>JAPMOR010076963.1:673840-819248 GCA_026543865.1 Argiope aurantia
AAGTAAACGGCAACAACAACATTAAAATTATCATTTCATTGTTTATTATTATTCATTGTATTTTGTAACGCATTATATTCAAATTTCTTTAAACACATTTTAACGTATGCTGAAAACTATCAAATGAATACTCGTTTTATCATTCAAAAATGGCAATTAATAAATATCTTTAGCTGAGAAAAATTGTATTTTTAATTTTCAATGGCTGCGTTTGTTTATCTCCACACTTTAAAAGAATGCCTATAAACTGGTTATTAAAAAATCAGCAAAAAAAAAAAAGTACCAGTATCTTGCGAGTGGATTGTAAAAATGTAGACAGACTGGAGACGTAAATGCTCAAAAATGTCGAATCATTGTCATTCCGTAGGCATAAGGTCAAGGGGAGGTTGTCAGTGTTGCATCCTTTTCCACGTGAAGGTAAGAAAGGTTGTGACATTGACATTTTTGGTAAAAGAATTTTCTTCTTTATTTTATGATAGCTGAGAATTGATGACTTGGGAGTCAATTAGTGAGCGAAAGCAATTTGGACCTCGCTGATCTGCAAACAAATTTGAAATAAATGAATCCTAAGAGAAAGATTCTGAACAAATTTTATTTGAATTGGGATGTGTTAGAGTACAACATCCTTGTGAATGGAAATAAGTTGCCTATTTCATCCAGGGAAAAAGCATTTAGATCATCGTCTCGGTACGCCATATTTCACTCGGTTAATAATAATATCCGAATCATATGATATTACTGTTCATATCGCAACTTATTTTCAACAAGTAGTTTTGATATATATATATATTCGATATTTTTTCATATCTTAGAAATTTTCCGAATATCACTGCTTTTGAAAAGATTTATTGATCTTGTTTTTTTTTTTTTTCATTTTTGTTTTTACTCGTGTTTATTTTCCCTTATGTGTGACTTGACTCTTTTCATTTTCATTTAGTTTCTTCCTTCCTTTCCCATTTTTTTTACCCCTGTAGAGAAAGGGAAAAAATTTATGAGAACTAGCCTACAATTTAAAAAAAATTACCCCAAATTCAGCAATGCGATTTGATTTTGAATCCTACCCCAAGGTCTGCAGTTATGAGGTGACCGCCTAAAAACCTATGTGGAAATACAGGGTGTTTATTTAGTCCCGGACCCATTTTGATGTTTAATAACTCATAAAATAATAAAGATAGATTAAAATTAATAACATAAATGGTTAAATAGACTCAAAAGGTTTCATGACCCTTGTCAATGAACTTCCACGTGTGCCCCCTTCGTCGCACGGAGAATATCAAGTCGATAGTCAATTTCACGCCAGGTAGCGGCAAGCATGTCGGCATCCACAGAGCCTATTGCGGTTGTAATTCTGGCTTTTAGGTCATCAATGTTCGACACTCTCCTCCTGAAAACGTTCGCTTTTACAAACCCCCAAAGGAAAAAGTCCAGCGGCGTTATGTGTGGTGATCTGGGTGGCCAAGGAATTGGACCTCCTCGCCCAATCCATCTTCCTGGAAAATGGCCATTCAAAGAAGTACGAACGATGGTACCCCAATGAGGTGGCGCACCATCTTGTTGCAAAAAGACATGTGGCTGAAGCTCTTCTAGTTGTGGAAATACGAAGTTTTCCAACATGTCTAAGTATACGACTGATGAGACCGTCTTTTTTGTAAAAAAGAAAGGCCCAGTGACTCGGTCGTGCATTAGTCCGCACCACACATTAACCTTTGGGGAATCCCTTTGTGCCTCACGGTATTCATGGGGGTTTTCAGATCCCCATATGCGCACATTATGGCGATTAACAATGCCAGAAACAGGAAAGGATGCTTCATCGGAGACCATTATGCGCTTCAGAAAATCAGCATCATCTTCTATCCTCCTTAGCATATTTGTTGCAAAGGCCATCCTCCTAGGCCTATCGTTCGGTTCCAAAACTTGAACAATTTGAACTTTATATGCATGCAGTCTTAATTTTTTCTTAATAACCTTGTACACCGTCGAAATTGGCATATCCAATTCTGT
Organism: Argiope aurantia; assembly: GCA_026543865.1. Lineage (NCBI taxonomy): Eukaryota > Metazoa > Arthropoda > Arachnida > Araneae > Araneidae > Argiope > Argiope aurantia. Next base: position 675,842 of record JAPMOR010076963.1, read on the forward strand.
TGCCGCTGATCTCACAGATATTCTAGGATTGTATAAAAATGTCTCTCTGACATGCTCAACATCAAAATCACTTGTGCAAGGACGTCCGGAACGTTTCTTATCTGCGATACTTCCAATTTGTAGAAAATTCTTTTTCCACCGCAAGATGCAGTTTTTGGATGGAGGATCTTTTTGGTAAATTCTTTTGAAATTTCTCTGTGCTTGCACTATCGATTTCGTTTCTATGAACCACCATAAAATCTGTGCTTTCTTTTGTTGTGTATGCATTCTCCTTAATATCCGCTCGAATAAAACATCACATACAAAAATACTACATAGAACAAACACATCAAAAGTAAACATAACATTTCAATAGTTGCCAAAAACAAAAGAGAGAAAAATGCAATTAATAAGCAGACGATATTTAGAAAAGTACAGATATTTAGACTGGAAAATGAAATTATCTGAAATTAACCACACGCGCAGACGATATTTACAAAAGTAAAAATATTCAAACCTTAAAAGGAAAATATGAGTTATCCCATCAATAAATGCCATAAGTTTGTTTATATCTTCATTATTTTATGAGTCATTAAACATCAAAATGGGTCCGGGACTAAATAAACACCCTGTACTATACTGCAGTGATTAGTATATTGAATACTATTACAATGAGCTTGATGATTTAAAAACTGTTCGTGTCATAATGTGTGAAATGTTTGAGCTAGCATGTAAAGGGCTAGGCCACACGAAAGAGAGAATTATTGGCACAGTACTCTCATTGATGCTGCAATCGTAGAATGGAAGGTTCTTAAAGAATTTTATTTGCAGTTATTTACGTATTTGAAGTAGTTGAAAATGCTCCATAACTTAAGGCTCAACATAAAGATGCCTTTTCTGAAGATTCCGCACATACGTTTTTAGAAGAGACTGCACCTTTGTTATGCACTTACCGAAATTGACATTTTGAAAAGTTACTCTCTTGCGGTTTGAGTCTCAGAAATCTCAGTTTACCAGACTTTTAAATTTTCGTGCAGATATTCCATATTTTTCTATGACATTTCTGGAATAATCTGGAGCAAACAAAAATAAAGGAAAAATTAACACTAAGCAAGAGTTTGTATTAGAAAATACGTTAAATGCGATATATTGAAATCAGTACAATGGTTCAAGCCTTTTCTTTTTTGATGGTGGTGCATGACTGCTTCACCAGTTGTACAACACCGGTAGTACATCAACTGGTGTAGCAGCAACTTTTGTGCTAGAAAACTGAACTGCACATTCTATTTATAAAATTTCACTAAATTTAAATGGAACTTCTATATTTAATTTAAAACTAAATACACCGAAAGCAAAATTGCTATTGGAGACAAAATTGATATTGTGGGAAGATGGTACAATGATCCATGTGCATGTTTTCTGTGCAGTTGACCGTTTCCTTCCGGATCTTACAAAATGCCTTGAGCCATTTAACGGAAAAGTTGACTTACTGGCTGAAGGTTTTCGACAATTATTACTTGTGGTATTAATTAGTTAACGATCAATGACAATTCAAATTATTTAAATTTGTATCTCTTTCTTATGGGATATATAGTTGCGTATACAAAGAATTTTTAGAGTAAACTATGTCTAGCACTATAATAATGAGATATATATACAGGGTAACAATAAAAGTGTACTAAGATAGAATAGTATGAAATATATAATCGTAAAAGAATAGAAATATCTTTTTATATATATAATTTCTTAAAAATAGATTACATTTATTTAGAAACAGCAAATAATGGATATAAATTACTGAACGCTAGCTGTTCATTAAATATTTAAACTTTGTTACAAATGTTACATTTCATAAGTTAAATGTAAATAAAAATTTCTATCTAAAAGATGTAGATAGAAATTTTTATATCTACATCTAGTAGTAGATATATATTTTATTTTTATATTTTATATATATGAGGTTTTTTTTATTTTAATGTGTAGGATTTTATGTAAACAATATTTATTTTAGAATTAGTTTTCGTAAGTAATGTATACAATATCTATATAAAATATTGTTGATTTTCACGATATCTAACTAAATTATTATGACAAATGGCTAGTTTCTTAAATGCGTAGTATAAACGAAGTGAAGATTATGGTATTTGTCCGCCTAATTCGACATAAGAGATATCAGTATGTGAATTAAGATTATAAATGTATTTTGAAAGTTGTTGTAGAAACAAGACATTAACCATGCAACATTAAAAGAGTCGCTGATCCTGTGATTGAATGAAACGTGTTCTTGTCATTCAAAGAACATTTTGATGACTATGGTGGTTGTGAATGAGAGACAACACATTTGAGAGTTAGATTACAGAAGGGTACTAATGCAAGAACCCGAAATTTGAACTGTATAGAAATTTTAAAATTGTTGTAAGAAATTTTAATTCCACGATTTGCATTGAACTCATAAATTGGAGGGAAATAAGATATTTCCCTCCTTAATTATGGAAAACTTGACAAAAGAGCTTGTTTCTTCAATTCTGGAAGATAAAAACTGCTGTGTTTGAGTTTTAAAGTTTTCCTTACCATATCATGGCTGTTTAAAGGGATGCGTCAAACTAGTCAGTCTGCTGAAAAAATTTGCGGACAAGGAACCAGAAATGTCTACAATGCATTAACTTTCTTCTCAGGATCCACCGTGCTAAAATTTAATATTAAAAAGTTCTGAATTTAAGACAATATCATTACTATATAAGCACCCTTATTGGTTAAATAGAGTATGGATAGAACTCAACAACTTACTTGGGGTGAGTTCCCTATTGCTGGCATAATGGTTAATAAGTAAAAAATGTGCAAAATATTATAGGCCATCTTTATTTTTATTGCATTACTCTGAAGGCGAGCTGCAAGAACTCCGAATAAGTTTTCAAACATTGCTTCTAGACAAATGATAATTGAATATTCTTTCCTCTTATTCAAACTTTTTCCCGGCAAAAGTTTCATCGAATTGAATGAAATAAGAAAAACATCATCAGTTTCAATTGCAATGTCATTTTAAATGACAAATGATTTGGTTTTTGAAGCTTAAATAGCATCCCCCCCGCCCCCGTGATTTTTTAGTTTTGTTTTAGTATGACCTCCTATCTCGACATTTTCTAAAGCTTTAATATTCATTGTTATAGATGGAAGATCTGATTTCGAATGCAATAATAAGTTCACACCAGCTTTAGAAGTGGATATAAAAAAATTCATTTTAAAAATAAAGCAATGAACGTTCACCTAAAAGGCATTTAAAAGTTATTATACCGAACTTTTTGCTCTGAGGTTGTCAGATTGTAACATAGATATCTCGACTAAAATTCTCTCGTGTGTAAGCCCAGAAGAATGACATCTTTTCTACTTTTGCGTATATTGAGACTGATATAAAATGCCTATTATTTTAATGTTTATATCTCTATATAATATAAAAAGCTAACGAAACAATAACGCAGAGCCAATCACAGAAGACTTAACAATCAGTGCACTAAACAGCCAGTCGGAAGCGAGAACACATATCTGTTGAAAAGTTACAACATAACATCGCTTCTAAATTCTAATTCGAAAGAATTTACGTTGTTTGTGAGCATTAATTTTGCTTTAAAATGGCTAATAATCTGACCGTATTTATCGGCAAAATAACCGAGATATAATGAACAGATGGCCAAAAAAGTTATTACAGAAGAAAAATTGAACAGTCGATATGTCTGAATGAAAATGAATATATAGAAGAGACTTTATCAGACGATGTGCCTACTTTATTAATTGCTGCTAATTTTATTTGCTTCGCAAACTAAAAGATAATTGCGTGGCAATTATAGGGGGGCCGAGCATTAGCGATCAATGAGTTTAGCTTCCTGGTATTTGTTGTTGTGTCTGGCATTGCGTTTTTCATTTAATTTTATATTGTTAAATTAGCAGGATAGTGTAGTTACCATTATCACATAGCCATTTAATTACCTTGTTCTTTTAAATAAATATATATAATTTAATTGCAACTGTCTTATATCTCTCAATTAATCTTACCAAGTTTGATATTAAACAGTCATTGCTTCTTTCACCATCTAACATGTTATCTGCATGCAGCTCTAGGATTGAACAAATCTCCGATTCTAACTTGTTGCCTACCGCCAATAGCAAAAGTTTGAAGAACGGTACTTTCCTTGAAGATAAAATGACAGACTACAAGTTGCCGTTGAAAGGCGAAAATTGTTACTCCTGGGTGATACGAACAAAGCTTTTCTGGTGCAGAACTGACGCTTAGAAGCCGTAGACCTTCGATACAGGATGGAAATGAACTATATCGAGTGAAAAAAATAAACGACCAAGCTTTAACGCTGATTTTTCTCATCTTGGAAGATAAATTCCTTAACGATAACACCTTTCGAACCAGAGACGCATGAGAGCACTGAAAGAAATATATGCAAATTTTGAACTGTTGCATATCCCATTTTTAATGTTGGATATTTTCAATGTCGTTGTGATATCAAAAATTCGATGAAATCTTACTTGGCGAGACTGATGGACATTCATAAGAAATTAGCTAGTGGTAGCTATGCCTTCACTGGCAGAGAAGTAGTACTTATCATGCTGATTAGACTCCCGAACTCTTACGAAATCCTTATCAACCTGGAGAAGGATGAAACAAACATATCAATGACAGTGGTGAAATCGAGATTATTGGTGAAATAAACGAGAATGTGGAGAATTGAAAATGGAAGATGCAACTGAAAAAGCAGGAGCATTCCACACGAAAACTTATCACTTGCTTATGCACGCATAGCTTGCCCCATAATTTGAGAAGAACTCTGCATATAAATGAGAAAATGGCTTTGTTCTAAATACATATTTATTTACATATAAAGTTTACTAAAGACATTTAGTTACTAAAGACATATGAAGGCATTTAGTTACTAAAGACATAAAGACATATTCTTTCAAATTCCGTTAATTTTTTTATGAGAAATATGTTTAAAATATTTAACGAAAAAAAAAGAATTTTAACAGTTTTTCTTTTGATAAACTGCCAAATGTATATGAGGATAATACAGAATTGATTAATTTTCAATTAACGCAATCGCAATTGAATAGTTTCTAATCACGTCACAGTTTTCAGTTAACTACTCATGTTTTTAGCTAAATAAAGTATTTTCAAAGTACTGATTTTCAATTTGCTTTTGAAAAATTTTGTAAATGTGTATTAATTATTTTACTTTCTGTATATATAGCAACTCTCATGGATCTGAGAAATGTCAAATAGAGTGTTATCCTGTAAGCATTGTGCATGGCAAAAAGATTCGATATTCCCAATTGACTGACATTGATTGTTCTAACAGTGTGAAACGATTTTGCATAAACAAGGATCAAGAACATTCTGAAAACTTTCAGGTGGCCAGGTAAAATTTCAAATAATTTATTTTGAAGCATTTAAAAAAAGCATTTTGAAGCATTTCCACACTCTCTAGATATGGTTTGTTGTTTTCATTCGATAGTTCTTCATATACATGACTACTATAAAAGATTCTTTCATTTTCAAAATGCTATATATTCAGAAGTATTACATGTACAAATATGAGTGATATATGAAAATAACCTCAATCTAACCAAGTTTTCTACTCACTCTGCAAAGGTTCTGTGTGTGCTTCCTGTGAAACACGTGCAGGTGAGTGGTAGGTGAACTTGTTCCACGCATTGTGTAGCGTCATCCTGTCAACGGTCATCAAAGCAGGATTGATTCATACCCTGAAGTCTTCCAGTACTTTGGTAGTAGCTATACATAAGACTTTTAATGTGCCTCCCAAAAAAGAAGTTTACAAGGCGTTAATTCGGTGACTGGGGAAACCAAAAGGATAAAGAGACGTCATCCTCAGCAATACAACTAATTCGATGATGCGGAAGTTCATCATTCAAATATTGACAAACCTGAATTTTTCAATGAAGCACTATTATGCATTATTCTAACTCCCTGGAAACAATTATCACTTCATCCAGGTAACCAATCACAATCTTCTCACACAAATAATAATAATAAATAAACGGTCCATGCACCTTTGTCTAAAACTGCTCGAACTCTCACGCATACTTGTTCACCTTTGGAATGTCTCATGTTCTTGCATAAATACAATCCTCATTGAATGTCAGTTTGGTTATGAAATCTCCATCCTCCTGAGCTTCCTGCGTTTTAACGCGAAATTCCAGTCGGGCCAGGCATGATTAAGCGGCATTAAGCTGTAGTGATGATCGTTAACAGGATGACACTACAGAATGGTTGGAATGTTGTCTGTTGGAATATTGGAACATGTCCACCTGGACATGTGCCATTGACCCGAATGGCGCACCTAAAACCTATGTGGAATATGCAAAAAACTTGATAAGTCTGCGGTACTTTTTATATATCACGCATATTTGTACGTGATATACTTTTGAATACATTGCATTTTGAAAATGAATGAATCTTTTATAGTAGTCCTGTATAATATCTATAATGAATGGAAGCGTTAATTTTCTTACATAATCTTGATTTATTTTTTATAGATTCAGCTGGTAAATGCAAACAAAAATTACATACTCCTTTTTTATTTTGACTGTATAGAAATTATATAAACTTGTCTATTTTTCATCTAGTCCAAAATATTTTTATAAATAATGCTATCATAGCTGTAAATGGAATTGCTCATATTTTCTGCTGTAAATACAGCTATACATATTGAACATGACTTTGGTCTATTGTAGAAAGAGTGAACATTTTTTTATTCCTTAGAACTACTGTAAATCTTATCTCGGTAGGAAACTGATATCATTATTTTATGACAAACTTATAACTTTTACCATTTTAAGTATCTTTTAAGAAAATGCTGCTATTCTTCGTATATCCGTTTTACATTTATGCTAGATACTAATAGATAATATATAGAGATAATAATGATGTAACTTTCACCATCTAGTTCCCAAAAATACATCGTTGTTTTTTGTTTTTAAAGCCTGTGTATTGGTGATTTTTGAGAAATTGATTCAACATAGTGAATAATAAATTCAAACATAAATAGACAGTTTATGTTTTTCATCATTAAAAAAAGGTAAAATACTTTAAGGTCACTTGAAGTTTTGATAGGTTACATGCAGTTGCAACGATTCAACAAATAAAACATTTTTCAGTTTTCATTCAAAAGTCAAGGTAAAAGTTTTTAACATTTTGCTGTAAATAAAACAAGGATAAATTTTAAGTAACTTTTGATTATATGAATAAATATTATTCGATTATATTTTTCTTTGTTTGCTTATCATCCATAAAAAATGTTTTTTCTTGTAGATTGGTTAAGAAAATAATTCCTTGTAAAAACATTTATTTTAAACTTTCATTACGGAATGTAACGCTTGCTTCTATAATTTTGCCCAGTTGTGTGAATCTTTATAAATGTAGTAAAGAATGCTGGAAAATGAATAAATTGAATTCATATCTCGAATTTAATTTTTTTTAAATTATATTATTGGTGGGAATATTTTTCCATTTCAATAAAAAAATATAAAAAATTTATTAACCAAGTATTAAACCATAAAATGTCGAAGGAAAAAAAAAAAGTCAAAATATAAAAATGATTTAGTTATGCAATGAAAGATTAAAAGTTACAGCACCCCATGATGACATCACATATGCTGCTACTTTGTATATGCAAGGTGACAATTGTTGAGCTATATGAGTAAAAAGATTTACCTTTGGACCATTTTCAGTATGCGCACTCTTGTTGCCTTTTCATGCTTATATATAAGACTTGTTTTTGTTCATTTTTCATTTAAAATGTGGAAATACATCGTTTGTGAGGCTTACTATTCTAACAATAACTGCCCAATTGCTGCTCAAAAGAAATTTTTCACTAAGTATAAACAGATTGATTGAAATGCTCCTGAGAACTTATAATGTTTGTAATGACAGTGGGTGGCAATTTGGCCGTCAGGCAAGTGTGAAAATACTTGAAAATATCGAGAACTGTATTTCAAAATAGACTAAAGACATCTACACAGCAGGTCAGAATCAACAAGGAGACTGTGATAATTGTTGATCAAGACCTGCAGTTCTTTTCTCTCAAAATTCAAACTCATTAGTTATTGAGCTCCATTGCCATTGAGCAGCGTTTGTGTTTCGCCAACACTATTGTCAATATGATTAAAAAACAAGAATTTGATATGAATATAGTTTGATTCAGCGACGAAGACCACTTTTATTTGGATGGCTCGTTAATAAGCAGGATTGGCGCATTTAGGGAACTGCAAATCCCCATTTCGTGATCTGGATGTCTCTACCTAAAGCAGGTAATTGTTCACAGTATCAAATCCCGGAATAATCGTTGCAATATTCATGAAAGATGCGGTGACTGCTGAACGATATGTCGAAATTTTAAAAACTGATCACATCTCTATTATCTAAAATGACCAGATTTCGAAAAGATTTGGTTCATGCTGAACGGAACATGACCCTATCGAACCGATAGAGTGTTTTAATTCTTTAAGAAGTTCTTCGGAGAGCGCATTTTCTCTTTAAGGTACCCAGAAAGAACTGGAATGGGGAATCTCTGACTGCCATATTCTTTTGATCTCAACTCTTGCGACTCATTTTTGTGAGGCAGTAGTAAAGTACCCCGAAAACTTTACGGAGTTTAAAACCCAAACCCCGTTAGATAATAAATTCACAAATGTTTCAAAACACTTTTATTCAATTGCCCTTATACGGCCTCATTGTTATATGCTGCATATATTTTGTAATCAAAAAAGTTGTCATGAGTATATTATAAGTTATTGAAAAGTTAAAACGAAATTAACATTGCCTCAAAATTTCAAACAAAAATTAAATTAAAATAAACAGTATTTAAAAAACTGGTAACTCATCGCTTCTTGTTGGTTAGTTCCAAATCTCATTTACATCATAGAAATTCCGAAGAAACCAAATTTCATTTACATCATACATTTCATTTTATCATCATACATTTTCAATAAATATCTTGAGTTCATTTACAGAAGAGGATTGTCTACTATTACTGTAAACTTTGCGGCTACATACTGACCCAGTCGAGAACTTTAATATTCTGAGAATTAAGTCAAACTTTTGTATGACTTGCAGTGTGAATAGAAATGTTATCTTGCTGAAATTACCAGTGAAGATCCCCTAAAAGTTCAGCAAATGGTAATAGGTTATCCTTTATTGCCTAACGTTGCATCATATTCTAATAGTATAATTTTATGATGTTTGGCGACCATTGGTAAAGTGCAGAGACACTTATTGATTGTAGCAAAAGGATGACCAAATCATCACCGAGCCACTACCTTTTCTGCAGTTAAATTCATCTCAATTACCAAGTATTATTGTTTGCATAACTTAAGTTAACGAAATCTGTAACATCACCTCTTTTAATTTTGTATATTCAAACAAAAAATCTCAGAAATGCGTAGTCATGTCTAAACTGCGGCAGCAATCTTTTCTTATCCAAAAATTTAGCATTACAACAAATAAAACAACTATGTTTTGATTATAAATTAAAAAAAAAGATTTTAGATCTGTTTAAAAACCTTTACGATTCTAATATCACAATTCTAAATTTTAAAGCCAAATAATGCTTATACCTAAACTTTTGCGTTGTAATATATATATATACAAATTAGATATGTACTAAAAATAAAATAACTTTCTCATCTCTCGAACTCCAACTTCACTATAACTTCAACTTCTAGATTGCGCAGGTTATTCATTTTCCCATGAAGTCAAAGCGCTGACTGGACGAATTATTTCCCAAAACTGTAAGCTCAGACTATTTTCCATTGGTCTCTTTTCCCTGTTTTCTATTCGATTCGTCATATTACTGTCGTCATAGCTTGGAGAAATACATTTTGACAAAACTTGAAGATTGGATTATTTCGCTGAAATTATTAAGAATAAAAAAATCAATAAAGAATACTACGCCTGCTTCTTCAAATCATGTTATATACGTATATTAATTTAATTGATAATTTATAGTTGAATATTGTAAATAAAATTATGCAATCGGCATCTTTAGTATATGCATTATATGTAGCTAATTTCTTGTAATACACTAATTTCTTTTTGTTATTAATCTTTAAGTTTTTCTATTTCTTGTAATACATATCTAGTTATATCTTATTACTTTATGAATTAGTTTTCTTCGCAGTTTTGTAACTGTCACACAAAAAATCCAGTATATTTCTTTTTCGAACCAACTTTGTAAAATTTATTTTTTTCAGTCCAGTTAGCCAGCCAGAAATTTATCTACAACTTCCGATTTTATTTTATTATGACAGATAGATGTCGGTAACTTAATTTGTAAATAGAAATGTGTTTCCTCTATTGTTTTATATAAAATTATTAAATAAATAACTTTTTGTTTATTAATTTTTATTTATTCTGAAAGCATTTGATTTAAGAAAGCTATGAAACAAAATAATCGACTAATATTAGGATAGTAAATTTCATCCAGAATGAAAACAAAGGAAGATGAGTAAAGAAATGCAAATTGGTCAAATAAAGATGATAATTTTATTACATGTATTATCTGATTTTTTTATATTCTTTACATATGTTTCAGCACAAATATAAATTCGTATGTGCTGAGAAACTTCTATCGCAAAAAAAAAAAAAAAATGTTTGAACATACTTTTATAGTTTTTCTTTTATTCTGTAAAAACTTAAGATAATATTCGAATTAAAGATTAAGTATTAAAATTGTAATCATGAAAATGTTTTTTGTTTCTGATGGAATTTTTGAAATGCTATATTATAGTTAATGTATTTCATTAAGTATGATATTAATCCTATAAAACTTTTTAATTTTGGAAAACCTATAAAATGCCTGATTTTTTGTAGATATCCCAAATGAGTGTTCCATTTTATGTGTAAATATAGATGCCGTCCACATAGTCTGTCTGCACCAGAGTTACGCACAACCAGCAGTCATTTTTATTCATCAGGCTCAGTCATAAACACAATCCTGTCTCAAGTTGTGCAGCTTCCTGTCATACCACCTTTACAGAATGCTGATCAAGGAAATCAGGGACCACCTCATCCATTCCATTGTATTTTGTTGGCACCAACTTCTATAACCACTAAAATAAATGAAGAAACACTTACATACTTAAATCAAGGTAAAAATTACCAGAATATTTAGAATTATCAGAATTTTGTTCATTTTCTGATTAGTAAATGAGAATCAATAGATTCTCAAGTTTTAAGTTCAGAATTTTCTGTTATTATTTTCTTAATAATTTTGAAAATTGTTTCAGGGATTGAATTTCTGCTATGGAACTTTATTTCCTGTGCATTGTAATAATTGAAGTTTTATAACTTATATTTATTTTTTATGTGTTTCACTTAAATTATCATAAAAAAATAATTTAAAAATAGCTTTTTTTTATCATATTAATAATTTTATCCTATACAGTTTCCTATTAATTAAGGATAGCTTTAATTTCTTTCAATTTGTTCTTTTTTAAATTTGTGCTGTAACTATTAATATTTTATATAGATCTTAGTACACTATTTAAATTATGATAAACTTCAGAAGTTTCTAAATCCTATCAATCTTCCTGGAGTTTTAATAATCGATTTTGAAATATGTTAGGAAGAAAATTTTGTAAAATTCAAATCAAAAGTATGTTTTAACATGTAATTTTGTAAATTTTTGTTCCTGCATTTCATTGTATATGATAAACTTAGTTTAAAAGCAGTTAAATGTTGCATGATTAGAAAGGTGTGGTAGCTTTAAAATAAATCAAGTTTTTCTGCGATCTTATCTAATGATTGGGTATAGTTTAAATTGCTGAGGTTAAAACTGATAAATCTCGTTTTCATTTCATGTATCCTACTGCTCATCAGCACCAGTAACAGCCGAAGACCTCAACGGTTCTTGATGAAATCCAACCTCGCTCATGTGTGCTTGATTCTCCTTTTTGAGTAACGACTCTTGCCCCAGTTCTATTCCTATGACATAATCTGTCAATTTTGTTTTCAATAAATATTTTTTCGTTTTTCTTAAATGCAAAAAGAAGAAAAAAATAGGATCCATGTTTAGTATCTCGACATTTTGAATGTTTTATTTATAGAAACGGTGAAATCTTTTTTTTTTATTATTATTTATTTATTATTTGTTGTAACATTATAGCGTAGTTTTTGCTGATTACTTATAATTTTTTGTATGAATGTGGATATTTTTATAGATTTTTCCAATGTTTTGCTTCTAATGTTTGCATTTTGAATGAATGAATGCTTATTAAAAGTTTTTGTAGAAGTGAATCTGTTTAATATGCTTTTTGTAAATTGCATAAGATTGACTTAAGGCGACTAATACTTTTTATGACCTTTTTCAGTTGCTTAATGTGTATTGTATTTAGTATTTTGGAAAAAATAATGTAGTCTTGTTATGATTCTAATCTAATTAACTGTGTAAATGTTTCTATGAATGAAAAGGTATGCTTGATTTATTTTTATTGGATTATAAATAACTGAATAAATGAATTAAAATTGTAGATATCATTACAGGATTTGTATTTAAAAAATTATCAACTTGATTCCAAATATCTTGCTTCTAAATTCTTTCAAAAATGTTGCCCATTTCTTTTTACCTAAACTTAAAATTTCAAAAATATGTCTTCATGGTTTTGTCGAAATTAATACATGCACATAAAAAGTAAAGTCATTCCTACTAAGGAATAATTGAACTGACCTGGGAGATAAGCACAGCATGAGGGCCTGAGGTACATCTGAAGCTTGGAGGAATTTTTAGTCCTGTACAGAGAATATTCTCTGTTACAGGTGAAATATTTTGCCTTCATGCAAAGTGATTTACAAGAAAATGGAGTTTATATAGAATCATGGACAAAAGTGCTACTGAAAAGTGAAAAGTTTGAACATTCTGCTGCAACATAAAAAAATATCTCTATTAACAGTAAGTAATTTACAATAGATCGGATCTTATTATTCGGAAATTTTTAGGCCAATTTTTAAATGCAATTTGAGAAGAGAAATGGACACCCTAAGAGATTTTTTTCCTTCTGCTTTCTTTGTTGCTTCACAAATAAAAATTATATAAGATTTATTTTAAAACTATTCTAAATTGTTATCTCCCATTCTAACATGCTGCTACACTTCTGATTTTCTGTAATCATCAACTGGATTTCATATTTGAATAAAAATAGTGTTTAATTAGTTTGTACATTTAGTTTGCAGTGAGATGATTTATTATGTATTCATAGTTTTAATTGCTAGAGCAAATTATATTTGATACATATTTTTTGAATATATATTAGCCTTTTTTTTTGTTATTAATCTTTAGAACTTTCTTTTATTGAGAGTGAATTTTGAATTTTATATGTATAATTATTTTTATGATTCCATGGATTCAAATATTTTTGCTTGTATTCTGCAAAAATACTAGATACTAAATTATTCACTTTAAACTTTTTATTGGAATCTATATATTTATAACACATAGTATCATTATAATGGTAAAAGATGAAACAACTAAATATGAATCAAATATAAATATCTAAGGGTAAACATATGATATTGAACCTGCTTCGAAGATTTTTTTTTGTTCATTATTTGTTATTTTTCTTCTCTTTCTGAACCAAAAATTAGTACAATTGTTTATTACATGTCATTTGACTCAGAAGTGCATTTTGATTGGTAAATTTCTTTTAATTTAAGTCTTTCTTCAAACCTTTGAGTGTTTTAAGAGAGATTATCTTTTCTTATAATGTTATTCCAATTCTATACAGTAATCCTGCCAAGAAACATTTTACGTGTAATGAATATCTTGAAATAATAAGTAAGATACTTTTATAGATAAAGGAAATACTTTCTTTCAGCTTGTGTAAAGAAAGAAACTTTGCCTTGATCATCCTCCCCCCCCCCTTTTTTTCATTTAATACCATAACTAGGCAGGTTTAAACATGAAGAGCTAAAAGAATTAGGAGTTTTAAAGTATCAAAATAAAAAAAAAATTAGAAGTTATATATTTTTGACTTATGAAATATAAACATTTTCTGCAGTTTTTATAGTATTTTCTTATTTTTTTGTCCATCCTCCATATAATTCCCTAATTTTTGTTCCCTTTTCTCTCCCCACAATTTTAAGTAATCTGTTTTCCCTCCTTTATTTCCTAATTATTAAACTTTTCAGTCTGTTAACTTACGTTAACAAATTATTGTTTTTTTTTTTTATTATCATACTATTACTAAGGCAAAATTAATCTGAAAAGATGCTCCTAATTTTTCTGATGAAATCTCAAATATGTTCGTTTTAAAAAAAAATGAGTATCTACTTAAGTTATTGTATTGTGCCACGTCTTTTTTATTTATTAATTTAAAAAAAAGACTGCATGCTTTCTAGTATATAAAAAATTTCCAGTGCAAAATAAGTGTGATCTAAACAATCCCTCTTTTCTGATGGTACCAATAATTTTCGACCAAAAATATAAAATATCCTTCAGTTGGTTTAAGTAAAAATAAATGTCCTTCATACTTGAAAATCAAGAATTGATAAATTCATAATCAAAGCAAGAACTTTTGTGTAATTTACATTACTACTTATTTAATGATTAATCACAAATTGTCTTGACTGTTAACTTAAAATTCACATGACAGCTTCTTTAATTTTTAGATTATATAATATGGATTGTTTATAAAGTATCTAATAGCCGACTAGACTTTTTCTTTAGTTGAATATTTCACATAGGGAAAAAAGAGTGAATGCAAAAAAAGCTTTAGATTTATTTATTTTTTTAATTCTCAATTTTCTTATTTCTAAAAATGCTTTGTCTCTTTCTTTTTTTGAAACAGTTATTATTTTCCTCTTTCGAAATTACTATTTCTTCATGTTTGATATTACTTCTTGCTATTACTTATTTATTTCTTCCAGTATCAGTTTTGTGGGTTTAAAAAAAATCAGTTTTGTGCGTTTTTCTTTTTTTTTTCCCCGTTAATTTTTTTCTCGTAAGTAATAGAATTATGAATCGTCTATATCAGCTTTGCTCTTAAGATTTTGGATCCTGTGCATATATATGAAAATGGGGCACAATGGAAAAATGGCTGTTAAATAAAAAAAAAAATGAATTAATAAATAAAATCTGCCATTTTTAACACAAGTAAGAAATGAATATCATTTATCAAGTGAATAGTAATAATGACTTCGTTCATGTGAATTTGAATCGGATATCATTTGTTCGAAGCATGACACATTAATATTAAAAGAAAATACACATGAAGTAGCTCAGTGTGGAGTTCCATTAGACCTATGTCATATATCCGAGTGATTAACCTTAGAGATTTTATTGTATTTCTCTGCACTTTCAAGTAATTATAATATCACTACTACATGGGCTTTATCTAAGAATTTGTGTACTATAATTAAACGTGACTAATATTATGGGCAAATAATGTCCGATTCAAATTCACGAGAATAAACCACATGTTGACCTTAAATAAAACTGCTATAAATTAGAATCTTATTTTCATCTGATATCACTTTAAAAAAACTTAATATAAAGTAAATTATTAAAAAAAGATTCAGATTTGTTGAATTAGAGTGCTTTAGAATAGAACTAGCATTATAATATTGCAAATATGTATTAATATTTTCTTTTGTTTTTCTACTCTGAATTTTTGTGTAATGCAATGTTTAGCTCCTGTATTTACATATTCTTCTCATAATGATATAAGATACTTTTACGACTCTATAATACCGCTTCCCTGCTACATTAATCTCATCGTTGGAAATAGCTATATAGTCATTTTTAATGGATGCGAGTTAAGTGACCTCTGTGCTTTAGTGACAAATATGGCTGAAAGTTATGAAGGTTCTGGTAAATTCAAAAATTATGGTACTCTCCTACTAGGAATAGAGATCTAGAGATCCATGTAGAGAATTCCATATGATGCCACGCTCATTCAGAAAACTATTGTGAAGCAATGAGACTGAAGTGAAGTGATTATCTCTCTAAAGTTGAGTTTCCAGAGAGAGCATGTACATCTTGGCTGTGGTTTTGTTACTTGTGCCCGATATTTATTGGAATAATCGTGGAATTTACATTACATTATCCAGTGATGAAAACTTTTGAAATTCTATTTTAATGAATTTGACGTCACTGTTAAAATACATTTTACTTTAAGGTATGTGACTACGTTCGAAATGAATTTTTTAAAAATAGCTATAAAATTAAAATATTTTTTAAAATCTTAATAGAAAATAGATTGAAAGATACCTAATAAACTAAAAAATATGAGTAAAATTTCAAAAGTATTTTTTTAAATTTATATATAATCTAAAAAAGAGTATAAAGCAAAAAACTTCTAATTGACATATTTAACAAATGATTTGTTCCAAATCTTGGAGATACCTTAAGAAACATAATATCTATTTCATGGACTAAAAAAAATAAATTGCCCTTCAATGCAATCTTCATATACTTGGGTTTAACTGATAAATAACACAAAATTTTCAAATTTTTTTAGTGAACAGATTACTTATTCTGTAGTTCAGGAACTATAAAATACATTAAAAAATTGTATTACCAAATTTGAACATAAAATATGCATTACATTTTTATTTATTAAGTTTTCCGTGAGGAGATTTTACTAAAATTTAGGAGCTGAGAAAACAGCATTTAAAGATTTGAAAGGATTTTTTTTAAACATATAATCAATATACGATTTAAAATTTTCCTGACTGATACATCACACCTTTTTCTATATCCTTAAAAGACCAATTTTTTTTTAGAGACTTAAACCTTTTTTCTGTGAACTTTTAAAGAAGGTAGTGACTGCCTTCTTCAAGCATCAGTTCTTGCTTTGTCAAAAGAATTGAAACTTTCAGAAGTGTATCTGCCCTGTTTTATATTCAAATCGGATAAAATCAACTTTAATTCACTAAAACCTTCATTAAATTGAATTACAGCTATATAGGCAGCAAGTTTTAAGTGTGACAAATGCCTCCTTCAGTGCAATACTCCACAAAGCACCATTAAAAGGTTTATTTTGATTGTTTTTCTACGAACACATTTTTATAGGATTTACTGGTTTTAAAATGTTAATAATATTTTTTAGAAGACCAGGACATTTTTTCGAAATATTTTGTCAGCTGCTATTGCACGCTGATAATGATACCAGCTATCTTTTCCAGGAGGGCACTGCATATGTAAAGGGTTTTTAGAAATTGAACAGCAGTGAAGGAAGGTTGCAATAAGAACTTTTTGCATGTTTTCCAAATTGCCTGTATTAGCCCCAATTACAGTGCGGTAATAATTTTGAAATTTCTTAATGAATGCATTTTTTTCCTCACCCCCCCCAAAGCCTTTTACTTTATTTATATTTATTTTTGTTTTTGTTGTTGCGCTCTGGAGCAAATATCAAGAATTAATGAAAGAATGCAGCTTTCTTGTATAGTATGATCATTTGATTTCTATCGAATTTAAAGGCAAACTACCGTTTTTGAAGTTTGAATGGAAATTGGATTTTTTCCCCCTTTTAACTGCTTTCTAGTAGAGATCTGAAGGAATGATCCTCTTTTGTTATATAAAAGGTATGAGTAGAGGATTTTAAAGCTTTCATAAAATGCAATTTTTAACTTTGGTATACCTCTTGAACAGCATTTTAACATTTGTACTTTGTTTAATTCAGGAGGAAAGTTTTTTTTATTATTATTATTATTATAATTCTTTTGTCTCTGAAATAAATCTGATTTGTTTTGCGCTGAAGAAAAGAAGGTATTGGTAAGAAATCTACTATTGGAAATTTGTGTAATCATTGAACATATCTATAAATGAATTAAGTTCTCACATTAAATTACAAATTTGTATTATAGAAAAATGAGCGAACTATTTTCTCTTATTAGCTTTTATTCTATTTAATATAAATGTAGCAGTTGCACATCAATTTTAAATTCTAAAAATAAATCAGGGTTTTCTTTGTGAATAGACTGAATGGGGTATTTTTTTTTCCTATATCAAGTTTATTCATTTAATTTTAATTGCATCGAAGAACTAAGCATATTGCTATTTTAAGAAGTCGCTTGTTCTGCGTACTTATCAGATTTAATAATTTATCTTTTGAATAAAAAAACAATATCTTTATATTAAGCGTGATTCCTAAATATTTATTGTGATATATTTTCATTAGCAGTATTCCTTTTTCTGAGTGATCTTGAAAGAAATCTGTAATCTAATGAAGGATCTTGAATATAATATTAAAATCATTTCTGTATTTCACAGAGTATTATCTGGAAATTATGAATTCAATATTCATGTCACTAATAATTTTTGATAATATGTGTAAGGCTGTATTGTAATTTTGCAAATAATGCAAATTTTTTCCCTTTACTTTTTAACAGTGCAATAAATAATGTTCCCCTTTTTTTTCCAAGCCGAATTACTTTTTAAATTTTTGCTGTCATGTTTTCGAAAGGTTACCTTTTCTCTTGTTTAATTTGCCTTTAATATAGTTTTCATAGTTTGTAATTATTTATAATCATTTAAAATTTTTATACTTAATTTTGAAGCATCTTCGATAAGTTACTTCTGAATTCTTATTCAGAAACTATTCAGAAATGGATTTTCCAAATATTCTATATTTTTATTTCATTCTTCTTAGAATTTTTTTTTTCATTAAATATTTTTGTGGTTTCATTTCTGCACAGCTAAAAAGAAATTTTTCCTTCTGAAAATAATTGCCATAATATGACATTAGATAAATTGGGTTGGTTTGAATGTGAAGCCGGTCCAATGGGAAATAAGTTTTCATATTATGCCCTCGTTTATTTTATAAAATAATTTTTTCGTTGCTCTGTACTTGCTCTTTTTATGGCCTAATACAGACTTTTGATGGCTTTACTATCTGTTCTTATTCATTGTTGTGATAAACTGTTGACATAAATATTAGCATCACACACGATGCATTTAGTTGCATAAATTAATGAAGTTTTAACGGTTTTTTTTTCTTTTTATGATATTTAAATATTTTTTCGGTTAAATTTCCTGATAAAGATTTTCTGTAATTTTTTTTATTATGATTGAATATCCTGATTTATGAATTCATATATTTTTATATTAAATTTGCAAGAGTTTCATTTATAAAATTTTGAACCTTTCTATATCGAATTACATAACGATTTTTGTTTATTTCTGTAAAGCAAAATTGAATGCTTCTTATTGCATTCCTCATTTTATTGGTATATTTTTAAATTTTCTTTAATGAAGAATGGCGTACTTTGCGAGTTAATTATCATATTATTCAACTTAACCTTCCTTAATCATGAAATATTTTTTTAATTTATTCAACTTTTTTTGGTAAAGCTTTGTGTGTGCTAAAGGAATATTTTGCGTACTTTAAGCTGTGGGTATGAATTGAACTAATTGTTTGAGAAAACTAGCTTTTCAACAACTATTTACTTGGTTAAATTTCTGTATTTTTCAAGCTTTTTTGTCTAAGTGCTCAAAATGAAATATCTTTTTTATTTAAAATCTTTGGGATTGTTTGGTATTTTAAAAAATCCATCTAGTATTCCCATATTTATTATTTAGGGTTCGAATGCAAGTTAAAAAATTTTTTAGGGTGTCCAGTTTGCTTATTGTGTATGCTTACGAACAAATAGGAGTTTACGGTATAATGTTTTAGAAATGTATTTTATGTTTATAGAATTCCCTTTTTTTTTACATAATTTCAATTTAACATTATCAGTACGTTGATAGTTATTGTATTGTAGTCAATTTTCATATTCTTTTATGATTGTTGCTTCTTTAATCAGTGTTATAGTGATATAACTGAAGAAATACTCATTTCTGATAATTTAATGTGGGAAAATATTTTTAAGAAATAACCATTGTTTGTAACTTATATGCTAAGTAATTCCGTTAAAGAGAGGCTCATAAAACTTCATATTTTGAATTTATAAAAAAATAGACAAACTATTATAATTTGTTCATTGGAAATGTTAGATTATTTCTTACTGGTGACAATGAAAATGGGTCTCGTTATCCTTTATTATAAATATCATAAAACTAGACGATGTGGTTCGCCTATTCGGGCTGTTATTCTGTTAACAATATCTTGCATCTGATTGTCACAAATTAACTAACAAAAGATTTTGTAGCAAATCTCATGTGTATTGGTAAAGTACTTAAAAAATTAAAATATATATATAATTTAATGTGCATTTTAGATGTAAATATATAGTAACTTTAAAAGTAAGCAATAAAAACCAGAATTTTGTGAACTAAAAAAAATTTTACGAACATTTAAATCAAATTTGATAATTAAAATCGGATCGAAACAAACAGTGATCGTCTAAAAAGTGCACTTCCAAATACAAATAGAAAAAAAATCTGAAAGAAGAAATAGCTTCCAACCGTCCCTTGAAGTGAAAATATAATGAGCCAACATAACTAAAATTGTAAGCCTCAGCTCATTATTTTTTGCTATAATCTAGCATAAAATATTATAAATAAAATCTTGAGATTTACGATCCTATAACTAATTTTTATATATATGCAAGCCTTATTTGCGCACTTAAATAAAACACCTTTGCAAGTTACTAGATTGCAAGACAGAAATCGGGATTTCGCATTGTCAGGAATATTTTTAAACTCTTCCCAGTGTTTCAAATGTCGTAGGGTAATTAATTATATATACTAGTGATTGAAACGTTTAAATACCTGCGCATAAATACCAAACTGGTATTGTATCACTACACCACGTACGAATCAAAATTATCCTGTAACCTTCCTTTTTATTGTGCAGATAAGCTATGACTTCAGATTTCGTTTTCTGTGTTTTAATTTTTTCTCACTTGAGAGTATTCCTGAAGAGCCTCAGTATTTTGCTGAATTAGGACATCCATTCTTAAATAAAACCAAATTTTGATATAGAATAATACAGCAATCCCACTCCTAGCACGCATACGCAAAAAAAGACAGTATGTCTTGCATGGCAGAAAATTATAAAGATCCACTTCCTCACCGGCAATATTATGAGTATTCTTCAGAATAAACCTAATTATTTTACAACCTATGCAGCAAATACTTATTAACTAAAATTCGTGTTGCCTTTGGAGGAATACCACAAGTACCCTTGCTATGTGTTAATCATTAGGGAATAACATTTGAGTTAACCCCAATAAAACTGATCCTTTAGTATCGATTAGAAAATTACTTGAAAACACTAAACTGTGAAATCTTTTGAAAAGAATCGCGGTGCGGTTATTATTTATTTTTTTTAAACTAAGTTTACAAGTGCATTGTGTTTCAAAATACGACGACGTACTGTTAGAAGAGAGGGGAACACAGCAAATTAAAAAAAATATGATAGCAAAAGTCAGTAAGATAAATCAGAAGAGGCCGTTCGACATTTCTGTAATTGGACTTTAGTATCCTTGCTTTACAGTTCTGCAATTTATGGACATTATGTTGAAGTTTACGAATTCTATGATGGCTACATGCCGCTTATTTCAAGAATAATAGCAGCTGCAAATACCAGCTATTTTTGAAAACGTTCGCTAGTCCGTGAGCTGTCTCTATAAAGCGTGCGTAACTGTGAGTGATAGGAACTTTAATTAGTTTATAAAGCACTGCAAAATAAAAAAAAAATCACTTTATTTGCTCCATATTAGAACTATTTTTTTTAATCTTCGAATATACATTATTACATTGGAATAATGTATATTCGAAGAGATTTTGGCTTGTTTTCGTGCGCTCTATTTTCTCTGAGTATATATGCAGAATTTTGAGTCGCCTCGTATAGTTAAAAGTCATGGTAAATTTTTATAGACAGTATAACTAATCTCATCTCTCAAAATTACTGTTGTATTTTGAAGTTGCTGGCCGCATACGCACGTTTGCCATGTTTTGTAAATTATAGTTTAATGTAATAAAAATACTAAGTAACATAACACTGGTCTGTTTGAAATATAATACCTAAAGTCATATATATGAATTAGCATTTTAAAAGTTCTTTACTGAAAAATTTTGATAATGTTGTGTAATTTTATAATACATTAATCACAAATTTACTAATTTTTTTTTATACATTTTTCTTTAGAATCATTTAAATTTTCAACTAGTACATTTTGCCATTATTGTGACTATGTGTTATGTAACACTTCCAATCTACATTGGAAGAAACATGTGGTAGATTTGTAATCGATCAGTTACCTTCATACCATGTTATATCAAGATTATTAGCCTATAATGAAATGTATATTATGTTTAGAATTTGCATTTTCTTTAGAACTGATTGGCGAATGGTGATTATCAAGAAACTTGCTAAAATAGGTAGATGTAAAAAGTCATTGTATAGTTATAAAGTTGTCGAGTTTTATTTGAATTTCTTCAAGATTTAAAATCCTCTGGTCTACAAAATTACTGATGGGTGTGTATGCTTTTGCGCACTCATCTGTGAAGATAAAAGAAGATATATAAACAAACTATTATTTTTCAATTTTAGCCGTTATCTAAAATTAGGTTAATAAGCAAATCATATTATTGAAAAATTATTTAAATATAATAACTGGTGATTATTAAAAAAACACAGTCACGATATATTAGCCCCTAGCTATTATACCGTTTGCAGAAACTGAATAAATTTTCAGGTTTTACTTATTTTGAGGTATGCGCTCAAGAAGCATATGAACAGCAACAGTTAAATTCTAACAGTTACAGTTATAGTCATAAAATTTTGAAATGGCAACACCAACTTTTTTTTTTTTCGCATATGATCTGTATAGTGAAGAACCATTAAAACGTTGGAACGGTATCAGTAGCATGAAATTCACCAGCTCTAAACAGACTATGAACAAAAGTGAAAACAACCAATAAGAACAAATAAGCATCAGAAAGCACTGTGCCACTTTGCATATGACAGATAATGGATAGCACTGCAACACGTACGATGGCTGTTGAATCTGAAGTCTGATGGCATTTTTGAAATCTTATACAATTTGCGGATTAAATTCATATACATTGGAGTTCAGCTATCCCCACGGCCGAAGATCCTTTAGATACAATCGGGGTACCTTAGTGGCCTTGAAAATTTGAAATGGCGAGAGATAACTCTGTCATCAAATTGTTGTATTAAGAACGACGTCAGATACGGCATTTCTTTGTTGCAATTCGGCCATCGTTTCCGTACGCGTTTGCGGACCTTTATCAGTAGCCATTTCAAAAAAGTAAAGACCGAGGATGAAGGTGTTTCTTATATCGCTTCACACAATCACTCTTTCTTCATGTAATGGAAGTGAACTTCGTTTAACAATATCATGAAAATTATTGCCTACCCTGTGCACGCAGTTTTTCGAATTAATGTTACCACTCTACGAGAAATAGGTCTCTTCCATCCGCAGAATGCGTTATATCCAGTTGCTCTCATTGCCATATCGGATGGTGTATTCATTAGCAAAATCTGACCATAGTTAGTTATCACCCACTTGCAACATCTGTATCTTACGTGTCGTAGAAGTCGACGGAAGCAGAGAGCATAAACGACAGATGCAGAGAGAGTTACGGAATGTCGTCCAGGCCAAAATCGATTGCATGTGCAGCCTGTTCCTTCAAATTTGCTGTCAGTTCATTTACAGTACACGGACCTCTATTTACCCCATGGTTTCTGCGATACATACAATATGCTACTCCAGCGTTTTGTCCGTTCTAGTAATAAACCTTCATAATTTTTTTTCGAGTTTCCCTGTAAGCGATATGTTGTTCCGAATGCCGGACAGCAAAATACGCAGCACTCATTTCACACTCCTTTTCTTTCATCTACTGCGACAATGTCAGTTATGATGCCTTATGTCGAACAGGAAATCTGTATCTGTATTGAGGGAGATTCAATAGCCGAAGTTACAGTGTGAAATGTGACATTGTTAGGAAGAAAAATCATACGCTGATGAGCGCAGCAATTGTGTTATCTTTTCTTCGTAGTTTGTCTAGTGACTTTCAAAAGCTATCATTTTGGAGATCACATTCCAGTAAAAAAAAGTGTTGTCATTTGAAGTTTCCGAAATTTTGTCACTGTAATCGTTATTGTTAGAGTAACTGGTGTTTTTTTTTTTTTTTTTCGTATGATTCTCGAGCGCATACTTCATAACACCTTAAAACAAAATTTTATTCAGTTTCTATTAATAGTAGGATAGCTAGGGGCTCATATATCAAAATTATATTTTATAATCACCCTATGTATTACTTTTTTTTTTATTTTTATTTTCTAGAAAAGTTCAAATTTGAGAATTTTTGTTTTGTGTAATTTATGCATTGCCCGGATTTAGGAGTATTATTAACTACAAATGTTTTGAGTGAAAAATGTATGCAATATTATTTAACCTAGGTTATTTCATTACAAATCCTACTTATAAATTATGCTTAAATATTTTGCAAGATTAACTTTGCCTAAACAAACGTTTCTGTCGGTTACATTCCTAATTGTGATTCTGTTTCTTCAAGGAGCAAAATATCATCTTATGCATTTGCGGACCGAAGATTTTCTTTTATGTAGTGGTTGTCTGCTGATAGCCTGAAATCCTGCAGCAACTGCTAAAACTTATATTAGTTTCCAAATAAGCAATAAGGAAAGTGAAAAAATTTGTAATCCTAATTTTTGCAGCCTGATCCACCTATTTTATATGTGCAACTTATTTTGATGTTTTGGGCATGAATTAATTTATTTAATTTCTTAATGAAACTACAGAGATATTATTTGATGTGTGAATTTTCTTTTCATCAGATAAGTAAAATTACAAGAAACCGTGCCAGATCAGTTAATCTTAAGGTGCTGAGTAACATATCGAATCTACTCGAAAATCTTCTAAAACCTTCTGTTGTTCCTTGGCTAAGATGGCGAATTCGTTGCATGGCATTGATGAATGATAGTTACGAAACATAGATGTTTGGTGTGAATCTGGTATTTTTATTGAATTTGTCTTTTGGATGCCTTTTTGCCAGCCGATTGACACCAAAATTTGACGCAAAACTGCAGTTGTAGTTAGATGACCTATCGAATTTCATTGATTTAAATCCTTACGTTTATGAATTATTGCATTTACTTGCATGCGAAAGCACAGAAGGTCAACTGTGCAACGAATGTGGTTCAAAATTTGACAAGTATCTAGATTTTAGACGCTAAACTTGTGTACTCAATTTTATCTTCCTAGCTCTTTGTGTGTTGTTCACTTTTACTTAAATAGCCAGACTTTTTTTTAATGGATTTCGTTAAAAATTTGATAGAAATCCACAATTTTGGTATAAAGACCGTGTACAAATTTTCACCCGTCTAACTCAAAGCGGTGTTTTTGAGTTATCTTTGTCACGTACATACATAATACCAAAAGGTGTTTTTCAAACTCTGGGAGGTCTGAAACGTTTAAATACATGATGATATTTGAGCTCCCTCTTTATTGTTTCTCTCAATCTTAATTACGTTTTTTATGGTTGTTCATTTTCGTAACATTTACAAGTCTTATGCATTTTAATGTAAAGAAAAAGAAATCGATAAAGGCCTCCTTGATTATGTAATTTTTGATTTTATTCAATTCTGTGAAGTCAAAAGAATTTGATATCCTCAACTATTTGACGTAATTTGAAACATTGGCTAGAATTAAGTTCAAATGTTTATTAAGTTTTCCAGTATGCTTTATTTTTACACGTGGATTTAAAAAATCTCTATTATTAAGATTAAATTTTAGAACTTCATTAATCTGAATTGAGAGCATAGCGAAATAGGGCAGTCTCTTTATCCCATATAGCTGCTTAATTTGTTTAATTATTATTAATAATAATAATTTCAGTTTTGAAAATGTCCCTTCACCTTTTATGTGTTTACATATTATACTTAAACATTATTGACTAATATAAAGAGGGACCGCCTTTTATTGCAGTGACAGTTGCTATTCGCTAATTTCTGGAGGATTTGCACGTCATTCTTGTGAAAGAAGGCTGCTAGGTTTTGAAACTGATGCGAGCCTTTGTGGTTAGCTCCAATTTATCGTACAGATGTTTTGTGGGACTGAGATCATGTAATCCACCGTGATATAAAAGTCCTCTTGGGTATGGGCATACGAGTATTTCAAACGCAACTTCGCGCAGCCGGCCACACGTGCGTGTTTTTCTTACTGTGAGCTAAGCTGTTTACTGCTCTTGTTGAGTGCAATATGAATTCATATTCATTAAATAAAAATGCTGTTAGTGTACCATTGTTGGACGATGATGTCAAAGAAGTTATGACGAACATCCTCTTTTAAGTGACATCGGAAAGGAAAAATTAACTTTTCTATGCAATAAGCTGAAAGGATATTCTGCCATATTGTTTTTAGTATTATGGAATGTCTGTTTCTTTATTTTAAACTCTATTATCTGAGGTGTAAAGATGCTGTAAAGAAAAGTGATATATAGTAATGCTGGTTGTATACATGCAGATGAAAAATTAGCGATGACCTTAAGGTACGTTTTAATTTTCATAAAAAAAAAAAAAAGTTTTTCATAATTTCCGTTTGTTAGCTTTTAAGTTGCAGTTAGATTAATTTTTCTATTAATAAATTAAAGTGCAATCAATTATAGGTTAAAGATGGACAACAGTGAATTTTCTTCTTTTTATTACTTTTGATAGTGCCCTCGATGAGCGCTAACAATGTGTTGTGTAAGACTTTATATATTGCATAAACTGAATTTGAAACTGTTGCTTAATTCCATTTTAATTTTTATTTGTCATATTTGAATCCTCTGCTTTAGTTTTACGGGCTGCTATAAGTTTACTTTTTGGCTGTGATATGATTGTAGCGTAGAAACTTTATTAGCACTAAAACAGAATATACGGTACTAAATTGTAAAAGCAATAATTTTGTGTATGTTTCTATAAAGCTATATGCTATTAAGTTTTGTGTGATATCCCTTTATAATTATTGCCTGGTTATACCATAGATTTTTCCTTAATGGAAAAAAAATCATAAATGAATTAATTTGGATTACCACTTACCAGCATTAGATTTTTCTCAAATTTTCATTTGCATTGCTTTTTAATTCGCGTTTTTTTTATATTATTATTTATTTATTATTTTATTTATTTATTTTTGCTTTGTATTATAAAAATAGCATGCATGTCTTTTCCTCTAAAACGCGAATTTCAGCATTTCCTGGTTCGAATTGTGTGCATTTCCCATTCACAGATTATTGCGCAACCCTGGTGAAACTATTCCGAATTCGAATGATCCACAGGGGAAAGTAAGGGAGTTTGATCGCGTTTGGGAGACAACTTTCAGCAATATTGAATGGAATTTGTTTTTCCTTTCTTGTCTTGTTTCATCCGATGAAGAAATGGCTGGATTGAAGGAAAGCGGCTGCTCATAATTTTGCGCGTAAGAGAAAAAAAAAAAAAAAAAAAAAAAAAAAGATTGTAAGCTCTCTGTGAAGATAAGCCATTTTATTTTCACGATCTTTTTATGATTTCTTTGGAATTCCTTTATGAGCTATTTCAATTTCATTTTTATTGGTTTTTGTTTCCTTACATCAAGATGGCGACTATCGTTTCCGATAGTTCGAAATTTCGGGACATTGATAAAAATGGAAAAAAAAAGGGGGGGACGCTATAACTGGTTAAAAATTGACTTAAAAGCTCGGAAACGAAACTAATATATCTATTGCAGAAAGAATAAAAATGAATAAGATCATTGGGAAAATGTAGAGGGACGAGACTCTTTATTATGTGTTATGCCATGGATGAAAGAATGAGTTCAGCTTCAGGAACTACTTTGTATTAGCGGGTTAAGTTCCACGGCACAAACATTTACCACAAGCATATCGAAGAACAAGGCATAGAACAAATACACACGGCAAGCAAGGACAACACAAGAGACAAGAATGAGGAATCATGGGAAAACAGGGCTCTTGATAGGTGGCTCTAGTAGCGCCACCTATGAAGAAAGAAGAAGGCAGTAATTGTAACCGCTACAAAAATGTATATTCTTTGCAGTGTTTTTATTTATTATGATAAAACAGATTTCGTGCAATAGCCCGATTGTCATCTTCAGCGGCAGTAACAGCAAATCATACTGCTGTGCCAGTTGATATCCCTTTTCATGATAGAATTTCAAATACTGAATCTCTACATATGAGTATTATTACAATGCATAATTTGGCATTTTCAAAGCTGCCTTTCTGGTGAATATTAGCAATGCCTTAGCTAAAGATGAAAAAAAAAATTATTCAGTCAGTTGTCGTTAAGTAAAAATTGTGCATTCTACAAAATAAAATATAGCAATTTTAGAAGACACTTTGAAAAATTTACTAACTTTAAAATGTTCATTAATTTTGGATGAAGCTACAAGCCTCAATAATATGAATGTGTTTTCAGTATTGGAAGACTGTTTTCCACTTTTTAGAAATAGAGTTGAAGTGGAACAAATGGTTTCTTTAATAAATGTAGCAGTAAGTTTGGAAAACATTTTTAAAGAAATTCCCCAAAAAATTTTAAGTACTAAAATTTTCTGGAAGAATCTTATAACTATTGTGATGAACTTGTGCAGAGTTATTAAGTGAACAATGAGTGACATTGAAACAAGAATTATAAAGAAATGGTTCCTCGTTTAATTGGATATTGATGGCGATTCATGTTATCATGTGCACAATACCAGCAAAAAAAAAAAAAGTTTTCCTTTTAACTATGGGCTTGACAACTTAATGAGAGATATTTTTAATGACACAAAATGGTCAGCTGACATTAAAAACGATTTATTGAGTTACGTTCTATATTAAATTTGGAATATGTTTCTCGAGTAAATGGGGTTTCTCAACCTTGGCTCTCATTTTACGATGCTGCAACTCTCATGTTCCATCTAATTGTGGGTCTGACTCTCTTCTGTTCCTTAGTAACTGTGGCAGAATTATATATTTTCTCTAATATGCTCTATTTATGGGCATAAAAATGTTAATTTAGGAGATAATGCACAAATAAGATATACCGAAGAAGTTATCATCAAAAAATATGGCTAAAAATGGAAAGAGAAGAAAAAAAATCGAGAAGTGCTAAAGTTCTGTTACTGTTAGAGGAAGATTCAGATGAATCCCCATTTTTATATCTATTAAAGAAATATGTGTGCGTGTTTCAGTCCTAACAGTCGCTTGTCCATTTTGTGTTTGAAAATAAGCTGTTATTTGTTGATATTTTATTCTTATTTTTGAAACGGGAATTGTTGCACGATAACAGCATAAAAGAGCTTTTAAGCGTTAATGTTATGAAGGATGGGAATCATATAGGTTTGAATAAAATGTTATTGGCGCAAGAACTCAGTCTATCATAATAAGTAGTTCTAACGATTGTATAAAGGAAAAATTTGTTTATTAAGTTAAAAATTCTTATGCAGATTGTCCTGATTATTTGCAAAAGAAATTACCTGTGGCAAGAGTCTGTTGGCTACGTTTTCGAGGCCGTTGATTTCTCTTTTTATACCTTAGGTTCTTTAAGAGCATCCGATTGTTGAATTTTACCAGAGCACACTCGTGAATGTTGTCTTTTTCCTTCATACTTTCAGGTCGCCCCTAGCTTCCTCCAAAATCCTTTCATATGGCTTGTATGGTGCTATCTCGTAGCGAAGTCCTATATAATTCGAATTAGTCATCGATACATTCGCATGTTTCAATTTTTGTTTAATTAGAAATAAACTTTATTTTTTATTAGATAAATAATTCCTCGACTTGAAAAATTAAGTTGTAAGTATTGTGTGCGAAGTTTTAATTTTTTTTTTATTTTTTTTTTTTTTTTTTTTTTGTAACAAAACCTTCAATATAAAAAGTGCATATACTTTTCTCTTCTCATCCAGGGGCCCTTCAGCACTGTCACAATGGTAGTTAAGGCCCTGGTTTTTTAATATTTGCTTAGTAAATCAGATAATTAAATTAGGATTTGGAAGTAATGATGCAGGCATTTTTATGAAATTAGAAAATGTCTATTTTTACAATTTTATTGGCTGCTCAAACTCTCAATAACGTATAGTAATACTCCTGTAAACTTTGGGATTTTCATTGATTTATCGTTAAAAGTTCTTAAGAATCGAAATACTGAAAATGGCTTGTAGGTACTAAGTACAAAAAGAAGCCGATTTTTTTAAATGCAGTAAGAAAATGCTATTTCTGAATATACACTTGTCCTATTTCTTCAACTGAAGATCGAAACCTTCTCTGGCAATTCTTTAATTTCTTATTTTTATAAAATTTAAAATGTCTGTTGTATTATCTAATCACCACTGCTTCAGAAATTTTTATTGCGAACTAGTGTTTTTTTTTAATTTAACGTTATAAGCCTATTTATATTGCTTTCCTTAAGGAAAATTAGTATTTATTTTTTATTACATTTTTAGAAATATTGAAAAATATATCCTTTCTTATATTTCTTTTTTTTATATTATTGAACACATAATGCATAAAATATGAATTTCTTGTTTGTTTTAACAATCATAGAATTTTAATTTACATTTTTTTAAAAGTTTTAATATTGTAGTTTGTAGTGTTGGTGCAATTCAAGTTTTCAGTTTTTTCCCTCTATAAAGTGTAATAAATTTTAAAAAAGAATATCCATTTTCAGTACAAATATGTAGATAACCTTTCAAGTACACGGCCTATCCGAGAGACTTGCGAACGGTGCGAGCATACTAAGCCCCGCAAGGCTGACTAATTTTTGCTGTGGGAAGATGCCTTTAAAAAAAGTCCGAATATGCATACATTTGAGTAATATAATTCGATTTTGTGGGTAATTCATATCCATCTATCCATGTTTGGGTGCTTTTAGTCTCACTGTGCTGGCAGATAACTAGTGCTAACTGTATAGTTCTAATCTTAATCGAAAGTGCCATTATTTCTTTTAAGAAGCGATTTGAAATTTATCGCTAATATGAGACATCGTATGGTTGCTTTTTTTTTTCCTCATGCTGTTCGGATAATATTCACAAACTAAACAAAGATCATCTGCTCAAATGTTGCAAATACTGAAATGGGACTTTGTAAGACAATATTGATTACATTTATTTATGTACGGAACTCATAGTTTATGGTCGAATTTTTCTTTCTGGGATTACAGTGTTACATTATTTTTTAAAGTCGATTTATTTGAATGAAATCAAAATGTTATTATTTTGAAATTCATATTCGTTTTTCCAGTCATTGGTCACATCTGCCGAAAAATCGTTCTTGCGATTGAAAGTAATAAAATAATTATTTGAGATATAGTTATTAGTGAAGAGCGATTTATCTCCTTTGACAATTTGATCTAATCCAAAATTGATATGAAGGAAAATGAAGCAAAAATCATACATTATAATATCCTTAGTCTAGTAATTACTTTTTACTTCTATTTGTGCAATATAATAAATACTAAATGCAATAAATTATTACTCTATTGTACGAAATTTGTTTCAATGCCTAGCAAATCGCACCTCTTCAAATGGCAAAACATCTAATTACATTTTCTATGTATCTACTGATTGTTTCTTTATGCAGGCACTTAAGGCTCATTCTAAATTCGCTGAACTTGTCAAGGATGATGAAAAATCCCCCCTTGCTCTCCTGATTTGTCTAAAATTGGGACTTACACAGAGAGATTTCCTGCACAGAGAGAAAACTTTCAGCAAATATTTTATTGAGAAGCTTCGGGTTAATATTAAAGAATACTTATGCTGATATCGCGCATGAAGTATTATTTCATCTGAATCTGAAAACAAGAAAATGTCTTCAGTTACAGCATCCAATAATTAGATTAATAACCAAGAACTTCCTATAAAAATTCTTCATAGTAATGTGAATTAAGATCGCTTCATCAGTATGAGTTACATAATTTCTTAAATTTCAGGAAGAAATTGAATTAATTGGTATCAAACGGATCTGATTTTACTCATGGTGTAAATACTATTTATCTGAAAATTCAGTAGCTGATACTTGTTTATATTTAACAGTCGCTGTTTTTTTATTTTCTCTTTTAAATAAATTTCTTGCGATTAGCTTAAAACTTTAGTTTTGGAATTTCAACTTTGCTGTATTTGAAGAAATTAAATTGTAATTCTTGTTGTACTAATTATTTAGTGATGCCTAATGAGGTTTTGCTGATGACCTATTAATAATTCTGGTAACTAACTTTAAAATGGAATCTAAATGTATTTTAATCCAGCCTATTTCTTCAATGCAGTTATGCGATTCTTGCTAAAAGGGCTGTATAAAATAATTTTTAAATTCTGCCTTCTGATTTTCAGCTTTTTTTTTTTCATTTCGAAAACCACTATTAAGCTATTTGTTTGATTACTAATAAATGAAAAAAATTGACCGTTGAGAGCTCTTGCATATTCTGAGGTATTTTGCTCCTTTTGAAAAGCTTTTGTTGTAAATTTTTAAAATGTTTTCATTGTATCACATTTTTAAATAATTTTAACTGATTTCTTGTTTGTATGTAATGCAGGTGTCCCAAAAAGTGGAACAAGCATTTGTTTCCCCAACTGTAGCGATTAGATATAAATTCCCAGTTACAAATTTTATCAAATGAGGTACACAAATATTTTTTAAATTATTGAGAATTAATATAAAAAAGTACGAAAAATGACATTTGGCACGAACCCCATAGCGGAAAGAATGTTATTATGGGAGCTGAAATCTTTCTCTCACACTCATCTACAGGCACAAAGCTCCATCTCCTATTTATAAAATTTGTTGAGATATTAAAGCAACTTTATTTACTTACAAGGGTGAGGGCACGAGTTGGAAACTTAAGCTCTAAATGAGATTTAGTATAATGGTAGTATGCCTTTGGGATGCTCATTCATTAAAATGTTAAAGCACAATCAGCAGCCAGTTTCGAGAAAATGGCCCTCAAGCTTTCTCTATAGCTTATATACTAATAATGTGCCCTCAATAAATAAGGCGCTGTCTTAGCTTTCATAAGACCTGAGTTCTGTGCTGGGCCAGTGTTTTTATTTAGTTAAAAATTATTTCAAATTAATATAAAAGTTTACAAATAGTTTTAATTAATGTTTTCATTTTTTATGCAAAAATAAAGGGTCTTCTAATTCTTGAATTATAATTTAATTTTCATAAATAAAGAATTATAAATTTACATGCGTTTTTTTAAATATTCAAAATTACATAAATTAATAATTTCAAAGGGGTTTTAATTAATGTGTTACTCATTTTTGTATGCAAAAGTAAATGTTTTGTCTCTGAATACTTAAGTTATTATTTAATTTTAAAAGAAAATAGATATGTTCATTCATGCGGTACTTGAATTATAATTTAGTATTAAAATAATTATAAACAATTTTAACGTTAAAAAATAATTTAAATAACTATTTTTATCTTAAAATTATAGAAAGTTTTAAATATTTGTATTTTAATAATGATAAATAATTTGTTGTAACTCATTCAAGCTGTATTTATATCGGCAATTAAAGAGAACAGCAGAAATTAACAAAATTATTGTAATAAACTTTCTCATTATTAATAAACGAAAAGAAAAAGTAGAAAACAGGTGTTAAGTCATGGAATTCATAGGCAGATGGCTCAAAATTTTTAATAATTAACTATGCCCGATTTTCTGAAGGAAAACAAAAAAATTTTCAAGGCAAATAATTTTTTTTCAATCAATTCCTGTAAGATTTCTTCCGTGGATAATCATTATTTATCAATTGCGCAAGATGTCAAAATAAATATATCTATATTGTTTCCAATGTTTTTACAATAATTACCATTCTGGTTCTTATATGCGATATTAAATTAATGAAATATTTTTATGATATAAGTAATTATAATTAATAATTATCGTCATTTAAGTTATATTTGTAATTGTTTTTTCTACTTAAAAATTTTTCTTGTTCAAATATTAGGTGAATGAACATTTGTTTTTGTATTATAAAACAGTTACATATTAATTAAAACTGTCTGTATGTTGTTAGTTTTATTTAAATAACTCTTTTTTTTTTTTTTTTTTAAGACAGGCGCTTTCAAATCTTTATTATTTTTTTTTCAAAATTAAATTATAGTTCAGATATTAAAACAAAATGCATTTATTTTTTCATACGAAAATGAGTAACATATTAATTAAAATAATCTTTGCATTGTTGATTTAAGTGATTATGAATATTTAAAAGAAACACATTCATATTTTTAATTATTTTTCTTTTAAAAATTAAATTATAATCCAAGAATTTGGAGAATAAACATTTATTTTTGTATAAAAAATGAAAAATATATATTAATAAAATCTATTTGTTAACTCTGAAATTAATTTAAAATAATTAATATTTTTTTCTAATTTTAAACATTTTTTAAAAAATTTTTTAAAGAAAAGAAAGTTAGCGCAGAACAGAACTCAGCTCTCGAGAATGCTAAGTCAACGCCGTACCGACTACACCGTTCAGGCGCTCGGCGACACATTATTAATGTATATATTGAAAATTTAAGGTCCATTTTTTCTCGAAATTGGCTGCTTATTGCGCTTTAATATTTTAATGAATGACCATTTTAGAGGCATACTGCTATTATATTAAATCTCATTCCGAACTCAATTTTCCAACTTGTGACTTAACCTTGTTAGGACATTTTTCCATGCCTCTAACCAGTGTTTCAACGAGTATTTTGTAATTTTTAGAAATAATTTACATAAAACGAAAGGTTATGAAAAAGCAGAATCGGAATATAACTTATGCCTTAAGTTTCATAATTTTTTTAAAAAATGAATAGGTAATACATTAATTGAAGAGGTGAAAACCTTAATAAAAATAACAGCTGCGCCTACGCAACATTGCAGTTTTTTTTTAAATAATATATGCGCATATACGATCGAGTTCTTTGCATATAATATAAAGACAAGTTTTTTAAATTCGTCAGCACATATCTATAGTCCTTGTACTGCTTAAGGAAATTCATCCTTTAGTTCAGACATAATGCTAGTCAATACTAAATGAATATTTCGGTCACCGTTCAACGTATTTTCTAAAGTTTTTAAAAAAAATGTTTCTAAACATGTCGCATCACATATTTTTAGAAATTTGACATTAATAATGAACCCTGCCAAAAGTCATCGTTTTGAAGATTGTTTCTCTATTAAAGCAACCTTTGTCTTTTCAAATTATATTTATCAAAAAATAAGGATTTGATTTTGTCTAAAATAGGGTCACATGTAAAATTCTACATCGTCGATCATTTAGTTGACCATGCAATTGTTGCAACATTTCATGGACTTCACGAATTCTGTATGAAAGCCAGTTAATACGTTGAATGACAATGTAGAGAATACTACATTGTCGGTTTTGAAATATTGAATTCTGAATGGATTGTCTGTACACTAGTATGATGAAACTTAGAAAAATGGAACAAAATATTAATATCTGTATTGCAGATATAAGGCCTCGTCCACCCCACCCCCATTTCTTTCCTTGAAAGTAAGAATCCTGTTGTTTTTAATCACTAAACCTTTCTGTAAAACATTTCCTAGAAGAATACTGGGGAAATCTGAAAACGACATTTGTATTCTTATTACAAGGCTAGCAATACAGTTACTAACTGCATGAATCGTCAGCATTTCCGATTGTTCCTTATTACTGAAATATATCATTCTTTTTAGAAAGCACAAATTGTTAGCAAAGAATTTTATTTCCTTTTCGTAATTCCTATACTTTTTAAAAATATATTGCATTTTCAGTTTCTCTTCCTTTTTTTTTTTTTTTTATGAAGCCGAAGTTGTAGCTATCGACTAGAAAAATGTGTACATATGATTGTTTTTCTGTATTGAATAAATTTGCATTTTGTTTTCATCTAAATTTGTGGTAAGTTCCTCTATACTAAAAAATCTTTTCTCTACAAACGTGAAGCTTTGTGTGTACATCGATGAATGTGAGAGAAATTGACTAATTAACAATTTTAGACATTTAAAAAAATTGAAATTTTTTACTGTTATCCCGTACAGGAACTAAAGTGATTTTATGCAATTACCTACCTTAAAAATAAGTTCTTATTTAATTGCCTTAATGAAACTCCGTAATTGGAAGTATATCCTAGGTGCAATATTTAGAAAAATAAAAGCTTGTTTCACTTTTTTGAGGTCATACATTCTCTCTCTTTATATATATATATAATATTTTTTCGATGTTTTATTTTGCCGATTCGTGTTTAATAAACTGTCATTTGCTGCATTGTTACAAATCTGTTTTATCCGAGAAGTTTTTTAATTTGACTTTCCTCTATATCCATAATTATTTTTTACTTTTAATAACAACTTGGCATGAAAGAATGATTATTATTTCAATCTGCGTATATAATGCTTATCTAAATATTATGAAATAAACACTTTCCTGGAGTATCTATATAATGATACATTAATTGGTATACATTGAAATTGTATTAAAAGAAAAAAAGTATGCCATCATCTTCTGTCACGATAAAATATGCTATGTGCAGCTTTTATTTTATATTTGTACATATTTAATTCCATATAGCGATTATATTTAATTTAAGCTTTCAACTTCGACTTGAAATAATTCTTTCTAAAGTCCGTGACTTAAGTTCCAAGCCACTTTTAGAGTATTTATTTTAATAAATGCTTTCAGTTCCTCAAATATAGATGATTTATGTCGGCATTATAATACTTAAGTTTGCTGTAATAGAGTGGATAATCATTTAGCTCCGAAGAATCTTAATTTTATATATAATCCGACATATTTCACAAGTAACATTTATTTTAAAATATGATCAAGAAGTTAATATTATGATATAAAGTTAATTACTTTTATAATTACTTTCAATTCTCTATTGTTTACGATGCTTTTACAATCTTTTTCACATAAAAGCTCATATTTATGACCATTCTGTATAAATTTTTTATGCTCAGGCTACTGCATTACAATTTTTACTTACATGTTCATGATGAAGTTGATTATGATTGCCAAAATATATAAATATCAAATTCTAGTTTAATTATCATTAAATTAAAGCAATAATTCTCTAACAAACTTTATTTTTTATATATATATTTTTTTAGTTGAGCGAAATTTACTTTTCAAGACTAAGCTTTTTGTGAAAAATTGAATTATTTTTAAATTAAAAAAAAAATTCATTCTGCTTTCTTAATAAGGCAGATTTATTATGAAAGCAGAATAAATCTGCTTTATTATGAAAGCAGAATGCACTTTCATAATTATCAGATATTTTTTATTTTATTTTAAGGTGTAGTCCAGTCAAAGAAATGTAAATAAAAAAAATTACGTTTTTCCGAAGAAAAGTTTTTAAATAATTAAAAAAACATTTCTGTCATAAATACTTGAGATTTTTACTGTGAGATTATAAATTATTGGCTAAACTTTTTTATGTGAATGATATTTTTACTAAGCATTATTATTATTCAGACTTCACTACATGACGAAGCGAAGTTAAATTACTTTTTTTTCCTATCCTTATAATTAATATTTTTAATTCAGTTGCATAAATTTGAAAGTATATCTAACATTTGACAAAGTTTTTTAGAAAAGTTCGACCGTTAATAAATTTTTCAAGTATTTCATATCAACGTGTTTTTTTAATAAAATTATGACTCGTTGTAACGTTTAACGTTTGTAATAAACTATCCTATGAATTTGTAAAGGGCATCCCAGACCGGTTTCTTCCTCTGTTTTACAAACTTGAAAACTCTTACGAGGCCAAAAATATGGAGTGTAGACCTCCGAGAGAGGCAAGAATTGAGTACCTTGAAGTGGTATGCAATATTATTTTTCTACTTTTAAAAATCATGTTTAATCTGTAAGCATGGAAGTCTAATGCACACGAAATGCAGATTTTATCTTTGATTTTTTTTAATCTTTTATAACTCGGATAATTATGGTAAAATAATAATAATAGATCATAATTTTGTATAAACATATATGACATTTATTTATTTCTTTTAATCATATATATATATTTTTGCGCGGTTAACATTTATTCCACTGAACTTTTAATAGCCATGCCTATGAAAATAAGTTTGTATACTTAATAATTATATATTTATGTAATTTCTCTACTTTTTAAAGGAATTTATCAGTATCGTCTGCCAGGTCTGGATGCTACCTGGAAGTACTTTCTTAGCTTATATCTATTTTCATTTTATTTTGTATTAGAATGTAAAATTGGGGCTTAAATGTCCATGAGTGATGCTATTGTCTAATTGTAAGATTTATTGGTGGTATTTTTCTCCTCAAAATTAATGACCTCACTGGTAATGGTGACTAATTAGCCTGTAGTAAATGGCCTTGGGAAATTTCTTCTATTGGTCTAATTAATTTTATGAGGAGTTTTTCCTGAATATGTGTTAAAAATACTTTTCAGGGTTAAAGCTGCACTGTTGTGTAAACAGAATAAAGTAAGTAATTGTGTCACTGTAGTTGTGTTGATGTATTTTTGAGTATACTGGTAATGAGATTAAATTTCTGTCATTTTTGCAGACATTAGATTAAAGCTCTTTATCAGTGAATATTTATGTAATGACATAGTTTTAAATTTTTACAAGAAACTTATCTGCTGTTTTAATAGACCTGCCTGCTACATTCTAACTTATGTCATTTTTCTTATAGGGCAGCCATATGAAGTGAAAATAAGAAAGAATTCAATGTTCCCATGCGAAAAAAATGCCCTTTTTAAAGTAATTTGTGTTTTATTATATTTTTAAGCCTGCCTTTCATATTTCTTTTGTTTGTTGAATATTTAGCCGTACACATAGATTTATTTTTAATGAAAGTAATATGCTTTTTTAAAATAATAACTGAAAAAAAAATTCTTAGGCGGGTGATAAAATTCCTTTTTTGGCGCCGTCGTAAGAGTCGGCGTAATTTCATTAGCAAACAAATTTACTTTAACCGTATTATCTAAACTATTTACTGTTTAAGTGTAATTTGAAATTAATAGAGTGCAGATTTTTTCTCTATTGTTATTTTGCCGTCGGATGAAGAGAGCAAGGAAGAAATCGACTTATTTGGATTAATTCGATTAATGAAAAAAAGTTTTGAGGAGCTTTTTACACGTTATTTGAAGATGTAAGGCCAAAAGAAATTGGTATGGGCGGCTAAAAGACATCAGCACAAAAATATCAAAGTGAGGAATTCCATTCAGCATGTAAAAATGCTTGCAATAACTTTTGAAATCTATAAATTGAAGTATAAAATTGCAATGAGTAAAATAAATGTTTTACTTACAAGTATTTTCGTACATTGTTGTTATAAAGTTTTGAAGGTAACTTTGTTTATTGATATTAATTCCATGAAAATGTACAAATATGAATAGAACCTTAGATACGTTTTATACATGTAAATATACAGTTAGAAATTAATATACAATTAATATATATTAATTATATAATTAATATTACCATTCATTTGTGCTGATGGGCATTGCCGTCAATAAATATCGTTTTATTTTGTGCTTGCCAGGCACAGAAAGTCCAGAAGTTTCATACTTTTTTTTGTCGGTGATGCAGCATTTGGGCAGCATAAAAATTTGCTAAGGCCATATGCTGAAACACATTTGACAGTCGAAAAGAAAATATTCAACTATCGATTTGTCTAGTAAGAAGATACATAGAATGCTGTTTTAATATTCACAGCAATAAATGGAGAATATTCCATCGTTCTTTTAATGTTCTACCATACAATTTGGACATGATATTATTAAAACCTGTATTATTCTTCATAATTGCATTTTATATAGAGATAGCTATACGATTGAGGATACAATGTCAAATAAAGGATTGGAAGATATTCGCGAAGAGAATATTACAAGAGAAAGCTTTAAAGCAAAATGAGAAACATTCTATATAGATATTTTGTTTCAAATGCAGGCATGGTTTCCTGGCATACATCTACAATATAAAAATATTCTGATCGTCATGATATTAACGACATATAACTGTAAAATATGCCGCATTCTTATTTGAAATAAGTATTGCAAGGGAAAACATTTTTCTTCGCGTTATTTTTATTTACTTTTAAATTATTTCTGATTTATTAGAAATAAGCTGAAAGCATAATAAAATTTTTTTGATAATAGCCAGATGAGAAATAAAAAAAGAATTGATAATTAAATCCAGAAACAACAGTGCAATGTAAATAAAATTCTTTGAAACTAGAGATTGTTAATACTGTTATTTCTAGACTCTCAAAATTAGATTTTTTTAAGACTGCGTCTATTATCTAGCAGGTACATATGAGAAAGTATGGATTTCCTAAAAATCGTTTCTCTCTTTTTCTTTCAATAAATTAAAGTTGTTACAAATTTTTATATAAATTTCATGCCAAGCGCTGCGTTTCTGTCTTGAAAAAACCTATAAAACAGGATTTTCTTGGATTAAAGCAATTAAAATTTCATTATCCATTTTAACTCACACCTATTGATGCTAAAAGAAAAATTGTATTTCTAAGCAGGAAGGCAAAACTCACTGTGAAAAAGCTACACTAGATGTTAAAAAAACGCCGTATGTGTAAACTTGCATTTGATTATGCGCACCAGTACTTTGACTGAGACGATCAAAGTATCATTAACGCCAGTGGCAGCCGACGTCTTCACAGCATCCGCCAACGACAAATTGACCACGTCTTTATTTTTCCGCCAAATGTGTAAGCTCAGATATAATTCAATATACTACTTTTGTTATGGTGACGACGGTGAATTAATTGCGTCGGAAAAGTCCGCTGAGTGTGTAACCAGCCTTAGATGTATCATATATAATTTTTAGGTAGCAAATATAGTTTTTTTATTGTCATTTTCTGTCTTAAAAGATAGTTTTTTTATGTTACATATACATTGATTAACGTTTCAAATTTAAGAAAGGCCGGGCGAATTTTCGAATATTAAATTTTAGTTTGAAAAAGACAGAAATAACCAGGTTATATAGATTCAATCAATGCAAGTTGCGGATACAATGAAAATTTTGATTCTGGAACTGGCAGAAGATTGCAGATTACGTTACAGGGATTACTAATGGTCTAGAGAACAATCTTCGAAGAAGGCTGAGTGGGAAATATATATCTAATTCTTCTAATATCAAAAAACGGATGTCATGAATATTATCTTTCTCATAAAATTTTTTTTGCCGGTATTTATCAGTAAACTATTTAAAGTATTCTACTTACAGTGACATTTAACTAATTGGAAAATTTTTAAGTCAAATTCGTCGGTAATTTGATATTTTCCTCTAGTTCCTTAAATTCCCTATTAAAATAATGTCAAAATATTGTTAATTCGAATATATTTGTTTAATTCAATAAATAAACTAAAAATTTTATTCATTTCTGAATTGTTCTTTTTTTTAAATATAAATGTGTATATTGACAGGGTGACCAGCTGACTGGAAGATCGGGAAAAGTCAGACAAATTTATTATAAAATTGGAATTTTTTTAATAAATAGGTAATTCTTATCGAACTTGATATTTCGCTCTCGTATTTTTCATAAGTATAATAAGGCATCGTTGCTAACTGATGCAAATCAAATATTTCTTCATAGTCTTAAACAGAGGCCATTCGTGTTTCTGCCCATGCATCAGGCTGTGGAAAATTTATATTTACATTTATGATGGATCGAAATTTAAAGTATGAATTATCGTCAATGCTATATTTGGGAAGTTCCTTCAATTCTGAAGAACAACTCTTGTGCGACGAGGTTATAATGTATTCTGATTCAAATTGTGTTGGCTGTTTTGTATTTTTTAACAAGTTTATTAAATACCTTACTTTTATATTCTACATAATTATCCAAAAATTGTATTTCTTTACCCCATTATTTGCTTTATTTATAGCATTGCAATGATAATTTGATGGTATTATAATTCGTTAATTCATCGTTTTTAGATTGAGTCGCAATTGAGGCTAGGTTTAGCTTTAGCTAGCACAGATTAGGTACAGAAAATTGGTTAAATTAACAT
The DNA here is from genome assembly GCA_026543865.1 of Argiope aurantia. Taxonomy (NCBI): domain Eukaryota; kingdom Metazoa; phylum Arthropoda; class Arachnida; order Araneae; family Araneidae; genus Argiope; species Argiope aurantia. Next base: position 717,778 of record JAPMOR010076963.1, read on the forward strand.
TTGAATATATATATATATATATATATATATATATATCCTTCCCAAAAGTTTTTGTTTGCTTTTTATTAAAGCCTCACGTTGCCAACGTAATTAGCGAAAATAATTTTGTGTACTATAGAAAGAGGCAGTCTAACTAAATTCCAACTCCTGCTACTGATATGATTTTAAGCTTTAGTGAATCTCGTTTATTTATAAGCATAGATATGTATAATATGTTTATAATAAAAAGCAATTTTCCTTACTTTCCTTCCTTCATACGTCAAATCGATCATATCACGCGTTACGAAAACGAAAGTCTGAATTTTGAGTGCTAATTTTCAAAACTATTTAAACTGGATGTAAAATGTTGACCCATTATTATTATTTCGAAATAATTTATTCTAATTAAATTGATCAGGACCAATTTTCCAAAGTTTTCTCTGCGGATTAAGCATTCAGGCAATTTTTTTATTACAGTTGGTGGCCTAAAAGTTTCAGTGAAGAATTTATCCTAATTCAGTGCATATATCTTATTTTGTATTTATAAATTAATTTTCTTCTGTTAATAAAATTATTGTTCAGCTCTGATTTGTTTTGTTAGTAAACAGTATGGATGAGGGGGAACCCACTGGAAAGAAACAAATAATTTCATTCCTAAGCACTCTTCCAATTTGCATATGTTTTTGTACTGCATTTTTCGTGAGTAAATTTGACAAACACTTCTGTGATATGACTGGTTGGTCAAAAGTCTGTCTAGATGGACATGTATGTTATAGTATTAGTTAATATATTTGCATAAAAAGGGGAAGGGTTTTGCATAACTACAACTTATCTGAAATTCAGTAAGTGAAAATGATTGAGGAAGGGGGTTCCCTGAATACTAAAATTTTATTTTACATTGATTTTAGTTTTAAAAAAAAGTAGAACAACTTTTTCAAATACAGTTAAGAAAATATTGTGCAATAATTAAAGAAAATAAAATAAAGCGACATTGTTCTGAGGATATTAGATATATCTGAAAAATGTCAGGGGAATTTCTTTAAAAACTGTTAAAATCAGAGAAATTCAAGCAGCAGAAATGATAGCCACCCTGATCAAATCTTGAATGATTACAAGAAAAAAAAATTAAATACCTAAACTGATTCGAAAAATAGCAAGTAGTTTTATAAATGATCAACGAAAATAAAAATTAAATAATTTGAATTCCAATTCCTATCGTATTTCAAAGCTCATTTTTTTTTCTTACCTTAAATTTTTAGTTGTACTCTAGTAGAGAAAGTTATAAAAATTTTCGTTCTTTGTGGATACATAATGCATAATGATACACCCTTAAAAACTTTTATTTCCTCTGTACATTGAATAGAATTAGACAAAATGCATATATAAATGGAGATTAAAATAATTATGTAATAATTAGAATACTTTCTAAGATTTTTACCAAATTTATTATAGATATTCAGTGTCCGAATCGTTAAAAAAAATTCTGTTTCCAGTAAAAAGAAATTAATTGGTCTGCTGAGTCATAAAATCGATGTGATGAGCAAAGCTTGTTTGAAAGTTATTAGTTTTTCGCACTTTTAATTTCCATTCTGAGATAAAATTTTCATTCTTTATCAATTTCTCATGTCAGGTCATTCAAATATCCCTTCTATCCACTTAGTTTTTGATAAATGTTGGAATTGTTCATAAAGGCATTTGAATCATTTTTTTCCTTTGGTAAACATTAATAAATTATTTCATAAGGCCAGATATAATATAAAATGGTGGGAATGATATATTCTTTGGATTAATCAGATTTATTTTTAACATTTTTGTCTCCAACATCTTTTGTTTTGGATATTCTTTCACCATGAAACGTTCTTTATCTTGGCTTCCCGCAAAGAAAAAACGAGAATTCCTTGAAACTTCTCCTTTAGAATAAAATAATCAACACAAACTATATGTTTGTATTTTGATGAGAAACTTTATTAAGTATCAATTTAAGATTTTCATACTGTTCATTTATATTAACTAAAAAAGACTTTGATAGGGATTTGGAAGAAATGCGCCAATAGATCAATGTCCCAATTTTGTTTTCTGTTGCTTTGGGTTTGTTTTATTTTATGAAGAGAGGGAAAATGCAATAATTAAATTAGTATATAAACTGGGTTGACCATATATACCAGATGTTTCTGAACAAGTTCTTTCCCTGCTAGTTGTTTGAATTTCTTAAATTAGTTATTAATCTAGTCCTATTTTTATAGCATTTCAATTGTAATAGTGTTTCATGGTTTTATTTTAATTATATATAATATTCCTTTTATATTAATATGATAGCTGGAGAATTTCTTTATTATTATTGTGATTATTATTAATCGTGTGATTTTTTGTTGCTGTGTCCTGGTGTTTTTTTTTTTTTTTTCCCTTGCCATATTTAATCTTTTTCATTTCTTTTAGAGTGTTATTCATATTGGCTTTCAAGAAAGACGATTACAATATATGGAAAGAGAGCAAATTAAGGAGTGGCAGACTCAAAGGTTTGGTGAACGAATTCTTGAAATCGGTATGTTTTCTAATGCTGGGTATTCCTGCTTTTGAAAACTTTCAGATAACAATTTTACTTGCAGTTTAACTTAACGTAAGTAGATGGTCACTGAAATAATTTTTATGAATTTGAAAAAAAATTTGGAAATTATTTATTAATATAGAATTTTACATTATGTAGCCATATATAAACAAAATCACATTATATAATAGCGTGTTTAACTATACACAAATAAACATAACTTTAAATGAGTAGGAACTTATTGCAAATTGCTACGCTGTACAAAATTTAAGGGTTTTTTTTTTTTTTTTTTTTTTGTCTACAAAATAGTGATTTGTTGGTTACTTTTATTATAAAATGATGAATTTTCAACTGTTTGTAGAAATAGATTTTTGTGTGAAAATTTTCATGATGTGGAAATCTATGTGGATTTTATATCAATTTTAATCATAGACTTGTTAAAAAATTCGCCAGATTATTGTTTGTTTAATATCCAGAAATTTTGTATGGACAATGCTCCAATAAAAAAAATAAGCAATGTCAGTACACATAATAATATAGAAATTCTGAGAAAAATCTCTGAATTTTAAAATTAACTTACTCATTTATGTATTTTATTTTATAATATTCATTCTATTTATTTATGTCGGCTGTTTCCACAATATAAAATAATAGGTAGGCAAATGAAATGATTTCATTTCATGAGAGTCTTCTTGCTACAAAAAAAAACAAAAAAAACATAGTAGCTTACTTGTACTTTGTTATTTAATAGCAATATAATGTATACTAGGACAATTATAATTTTCTGTCGGTTAAACTCAGTAAATTAAACGAGTTATCACTGTTAAATATTTATAAAGTTTATTGCAGCTGTTAAACTTAGGTGGTGTCTTAGAATTTTTAATTAATTTCATTTAGTGTATTAATGTGGTATAAGAAGTTGTAATATATAAATATGTAATGCTTAATGTGCTGTTAAAATTATGGGTCAAAGATCAGAGAAAATAAAAATCAATAATCCAATAACGAATAAAGGTAAAAAGATGTTTATACTGAACTGAGAAAAATTGCCTGTGTGTGCTAACTGAAATGCCAGTTGTTTTCTGCATGTAATCACATTTTATTGCAGTAGAATTTATATTTTTACAAAAAAGAGCCCCTGTTTTTTAGTGATGTGTTATGTAGATTAACGTGTGTTATTAACTATCAATTTGCGAACTCCCAATATGTTGCCCATCATTTCAGTCACAATGCATTTAGCAGCATTTAATGCAGGATAGATGACACATTTTTGAATGGCGTCTTTGATAGTCAGATGACATCATAATGCTGGCTGGTTGTGGCATACTTGATTTCAAAATTCTCTCCAGTTATAAGTCATGTGGTGTCAAATCGGGAGATCCAGAGGGCCTTACTTGTGGGAAGGTTGAACTGAAAACGTGATTCTCCCCAATGTTAGGCATTGTAGTCATTTCACGAACGCAGCAATATGCAGTAGTCTCATTCTTGCATAAAGGTAACTGTATTTTTTGCCGATCGTATTACCCAAGTAATGTAACAATGCTTCATAATGCTTACCAGTAACTGAAACTGTACAGTAATCTCTATGTCTTCGGAGAAAAATTAACAGAATAAGTCATCTTCATTAAAGCTATACCAGACTAGTGTTTGATGGAAAACCTTCCATTTCGTTACCCGTTGCCATGACCTCCAATGTTTGGACTGTTAAATAGTCATTTTCACGTAAATACTGTTAACCTATGCCATCTCAAGTGCTTAAATGTGCCATTTCCAGGCACAAATTCTATGACAAAAAAACTACTTATTTCGTTTTTTCCTACCGATTTTTAAAACTTTATGAGAAATTTCACAAACACTTTGTTTAATGAGTGCCAGATTTCAGTATAATCTACCCAAGTTGCAGCATAGGGTCCCCACTTTCTTGGAGGTCCCAAGAAATTGGCCAAGCTAGTAAGTGTCATAGATGTCAAGTGTACTCAATAGTGACGGAATGTTAATAATGATGTTCCTTAACTCAAATAGTGAAAGTCCTCATTCAGGTCTTGCAATATAAGCTATAACTTATATTCTATTGTGAATGAAACCAGATTTTAAAGGTCTTAACAATTATATTATCTGCCTCAAAAATAAGCTATTGCAAATTATAAATCGACATTTTGTAGAGGGGCAGCAGAATTCTGTGCTTTAACCTAGAGTGGAGAAATGTGTAAATCCTACCTTGCATCAATATTATTAATCCAGTATATGTCGAAACATCTACTATTAGAACTTGTCCATTTATTTTCTTTATTTCACTGAAGTTTTTCCTTTTATGAGTTTTATTTTACTTAGTGAGTTTATATATAATTGTCTGACTTTACTTTTAATCGTCATCTTGTTACATTTTACTTCATTATAAATTTAATTATTTTATTTAATTAATTATATTTATTTAATTCTTGATATTTGGTAGAATTCATTATTTATAAAGTTCAGCTGTTTTGTTCCAAACTTGCATTATATCTGTATTGAAATATGGTGTAATGATTGATATGGTATAAAAAAATAAGACACACAAAAAATTGTTTTAACTTTCAGATGTACCACTTTCTTATGGTTTGCTAGAAGCAGTAAATAACTCCACAAACATCAATGAATGCGAATTTGTTTGGGATCCTACTCACGATATTGGAGTATTTGTGAAGGTAAATGTAATAAATTAATGTAATTTGTATGGAAAAAGTTTTATGCTATCCACATACATATACATGCAAGCATAATCATTCTAACTTTTAACCGATTCTTGATCAAAGGTGAATTGTATAAGCACCGAGTTTACTGCAAAAAAACACGGCGGCGAGAAAGGTGTGCCATTTCGTATCGTAATAGATACGTATTTTGTCAATAACCCATCTGAAAAACTTCATTCTGCATCATGCCAAGTTAAAGTTTTTAAGGTATGTTTCATTTTCTTGGGGTTTTGTTGTTGTTATCATTAGATGAATTAAAAAATCACGTTACAGCATAACGTTTTTTCCATGTATTTGTAGCCCAAAGGAGCTGATCGAAAGCATAAGACTGATCGAGAAAAAATGTCTAGACGTTTACAGCATGATAAAGAAAAATATCATCCTCAGTACGACTATACTATCTTCAGAGACGTAAGTTATTATTTATTCCTGTAAAATTTGGATATGTATATAATATGTAATATTATTTGCGCTGTTATACTAGAAATTTCAAAAATTATTTGATAAAACTATTAAAATTTGTTCGTAAGATTATTATAATATGAATATTATTACTATACCAAACCCCTTATAAGCCTAAAAGAAAAATAATTTTACCTCTGATTAATTCTTAGGAAGGTGGAAACTATTTTAATCTTTTTATTTGCATGCGAAAATAATTATTTGAATTTTGTCCCCATCTTCTGCTTATGTTGGAGATGGGGATTGGGGAATCTGAGATCCTTGAAATCTTCAGACATTTTTTTTTTTTCGCTGATATCTCGCAAACGGCACATTTCTCAGAAAATTTTTGATACATAAATTCCGTGAAATGCTGCCTCGAATGAGTACTTTTCTTTTGACTACCTTAATTACTCAATGTAGTTTAGAAGCAATATAAGTTCAAATAAACGTCACTTTTATCATTGGTAGCATGTTTTGGATTTCTGACACCAATTTTGTAATTTAAAATGTTTTTTGTAATATGAATTCTGTAAAATATAACTATTTATGATATAAATCTAATATATTTGTACAAAGCTACAGTAATTTTCATCAAGCTTTACCTTTTTGTTTTCCGGTCTACAAACAAAATTCATACTAATTATGTGTCTAAATTACTTGGAAATAAAAATTCAAACTATCATTACTTATATTATTTAATAATAATATAAGATAGAAAGAATCTATATACAAAAAACGCTTACGTGGACGCAAAATCAGGTCGAATTTGTTAATCGCCATTTTGGCAAAACTTCGACCTCGCCTGGGAACATCAACACGCGGTTTGATAAGATTTCAAACGAACGCTATTGATTTCATCGGTTTGAAAAAATTTTGAACAAAAAATTAACGGTCAAAAAACGAATAAAAATTTTTACGATGAGTTTTAATAGTTCCGTATCGATTTTAAAACGAAATCGTCGAAAAAGAGAAGACGGGACGAATGAAAATGCTCAAGAATCGTTCATAAGCAGATCCTTCGTAATGAACGAGATAGGGTGAAACGTTTATGTGCATGGAGAGAAGTTTCCGAACTACAGGAGCATAGTTGTGAGACTATGTTCTTTTTGCCAGGCACGTTAAGTAGCAAATACACGAAAGTGTATTTGAAAATGTATTCAAATACATATAATGAAAGTGTATTTGTAAATACATTCAAGTGCCAAATACACGAAATCTTGTCATAATAAAAAATAAAAAAAAATGTTTTGGAACATCTGTTGAATCTACTAGAAATATTGAAAGACTTGCTGATCAGTAATTCAATCGAAGGAAGAAACTATCAGAAGCATATAAGAGAATATAATTCTGCTTTTGCTTTTGCCTCTGCTTCTATGGGAGCTCAAATTAAACCTCTTCCTGGAACAGGGCCATATTGCTATAGGAGTCATGGTCAGATATACCACATGGTTTCTCCTTTATACAGTGGTCATAACAAACCAGGTTATGGTCAGTTATATGTTTGATACCAGAAATGAAGGTTATTTGATTTCTTTCATGGAAAGATTGGATTCTATGTTGAGAGCAATTAAATTCTTATTTTGTTTCCGTAGTGTAGCTTCCAAATTTGAAAAATTGTGAGAAAAGCACAATTTTTAAAAAATTTGTTTATTTGGTAGATGTATATATTTATTTAAATGAAAGTTTATTTGTGTTTACAAAGAACTTTGATGCGAGTGTACTTTTTGCTTTACATTTTTTATTTCTTTCATTGTTTTATCATATTTGTGAATAAATTGAATCTGAATATATCTATTGCTAGACTAAAGTGGCTTAGTAGATGGCGAACGAGCGAAGCGAGCTTGGATCGTGAAACGATCAGAGAGGAAATGCTTTAGCAGTTCCTGAGGGTTGACCAGCATAAGCGAGCAGGGGGCGGAACCCCCTAGTGATATTTATTTTGGGAATAGAGCATTTGCGCTCCATACATTATTCCCTACCCCTGTTGCATTGTAGATTTTCTGGGATTCGGACATTTGGCAAGAAAACTTGGCGCGCATCTAGAGGGGTGACGTTTAGTTTTGAGGGTTTAGTTTTGCATAGCTGCATTTTCGGATGGCTAATTGGTGATAATAGAATAGTGATAATTTTTGTAAAAATTTTATTTGATCTTGAATTTATGAGATATTGTACATACATTTATCTTATTCATATATATTGCAATAAATAATAATTAATTCTATTATTAATAGAAAAGTAAGAAAAGTAAAATAAATAGAATTAAATGCATTTAAAAAGAAGTAAGATATAAGAGAATTTAAGCTGTTTTATTTACTAATATTTAAACAATCTCATTTCTGAATGAATTTTCTTGAATTATCTATACTCGTAAAAGGGAAAAAAAATTATGTGTATGTATACATATTACAATGGTTCATTTAGCAATATCTTTATTAAGAAACTAGCCGCCTTTGGTGACCAGCAATTCGCCAGTATAAAAGATCTCTAAAATTTTCAAATTTATTTTATGTAATATGATCTCTTAATAGCTTTTTCTGCAAAATATTTAGCTATCAAACTTTCAGATTTTGATAGTTATATAATTCAGTCATACTCTTATGTAGGCCTTAAACAGTTCTGTTCATTGTATTACTTACTAATTTCTGTCAGAGTTCATAAAATTTGCACATTATATTAGAGTAAAAATGTTAAGCTGCAATTAATATAAAAACATTTTTTTACTGAAACCAAGCACATCTTTTTTTGAATATGAAAATTGAATGTAGAGTCGCTCAGCATTGAAGTTGTATATGCAATGCAGAAAATTTTTTGTAATTTATACAATATCTTAAAGAATTACTCAACAAAAATTTCTCTAATTCATCGCAAAATTCAATTTTTATTTTTACTTTCAATGCATTTAAATGATGCAAATGAAAATATTTTATTTGAATTCAGTTAATAAATGTTCTTATGAAAAAATTATGAAGTTTAAATTTTACACAGTCCTTTTGTCCTAAGGAGTCATATTCTGAGAAATACTCTTGACACTTCAACTCTTAACTTAAGTTCAATAAATATATTTTCTATCTTTTGCGATCAAATCTGTCAGTTTTTACATATCAATATTAGAACAATCAATATTTTCATAACCATAAGCCAATCACTGTTGAGAAATCCTGGTAAAAGATTGACGTATCTTCTTTGAAACGGATTATGAAGTGTTCTAAAATCGCCAATTTTTACAGAAGAGTGATATTCAAATTTCATAAATTATTTAGTTTTAATGAATGATTTAGTTTATTGAAGTTCAAAGATTTTTTATTTAACCCTTGGCGCTCAGAAAAGTAATTAGATGCATAAATATTTGCCGAATAAGAGAACTTGTTCATTGCTCCAAAAAATTAATATATATGAATTTTCCCAGAAAATTAATCTACATATTTTTACCAGACAAAATTTCATAAAATAATTAAATAAAATGCCAAAATCATGCACTGCCTTGAATGGTTCCAGACAGGAGAGATCGAAGTGCTAAGTGTTAAAATATTGATGTCTCAAAAAAATTTGTTAAATAAGATTCAAAGGTTAATGTAAAAGGGTAAACATGTAAAAGGACTACAAAGGGTAATGTAAAGGACCCATGTAAAAATTTAAAATTCTTAATTCATCGGAGCATTTATTGACTCAAGTAATATAAAATGTAATTGTTTAGTTCATTTAGACCATTTTGTCAGTAGATGTGTGCCCCTGATTAAAATTAACTGATGGACGCTGATTACAGTGATTATCCAATAGATATATTAAACCATGTTTGCCTTAAATTTAATTGTTTGATTTAATTAATATTATAGATATTGTAAAAGGTCATTGAAATCTTTTCCTCCATTTACTTTTTAGAAAATATATTTCAAATGTTTTCGCTTCACACAGACACTTGCTGAAATTTACACTTTTATATATTTAATTTACAATTATAGTCGATTTATTTTTTTTAATTTGAACTTCCGTCAGTGTGATGGAAACAGGTTGATAAAGCTAATTTTTTTCCTATTGGCGTGCTCTTGCAGATTAAATTGAATTTTTATTTTGTGCGAAATACTTTGTTGAAAAATATAGTTAAAATATTTCTTTAAAAGCTTGTTAAACATCGGAACTTAATTTGTAGATTAAATCATTGATATCATTAAAAAGAAATTTTTTTGAGTTTTATCTTAATGCAAAAATCAATTTTGTGTTATTTTTCGGAAGTTATAGAGATGTAATTCTTAGAAAGTGTACCCATTTTTAAATCCTGTTACTCCTTAATGGAATAAATTATTATATGTATAAGTATCAATGTTAGAGAAATTAATTAATATTAGATAAGAATGTTATCTGTAATGCGCATAAACAATGCTGAATGAGAAAGTTTTTGTATTAGTTGAAATTTAAACACTTTCGTTTTTCAAGTTCCCATTTTTGTTGAGATTACTGAAAATTAAAAGAGATGCATTGCATAAAAAGCAGAATAGTATAAGGTTTTTAGAACAGTAGTAAATGGTACATGTCCAATAGAATTTGAAGTTAGATATGCTCTTGTGAGTAAGCGATCAAGAACAAGCTAAGTAAATTTAGCAATCATAAATCTGAATTATAAAATTAAGTTGGTTACTACTTTCATAAAAACCTTTAAAAAATGCTTTTTAATGTGTACTAGCATTTGTGAAACAATATATTTTACAACTATTTTTCTTCAATTCCTGGTTATATAGGAGTAATCATAATTTCTATTCTGAAAAAAAGTAACGTTCCTACCAAGTTATTTAATCGAATCTCTCAAACTTTTTAAAAATTTTTACAAATGAACAAAATACAAAATACATAGAAATGAACAAAAATTGCGGATAAGCTTTCAGAAATGCAGAACAGTTTTGACTATGCTGAATGTCAGAGACTGAAATTTTTGCAGTTAGTTTATTCTTTCTTTATTTATTTTTGTTAAATGTTAATGACCATATAAGACATATTGTGAAATATTAAAAAAGAATTATTTAGAAATTATATTCATTTTTTTTTAAATTTCTAACGCTTTTTTATTATTTTCATATTATTTTTTTATGTAGCCGTTTAGATGTTGCATTTAAATGTCGTTTCCGGTACATTGAATTATGTATAGTTAAATCTGACAGTAAATAAGCTAGAAAATGAAGTAATATATTTCAGATTTGAAGGAATTTCAGTAGTTATCAACATTTTCTTATTGAAAATAGGGGGTTTTTTTTTCTCCTGAGAATTAATCAGCAGCTGTTTTTCAATTTATTAATATGATTCCTATCATTTATTTTAGTCAGCCAAAAAGCTTATTTTTGTGCAAAAAACAACACCTTATTTGAACAGCTTTAACGTAAAAAATACATTAGCTCATTTCAAGTATCAGTTTGTGGAATGTATATACATAAAAGCATACATACATATAGAAAGAACTAAACATTATTGATATCCATTTAAATTTGAATTTAAAGCCCTTTCTATGTATTTTTTTTTCATTTTGTTAAATAAAGTTAAACCGTAAGAGATATAAAAATTAAATCCTCATAAAACTAAAAATTATAATTCATTTTATTAGATTAAATTTGTATTATGCACATCAGAATTATAATTTTTATAAATGTCTTCCGTGTGGGAAAATTATAAACGTATTCCTTTTAAAAATACATTTTTAAAGCAAATTTCTCATACTTTATATTTATTATTTTCAACACTCGTCTGAAACGTGGTAAGGGTCATCAACATTTTTCTCAAGGAAGTTTCGTTTCGTTATCAGAGAAAAGGAATATCTTTCTCATTCATAGTGAGTTGATTACCATTTAGAGTACATTGTAAAATCGCCAAATTTTACATGCAAAGATAAAGTTTATAATGTGGTAGCCTTTCTTGACACTTGAGCAGAAAGGGGGAAATTTATCGAGCGCAAATGCCATAGAACCTTTATTTTCTTGTCGACAATGAATATTTTCGTTGAAATTTAACAATATATAAAGGAGAAGTATAAATAATATTTATTCTTTCTTCTTCTTCTTCTTTTTTTACTTTATTATTCAAGTGCTTTAGGGTAGACCGCATTTTTTGTCTTTCCGTCTTCATCAAAAACAAATTTTTTGGCTGTCCGACTGATGAGCATTCAACACACAGCTGGATATGGTGAACTGGCCATTTTCTAGGTTCAACACTTGAAGTGATTGACTTTGCGTCTTGTTGATTGTCCTCGAGAATGCAAGGCGAATGATGAACGGCAGTCGTTTGAAATCAAAAGCACATTGTTGGGAATAATGGGAATGCGTGGAATGAGCACATTTTCTCCTTCCGATTCTTGCCGCATGTTGGTGTTTTATTCTGATGCGCGTGGTTCTTCTATTCTTGCCGCATGTTGATTTTGAGGTTCTGAAGCGCATGAATTTGCAATTCGTAAAAGATCTGCTTCATTGCTTGCTTTTCTGAGAGCTTTTCTTCTTTATTAAATAACAAATGAAACTTCGGAGGTTGAGACAAAGATAAGTATTAATCAACATTAAAAACTGCTTCTGAATTGGTAACTATAAAACTGATGGCAATAAATTATAACTGAAGGAATTTGAATAAATTTTTAAAAATTCTGAAAAGCATCAAAATACTAAAAAAACATTTTTGCTTTTGATTAGGAGAACTTTGTGTGTGTGTGTGTGATGTTCTAAATATTATTATAAAAACTTCTCATCAACGAGATTATCATTATCTTATTATCCTGAAACAAAATTTAATTCTTACCTTTTTTTTAAACAATAAATGCGACATTTTTAATGATCTTGCAGAAAACAATCTTATTAAATTAATTTATTTTAATAGACTGAAATCCATTATTATTCTAAAGATAGTTGCCATAGCAATATTACCTCATACATTGAAAATTTTAATGCTAATGAAAATTTTAATTGATTACTTTTTATGCATATTTATTCTTTTTTATAATACAGCTATGCCCTTCTGATTCTTGGGCTTTAGTTCATTCAAATAATTGTAACTATGCATCTGCTGGAACTTCACCAACACCTAGCTCGCCCCTTTCAAGTGGATGTTCTCCCCAGAGCCCTCCTTTGGAATGTTTATTGGATTCTCCGAAGAAGGACTGGTTTGTTGAAAGAAATTTTTGATAAATATTATTTTCAATATGGTCAATATATATGAAATAAAATTGTTAATCTCATGTTATAAATATTGCTCTTTCATGCAGTTACGAAGGAACACCAGCGACTTCCACCACTGATACTCGAGAATGCGTTGAAAATTATTTTGACAAAGTGAGTTTATTTTTAAATTCTGTTGTTATCATTCTGTAGTATAAAATGATAAAAAAAGTTAACATCAATTTACATTTGAAATTATATTGTGAAACTATCACCACTGTCAAACGTATGATAGATATACAGATTTATTAGTTAATCTTTTCAAACTGAACGTAATTAGAAGGAATTAAAGAATTTATATAATAAGAGGAAGATGCTGTACGTGAATAAATATCTTGTAGTCTGGATCAAATCAGTATATTTTAATTTTGAAGCATATTTATTTTAATGTTGAAAAATTGTTTTAAATCTTTCAGATATTAAGCAAATCCGAGGCATGACCATTTGTTAAAGTGCGTCACATCGGTGCAACATTCAAAATGCTTACGAAGATGCGGATTATTTTTTTGCATTCGAAAAAAGATTCTTTTTTGGAATAAATTAAAGAATTACTATTAGTTAAGACAGTTAAAATTAAAAATTTTAGATTTTTAGAGGCAAAAAAAAAAAAAATCTAAAGCCCTTACGACGCAGAAATTAAATTAAAAGTGTTTTTATCTTTCAATTTACGTTCTACGATAAAGAATTACTTCTTAAAACACAAATAAATGGAATTTGTTACATATATATAAAATGAAAAACGATTTTGCGAAAAAAGCTTTAATCATTCTTATCAGCTTGGAACTTTAGATCATCTATTGATTGACTTGTTAATTATGTTTGATAAATATTTATGCAATAAGCGACGAACTTAAAGAAAAATGAGAAATTCCGTGAATTGATTATTCATCTTAGTGACACTGTAAATAATTTATTTTTATAATAATGAATTTAACAACCTTAAAATAACAGGTTATGGGCTTAGATGCTTTGAAGCTGTGTTAGAGATTTGAATTCAATATCGACTTAGACTGAAGTAGTCTAATAAACAGAGGGCATGGGTTGGAAAATTGAGTTCAGGATAAGATTTAGTATACCCTTAGGATACTCATTCAATAAAATATTAAAGAGCAATTGCCCGTCAATTCTGATGAAATGGCACTTTTAACTTTTAGTATAGCTTATATACTAATATTGAGTCTCCGTTTCCGAATGTTCCTTTTAAATCCAAAAAAAAACATATATATTTGTTGTTACATTCTTGAAATTCAAATTGTCTACGAAGTAAGCAAATAAATCAATTCAATTTTTTAATTTCAAAAAATCGCTCTGAGGTGCATATTCCCGTCTTCCAAAGCATGTGTGTAACGAGTTTGTTAGCTGTAGGTCATAGGGCCTGGCTTGTTGAGTGCCAACACACTCAGACAGTTGTCTTACTAGTTGTGCACATACTTACAAATTGTACTTTATTATTAGTAGAGATATTTTAAGGAAGTTGGAAATATCAAATATAAATACAAATTAATATTAATATTTAAATTTCTTGTTTTTTTTTTTGTGTGTGTGTGTGTGTGTGTGTGTGTGTGTGTGGTATACTATACTATGCTGATATTTCAGAACTGTATTGTTATTTTGAATTTTTTTTAACCAATCTTCTAATGAAGTGCAAACTATCTATTTTTTGCATTATTTTTAAAGAATACTTCATATTGTTGAAGATTAACAGAACGGAAGTATAGAAATATATTGCATATAGTCCACTACTTTTAGAACAAGTCAAAAAGCATTTTAGTTCTCTAGATGATAGTGCAAATCTGTCAGTAATTGTCTCTACGTCTGAATCAACTAATAATTCCCTTCATTTGAAAGCAGTACCTAGTTTTCCATGCTCTCCTCAGACAATGAATTTTTTAATTCATTCTGAATGATCATCAGCTTTGAAAATGTTCTTTCACCGAGCACTTGAGTGACTGATAGGCTACAGACGATTTCATAATGTTAATAAAAATTTACCTTCATTTGATACTGAAATCTTGAATACGCGTGCTAAACAGGCGCTGCATCCTCTGTATTGTAACTAGGATCCATTAAGTTCTTATCAGTATTTAAAATTATGGCATTTTAATTGGCAGGCTGATTTTTTCCCTTTAATTTTATGAATTTTTTAAAAAAATGTTTTATGCATATTTTTGATTATGCTTTGCAATATCGTAATGAAAAACAAATCGTTTTCATTATTCCATCTAATCGGTAATTTTAATGTTGCTTTTCTGTTAAAAACATGAGTGCAAAATCTGTTTTCATTCTTGAGATATAAAATTTTCTTGTATTGTATTAAAATGCAGCCATACTTTCTTATTTCATTAGATTTCTTAATCCATTGTTTTCTTTCTTCGTTTCTTCAAATAAATTTACTTTTTTATTTTAACTTTTTTGTTGTTGATAGATTCAGTTTTTAGTCATACTTTAATTTTGCTTGTTCCCTTACATCGAGATTTTCTTTTATGTTACTCATTTATTTGTTGCTAGCGTTGTTTGATGACCAGTTTGTTGGTCGGGTTAGGCGATAAGTAAAATTTTTAATTAAATGTTTTATATAGCTTCCTTTTACTAATTTTCTCAGCAAATTATTTTTAAATTTCAACTTTTGATAAACATACAACATACACTGTTAATGTGTTATGCATCTCTCTTATTTTATATCATGTTTTTAGTAATTTGAATTTGTAATGGAAAAAAAATTGCCACTAATTGTAAATTGCCACTAATACCAAAGATTTCTTACCGAACCTATTTGGAATCGGGCACTGTAAATATTTTCCATCATTACTCACTTTTGAAGTTAAACTGCATTGTAAGTATAAGAAAATTTCAAAAAAAATTTTATGGCATGCTTAAAACAGACACCCTCTCCTCAACAATAAAAGAGAAAATCCTAAATGGAATATTTGTAGCCACGATGAAAACGAGTTTCTTTACAAGAATGAAATTTATTGTTGAAAGATGTATTTAAAACTCAATAAAAAATAGACAAACTGCACAACAAATAAATTAGTATCATTAAATTGATAATTTTTTTGCATTTCAAGATCGTATAAAATTGTTTTTTGTTTTATAAGACTTTCATTAGTTTTTGGAGAAAAATATCAAAATTTCATTTTATTTTTAAATAATTAAAATTCTAAGTAAAAAATTTTAAAAATAGTTCTAAGGGGCACATTTTCATTTTTTAAATGCGTACTTGTGCCAAATGTGGTAGATCTCCAGATCCAATACAGGAGTTCCCATCCTTTTCTCAACCACTGCCCTCTTTACAAGGGAAAAAAACATTTAAGTGCTCCCTCTTTCCATAGTAGTTAATCGTATCGATTATTAAAATGTTGTTTTGCCTGTGAACCTACTGTAAGGCCAAAGGGTAGTGTTACTGTCCCCGTTGGTAATCTATGGTCTAACAGTAAATTCTATTGAGTGACAACACACACACATTCATCTTTATTATTAGTAGAAATAATATTTACTTCAGCTAAATAAGTTAGTATAATTTTAATTTTCTTTATATGTAACCAAAAGAAAAATAATTGTCATTGAATGTTATAACTTTTAGCATGTTTTATACTGCATAAAAAATTTAGTTTAAATACCAAATTCCTGTAGTTGTTTTTTAATATTATATATTGTAACTAATTTATTTGATCTTTTGTAATAATTATTTCCTTGAATTTAAGTTAAATTAAATTGTCTTCTTTAAAGTTGATTTGCATAATTAAATACCAATAATAAGATGTGCGACTCAGGCGATTGACGAAGGTGGCCAATATATAATACAACAAAAACAAAGTGAAAAACAAAAATTTAGCTCACCTCCTCAAAGAATTTTTTTTCTACATGTCTTTCGCTTTGCTCACTAAAAACAATTTTCCTCCAATTTTTTTCCTTGAAAGAATATCGAGAAAACTCTTCTATAAGATTACGGCACCCTACCGTCCCGACAACACTGTAACCATGATGAAATAAATGCCCCTAAACATATAAATCTCAAAAGAAAAAAAAATGTGTGTGATTCTTTTTCCCAAATGTGACTTGGTCAAATAAATTATTGTTAGAATTTTAGAGATCCGTAGGAAATTTTCCTTTATTTTAGATAGGCCAGTTAGCTTGTCCATCAGTTTTATAACAATAATATGCAGTTGTAAAAAAATAAAGGAGGAAAAAAAGCAGGTCGTTTAGTCAACTCTTTAAGGACCGCATTTTTCCAGTAAAGAAGGGCAGCACCTCTTCAAAAAAAGCAAAGTAAATTTTTAAAAAAAAAATCAGTTTATGATTATAAATGAAAAAGATTATAAATTTATAATTAATAATATTTTATATAAGTGTTGAAATATTTTTAATTAATTTTTAAAAGACAGACAATTGTACAGCAATTAATTTTGTATCATTGAAAGTTTTTTTTTTTTTTTTTTAATTTCAAGACAGTCTAAAATCCTTTTTTTATATATAAATCTTTCATCAGTTTTGGGAGAAAACGTCAAATTTCATTTAATTTTTAATCTATTAGAACTATTTTTAGATATACATTTGCACTTTCCATAGCATATTTCTGCCAAATTTTGTGGCTTTAGGTCCAACGCAGAGGTTCTTATTCTTTTCTGGACCACCGGTCCTTTAAAAAGAAAAGAACATTTCAATGCTTTTTCTTCTATAGTAATCATACCAAATATTAAAATATTTTTGCCTCTGAACCCGCTGCTGTTTCCATGGAAGGCTGCCACTAAAGAGCGGCACAGTCCTCGTTGAGAACCCAACAATACGTCATGTAGAACAACAACACACACTCATTCATCTTTATTAGTAGTAGAGATATTATTTACTTCAACTAAATAAGTAATATAATTGTAATTTAAATTCATTTTACATATAGTCAAAAAATAATCGTTATTGAATATTATGATTTTTACCATCTTTTATTCTGCATAAAAAATTTAATTCAAATACTAATGCATTTTTTGTTGTTTTTTCATTGTATATGTGTATAAATAATTCATTTCTTATATTTTTGTAATAAATAATTCTCGAACTTTAGTTACGTTAATTTGACGAATTTAAAGTTGATTAATATGATTAAATTAATACAAATAAGTGATTGCCGGTATTTAATTGAACAAAAGCAAAATAACAATAAAGAAACAAAAATTTTAAATCGCTTATTAAAAATCACTTCCCTTGCAAGATACACGTTTCTTTCTCTTTACTCTCTAAAAACAGGAATACACATTTCCCTCTTACTATTTTCCCTGAAAAATTGTATATGTGTAGAAATTTGTATAAGATTGAGACTCCTTTACCTTCTCGACAACACTGTAAACTTGATCGAATAAATACCCTCAAACATATGAATCTGTGAGGGGTTCCCCCCCCCCAGAAATGTGGCTTTGGTCATCAAACGCATCATTCCTCTAGCCCCTTGTAAGGTTTTTAGAGTTCCGAAGAAAGCTTTCTTTTACTTTGGAAAGGCCATTTAACTTATCTATCAGTTTTATGACTGTAAAATATAAAACTATTTAATATTTTAGAGAAAAAGAGCACGTTGTTTATTTACTTCTTTCAAGGATCGCATAATTTCAGTAATGAAAACTAGTGTTCCTTCCGTCTTGTCGCAAGGCACCGACAATCGTTTAAAAATCAGTCTATAAAGTAATTCCGACCGACTTGAGAAAAGGTAACATGCTTGCACCAAAAAGTAATTTCTTTCTTATTTATTTAGTTTCTAAAAGCAAATTAAATTTTATAAATTCTGTGCTAGAGCATGTTCTTCCCTTTTCTCATGCTCTTTCTTTCTCATGCTTTGGTTGCCTACTTGCCAACTAGTAATATAATATGGCTGCCTGGCCAATCCGCTACTGTATATTGCATTTACCAGATCGAAATATATACTTTTGCTGCTCTTTATCTTGTTTTTTTTTAAATATAATTTGTCCATTATTTCGTCTATAGAAAAAAGTGTTATTCTTTTACATCTATCTAGATGTTCTGGGAATAACAGTTCGAATCAGTCAAATTTTATATGAAATAGAGACATAAATGAAAAAAATTGTTATATACAGGCAAACAATATTTTCAATTAAAAAAGGAAAATAAGCTCATTAATCAGCAACTTATTAATAAACTGTAATGAATGTTACTCTGAACAGAAGATTATTGAGTGAACATTCATATTTCTTTTGAACTTCGAACTGTAATAAACAGGTCAACTTTTTTTGTTTTAAAGGACTGAATAGTATATTCTGTTAACATTATAGGCCGAATAAAAGGAATATGATAAAATTACACTCCCCCCTCCAAAAAAAAGTATTTAAAAAATAGCGTTGTGAAATAACTTAAGATTATTTTTTTAAGTATTATCTTGTTAAGTAAGTCGTTAAAAATGTTTCTTCCGCTCCTGTCTTCTTCTAGTTGTTAAAAAAACAAATTCAATTCCGAACATAGCATAATTAAACCAAAGTATTCCATATGATATATTGGTGTTCTGCATTCAGTTTATTCGCTTATTTGCTGTGATAGGAAATAGAAACAAGTGAACATTATCGGATGGCAATGAAAAAAATTATAGGACTATTAATAAGGACTAAAATCTATAGGGCTGATTACTAAATAAAAAAAGTAAAACTTAGTAAGTTGACACAATGATACATATTAAGCCTTATTAAAAACTACTTCTGCATTGGTAATGATAAAACTAACGGCAATAAATGGTAACTAAAGAAACTTGAATAAAGAATATTGAAAATCCTCAGAATACTCAAGTTTTATTTCCCCTTGCTTTTGATTTGGAGAATTTCGTTTGTCTACAATTATTTGAATGTATGCGTTCATGCGTGCAAGATTTTTCTGGTAAATAAATAAATAGTTTAATGTTCTGTAACGATATTATTGTACTATTCACACAATCACTGTTATTCTTACACAACATAAGAATAAACGTGAAAGTAGCAGTGAAATAACATATTTAATATTTCAGTGTTTAAGAATATATGCATATAGTTGCATATTATATATGCATATATAAGAATATATGCATACGTATTATTTTCCTATTTGGGTGCCGAACACGAATCATTTTACATTTCCAAATCAAGAAACTACGTTATGGCGCTCTCAGACCTCTATATCTTTTCCAGAACTTTTCTTGTAAATATATTAAATACTAAATCCCATCTTAACACTTAGTGGCGAGAAATGTGTCCGTTCATTCTTTCATCAATCAGTGAGACATCAGTGCTATAACACGACGAATTTAATGTATTAAGAAATCCACCAGTGGTATTTCAAGCGGCTTTCGTGAAACTTTCTTCTTGATTAATAAATAAAAACTAAAAAGTGAACACATGCTAAAATATCTTGCTTATATTACATCCATTCAGTAGCAACCAGTTTTAATAGAAGGACCCCACATGTTTTCCTTGATAATCTTAAACCGAATATGACAATAATTGCTTGTCCTTTAAAGAAATCACTTTATAAATGCTACACATCTGAAAACAATTAGCAAACCATTTCACCGTGGATGCAGTGAACTTTCCGAAGAAATATTATTGCCTGCTCCTTATCTCATTCTTTATAAAATACACTTACGTTTCCTGTGTGACCTGCAGAGTAATTATTAAATAATGATGCACATATTTAACATTAAGGCTTCTATCCCCTAACACTTTGTTTGGCCATTTTCATTCTCTTATTTATTTTATAAAGGAGAAGAGGAGAAAAATTTCTGTGAAGAATAAATTATGCTTAGAACAAGATTGCAGTACTACTGACGACTTACTATAGTCATGTTCGCCGAATAGATTTTCAGGCTCTCTCTAGGAGCGAGGCGCCCGATTTCTGCCATTGTTAAGGACCAGAAAAAACGCGATAAATTGGTGTCGCCAAATACTTTTTCATAAAACTAATTTAAAAAAAAATCTTTGCCTACAATAAAAATTGTTAAGGATTACTGCATTTTTTTTTTGTTGTTGTTGTTGTTGAAGTATTGGAAATTTATTCTAAAATTTTCTGCAGTCTCTTTCAAAAGGAAGGTTAGTATTTATAATTCTATATATATATATATATATTTTAAATTTAAGTAACAAAACTCGCATAACTTATATTTTCAATTTTCGAAGTCAACTTTGAGTCGAATGACATTAACTATTTGTTCATCAAAGTATTTGAAGTTTCGAAACACTAATGACGTTAAGAAAGGGACAGCAGCGTTATTTGTAAGATCTAGTTTACAGAAAACATCACCATCGATTTTTTTTTTCTTCCCTTTCCAAGAAAGTTTGCAGCTCTAAAATGTCATTTCAAGTTTGGAAAACAGGATTTTTAGAAGCATTTCGATTATTTTTAACAATAACAGTCATTGCTGGTCAGTCAACTAGATTTACTCTGATATACTCTGCAAATCTGACGTATTTTACAATTAGCTTCCTACAAATCATTCAAAACTTTTTTTTTTTTTTCTTGTTCATGAGGTTTACCTACTCGAGAGCAAAATACATCTTTGTTTATTTCATGATTGTTGCAAATTTGCATTAGTTATTTATACTTTTGAATTTTCCTACTTGAATTCCGCAATTCTTGCATCACATTTGATGTAATTATGGATCCGTTCTTGTTGCTAGATGATTATTGCCGTGTCCCAAAAAAATAATTCTTATTGTTGTAACAGTAATAAATGACTGATATTTCTCCACACAAGAATCATTATTATTTTTTTTAAATTTATCGTAATCTTGCAAAACTTCTCCAATTTCGATTCTCTTGTTGATTTCTATTATAAAAAAAAAATCAAATGCGATTCACAATTGCCTTCCCGCCAAATGAAAGGTTAGTACATTGAGCAATATTTCTTTTTGACTCCTAATGTTACAAGCAACCATGGAATTGTGGATTTTTACTGTATACACTATATTTCATCTTCACTTTTTCAACTCGAAACAAAAAGGTTCGATTCTTTTTTCATATTGAATTGAAGCTCATATGTGCGTTAAGAATTTTTGCTTGAGAAATTCTATTTAAGTAGAATCACCACATGATTTTTGAAATTAATCTAGTGAATAAAGCTGTAGGGAAATATTATTTGTATTCAAACTAGTTAGGTTTTACAATTGTCTATCAAATGATATTTCGATTTGCTAACAATTATATAAAATGCTGGAGGATGAACCGAATCACTTATTTTATTTCGTTAAGATTAAAATGTACCTCACCCTATTCGAAAATGGAAATAAATACCCATGTTCGAAAGGTGATGACACTTAAATTTGACTCGTAAATAATGGGCATTGGTTGAAGAAAAATAGCTCTGTATTTTTCTTCCTGTTTCCTGATTTTTTACTTTTGCAATGTCTTTTATTTTGTCTCATTTATTCTCTTTTTATTTTGATATTTTTATTCCGAAACTTCTCCGATTGTTTTTCTCAAACCTTCATATAAACCATTCTTATCATATTTTTGTGTTTTTATTTTACTATGTTTAGATATATAAGTAGAGAAATAATGATTTAAATATTGAGTAAAAAGGGTCTTATATAAACGCAAAGCAAAATATTCATGCCGAGAGGGACTAATCGGCATTTGTGGAAGCTAACGAAAGATTATTGAGAGGAATGCGCCGAAGTCAATCTTCGTGAATAAATTAAGCATTCTTTTTGCATACAGAATTTCACTGCCCAAAATATCATATATAGTAAATAAAACAAATTTCGCTTCAAATATAATATTTACTTTACAAAGCCATCAGAATTTATTTCAAAATTATTTGACTGGGCTTTGTAATTTAATTTGTCTAAATCTGCAAATAATGTTTTATCCTTAGGTATTGTACTGCAAATAATATTTTAATGCACATCCATTAAAAATTTGTTTTTAAATGATATTA
Source organism: Argiope aurantia (assembly GCA_026543865.1). NCBI lineage: Eukaryota > Metazoa > Arthropoda > Arachnida > Araneae > Araneidae > Argiope > Argiope aurantia. The sequence goes on from JAPMOR010076963.1 coordinate 740,554, forward strand.
TGTTAATTTACTGCTCAATAAGCATATAAGAATTATTGTTGAGTGAATACTGTATTCTTTATTTTTTATACATGATATTTTTGAAATTTTAGAGTGTGAATCTGTACAGAATTATTTTTGTTTAGTTATAATAAATTTCTTTTAGACTGCAGCCATATCGCATGATTTTACTCCTTCTCAGTGTACTGCCTGGTTACAAAAAAACATGTTTGGGAATTATGTAAAAGAATTTTCAAGCTTCTCTGGCAAGTTTTGTTCCTTAAATTTTCTCTTTATTTGTAAGTCGTTGTAAATGTTGCTTCATTCTAACTTTCTTCACAGGAGCTGATATCCTAAATCTCACTCGCACTGATTTGATTGAAATCTGTGGGGCTGCCAATGGTATCCGACTTTATAATGCATTACACAAAAAGTGAGTTTTTGTTTAGTACAGGGTGCGTAGCGTCATTAAAAACTGCTATTTTTTATTGTCCTTAAATAAGGGACGTAATAGTGCTTATTTTTCTTTCTGCAGATGAAATAAAATTTTGGGGAGGTTAGACTATCCCTAATATAGGAATAAATTTTCTTTGTTTTGTTTCATCTTTTAATGAAAAGTGCTGACCATAAAGAAGGAAGTTTTTGATTCATTTGCATTAATGAGTTCGAATGCATGTAAAATCTCCTTTGCTTGCATTGATAAAAAAAGGGGGTATTTTTGGTTACTTCTTTGTAAAATATTTATTATATTTTAACATTTTTAGCAATAAATTATTTAAATTTTTTTTCTGCATGTAATTTTAAGCGGAAGTTATATATATTTACATTATGCCGAAAAAATGTATACTCAATTCACTGTGGATATACAAAAAATGAATACACTGTATGATTCAAGGCTTCCAAAAATAAATATAGAATGAAATGTTTATGGTTCTCTGAAGAATGTGACATTCCTAATGAGGGAAGCGTGTCCGCTTCCCGAGTAGTTTCGAGTAGCGTGTCCGCTCATTTCGGATGAAATTAGCGGCAGTGCCTGAACTGTTGCGTCGATTCATTTTGCTTGCCTCTCCCGTGGATTTGAATATAATATTAATTCTTTAACTATTTGAGTTTTTTAGCACAGCTAACTCTCCTTTCGTCTATTTAAATGTAAATATATTTTAGCAGTTGCGTGGCCGAATACAAGACACTTTGAATTTTTAACTTCAATTTATTTCACTATTAGAGGCATTTTATGTACAAGAATCGAGGATAAAACTGACATCTGTTTACATCGCGACGCAAGATCAAAAGAGACCGAAATTTTTCCCTACGATGGTTTTACTATGCGATTTTGATAGGGATTTCTTTGACACGTGTAGTTCTTAGGAAAGGGAAATTTAGGTATCTAAAAGAATGTGGTAAGCATTTAGGATTTTAATCCCTTCACTTGGAGCGCGAGAAAAGTGAAGTGAGCTGTTGTGAATAGAGTGCGTGCGGAATTAATTAAATAAAAAAGTGGAATTGGATCAGAAAATAAGAAACTATTTTAGAATGAAGTAAATATAATCTGAAGTAAGATAAGAATTTGGAAATTAAGATTTAAATTATATTAAGAGATATCATTACACGCACATATATATATCCGACAGGGATTGCTTTGACATGTGTCGCCTTATAAAAGGGAATCTTAGGTATTTTTGAAACAACTGCGTAGGCGTCAGGAATATTTATCCCTTCTTTGGCGGCGTACGAAACAAAGAAAAGGCTATTTTTAGAGTGCATGTTGGCAATAATTAAATAAAAAAGTAGGATTTGGATCCAGAAGTAAGAGAAAATTTTAGAAGAAAATAACATAGACTAATTTAGGGTAAAAAATAGGAAATTAATTAAAATTGAACTAAGCAATATCATTATATATAAATATTAGTCGTTTATTCTACTCTTATCCCAACAGATTTAAAGATAAAAGTATTTGCATAAAAATAAGATTAAGTTATAAACTTAAAGTTATAGATTAAGTAAAGATAAAGTTATTTGAAAAGGAATAAAAGCAAGATTGTTCTGCTAATTTATGAATGTATTTTTATGAAAGGAATTTTTGGTGAATTTTATTGATAAAGAATTGATAATATCAATCAGCATCAGCAGCCCATTCAAATTATCACCTATTTTTGAATGAGCAGAGCTAAAGAAATTGTTGCCAGTGACATAAAGATGAGACAGAATCGGATTCGTCAGTCTCTTTACGGAAAAATAAATCTCTCTTAAAAAAGGAAATTGGGAAATTGCTGAAATTCAATGTAATGCTATTGAACTTGCTCAACAAGCTGATTAAACCAGAGACTTTTCTCTGCTAAAAGAAAATCTAATGAATTGCGAATAATTATTAACGAGAAAATTGAACAGTTGAAAGAGTTAAATAGTGAAATTTCTAAAAAGAAGCGGAAAACTTTTTTATATAGTTAATAAAGTTTTATATGTTTTTTTTAAATTCCAGATTTGTTTACTTATATTCTTTACCTTTTTTCTATTAAAAAATTGAAATGTTAAAGTATTTCAGATGTGAATTGAAAGTGCTTGAATTAAATTTTCATGAAAAACTTGCAGAAAAATATTTTAAGTAACTTAGCTTTAAGGCCCATGAAAAATATGCAGTAGTTACTGGTGGCATTCTCTGTTTCATTTTTTTTAACTAAATAATATTTTTGGTCATCTTTGTGAATTTCATCATAACTTAGTTCCATAATGAAAACTACTATGCGAATGTTGGTCCTTAATTTTTCCTCAAAGGTGCATAAAAAGTTCTTACAAATTACTTATTTTTTAAGATAAAATTTGACTACTCGCCCTGTAGTAGATAATGAGTTACTTAATTTTCTTTTTTCCATTTTTAATGTCGAATTTTGTTTTAGGGGCTATGTGACAACTTATGTGCGATTACCTACTCAAAAAGGTAGTGTTTTTCCCCTTGGAATTATTTGGTTTCATTTTTTTATAGTTGTAAAATAAAATTGCTTTTTGTTTGAATAGTGTTTAAAACTTCCTGGTACTTTTTTCCTTCTTTTTCTATGTGATGTGCCATTGTAACAACTCTCTATCCATTATAACTGGTATTGAAAAGCTTAAAAGGGCATTGATTATTTAAATAACAATTTTATCATGGCATACCTTATATTATTGCTTGAATATGGCTTTCTATGTATAAAGAAAGTTTACTTTTATTACAGCTTACAGTGCTATTTATTTAAAGACTACTAGAGTGGTAGAATTTGTTACGAAGATAAAATCATTTTGTGGATTGCCTGATGAGTACAACTGTGAATTTTTTGTTAGTGGACCTGCTGGAACACGTGTAATAGTCACTGACGAGGTATTATATGGTTTTCTTTTCCGAAATGAACTCTTCTCATTTCAGATAGTACTTTTTGAAATCGACAAATTTGATTATCGCATTTGTCCTGCTAACTTTAATTTGCATCTAAGATATCCAAAATAGATTTTTTTGAATTACTGATTTCAGTGATAAAGTTCTACTTCTTTTTTCCTTTTGTTCTTCTGAAAAAAATTCTGTTTTTCTTTGAAGTATGATCTTCAACTAACATTTTATCCGAAAAGTTTCAAAAGTATTTCTAAGCTGCTGTAACTTTTTATATTGATTTCTTCAAGAAACTGGAAAATATGCTTATGATTAATTGTTTTTAAGAAAGAAAATTTAATTATTTAACTTGATAAAATATGTTTAAGATTTCATGAAAAATGTTAAAAGTATGAAGAGGGATAATAATATTTCTTAACATTTTGAAATACTTATTTGACAAAATCTGACAACCCCATATTAATGAAACATTAATTCAGCTACACTTTTCCACGTATGCTTTTTATACTCTTAAGTATTGTGAAAAATAGAACGTTTAATTAATAATTTGTCCCAAATTCATCTTGTGAATTCAGTGATAAAAATGTTGAAACAATGTTTACAAAAAGAACGTTAGAGGAAAATTATTAATTTATTCGTGGATTATACGAGGATCAGGATATTTGTTGAGAAGTGAATAACAATTTTCTTTTTTGGAAAGAAAATTGGAAAATTTGAAGGAGAAAAATTACCATGATGTTTATTGATTACATTAGAAATATGCCAAAAAATAGCAAATCTTTTGATTTTTGCGTATTAATTTTACAATATATTTTTTTTAAATTAAGGTTGATAAAACTTGGGTTTTTTTTTAAGCAAATCAAAAAAACAGAAATATCTATTATCAAGTAGATGCAAGGAATTGTAAAGCACTGTTTAACAAGGAAAATTTGTATACGAGAACAAAACATAAAAGAGCAAAGAATTTGCCTACAACTTGTAGGATTCAGAATTACTTTTAAAGAATATTCTAGAATACTTATCCAGGATTTCAAAGACCTAGAATTATCTAATACATAACTAAATATAATTAGAGTTAAAGTGGCACTTCTTAGATAAATCTACTGTGGCCGGAATTTGAACCACAGACGAGTACATTAACTGTTCAGTGGTCTATTAATTGAACCATAGGAAATACTTGAAAACTTCCTGTGTACCGTAATATTCACAAAAAATGACAATAAAAAATTATCCTTTAAAAATTTATATTTTTAAAACGTAAAAGCTTCTAATTATTATTTTTTTTTTCAATTACAAAATTCAGTTACATTTATATTTTACATTTTCGGATTTTTGTTTATATATTAATAGGTCGTCTGCAATATGCTACAAGATTCGTTATTTGTTGTTGAATGTATAGAAGGTAAGTTGCTACACAAAATTTGCCAAATAAAAAGAAATCTATGATATATAAAATATAGTAACTGAACTTTTCAATTTTTGCAGGTTCTTGTGAAGAACAATGCTGTGTGTTTTTAAAACAAATGATGAATTGAGCTATTTTCTGTATATTTGTAGAGCATTTTTTTTTTTGTTATAAAAGTATTATACAATGTTCACGCCTTTCTATTGCTTATTTTTTATTTTCCTTTTTATCATTAAAATTTATTATGAATTTGTTAGAATTGTAGTAGTAATTTTAGTATCCAAAACTTATGACTGTACAGTAAGTTAGCTCAGATAAACTTTTTGTGATATGTTGAAAGTTGTTGAAGTCTATATGGTGCAAGTGGAATTGTAATTTGGTGACGATTAATTAATAAACGTTGTGCAGTTTTTAATTGGATATGTTTTCATGTTTTAAAACTTTGTTTAGAAAATACTTGATAAATCACTTCACTCTAACATATAATGAGGATAAAAGCTAGTGAGAGGTATAGTTTATTAATGTTTCAACTATTCGTACTCATAAAGAAAGACTTAAATTTCTGGTTATTTTAGTTACTGTGTATATGAGATTTCGATTTAATCTAACAGCTGTTGGAACACATTTTATTCAACTGCCGGACATAATTCTCAACGTGTTCACTTTTTCGTTCATCGTAATTGACTCAACGCGATTTGGCAAGAGAGAAATATCATCCAAATTTCTCTAACCATTTAAAAGTTAGTATCAGTTTTAGTTGCATTTCACAATTTTTAATTTTTTTCTTGTTTGTTTGAAAATAAAAGATTAATAAATAAATAAATAGCGGAGCATTATATCATTGTTCTCACAGTTTCATTTTGTTTCAAAACTTTTCACTTTTTAAAATGCTGTAATTTTTAAATTTTATCCTTTCATTGTTACATCTACCAACTTTATGAACTTTTATCTGAATTTATTCGCTTTTATTATTATTTATTGCTTTTAACTGATAAATGATCTAACCATATGTATGGTACAGTATAGTCAAGAATGGCCTTTGCATCGGTAAACTAACCGAATCTCTTACAAGGATAACATTTTATCTTGTAATTTCATGAAGTTCAAAAAAAGGTAAAATAATTTAAATTTGCTTTTGAGAAGTTTTACATTCACTTTTACAGGGTTTTTTAATAAACAAACGGAAAAAAAAATACATGATTGATGTTTCAGTAAAGATTCGAAATTTCATCTTGTTTAGCAAAATATTATTGGTCTAACCAGAAACCATACCTTACTGTAATAATTTTTAAAAAAAATCTAAATAAGTAATAGTCGAAAGAGCATAGTGAAACGTTTTTGATGCATAAATTATTTGCCCTCGTTTCCCGTTATCGAGATACAAGGTCTTAAATTTGGCAACATTTTAAGAAAAGTCGCTAATTATCAGCTGTTGCCAAACGACGATTTATGAATTCGGATCATTTCACGTCCACATGTAATGTTTTTTATATAAAGATTATTCATTGTAGAAGTCGGAAGTGTCCTCTTTGGAACATTATTCGATAGCAGTCGAACAAATACAAATACTTACTGTATGTTTGAAAACCAATTTTTTCGAAGCAAATGCAACATAGCAATCATATAGCTGCTTAAAAATAAATTCTAACGTATCTTGAAATAAAATAGTCAAATTTAATGGAATTCAAATACAAAAAAAAAAAAGTTGTCATTTCAGAAATAAAAATTTATTTGCTGCATTGCTTAAGTTTTCTTTAAATCAAGCTGCGAGTGAAATATGTTTTTTTTCTTTGTGTAAGGAATAATCCCATTATTTTCATCTTCTACTTTCATAAAATTGGGAAAACGCATTTTGGGTAACAGAATTTAATTTGCATTTCATTTAAGCTTTAGAATCTTATTTTGTTCTTAGTAAAATCAGTTTGCTAAAAATGACAGCAAAAAATGAAGTCTTTAAAATGCATATCATAATATATATTATCATAGCTTGCAAATTAAACTACTGGCTACTGCTGGCATTTTAAATTTAAACTCCAATTAAATTTCTACAAATAGGTAAATACTTAAAAAATTACTGATAATTGAAAGACCTGATTTCAAATGAAACCGCAAGCAATACAAACCAACTCCAGAAGTTGGAATGCAAGACCCACAGAAATACGCCAAAATACAAAGTATTGAACTATCGCCTAAAAAGTGGTTAAAAGTTATGGTAGTGAACCTTTCATTTTAGGGTTATCTGATCTGCTGTCGCCGCCTCTTAAATCTGAATGTTTAGAGAGTACGAGATTTCATGTTTCCATGTGCCAAGTCTTTTGAAAGACATTTACGAAAACAATAATACTATATCTTCTTATTACATAAATGGATTTGTCATGAATTACAGTATTCTGCGCTTTTTGAGTCATTCGTTGGTTGTCATTATTATTATTATTATTATTATTATTATTAAGGTTCTTATGGTTTCTGTATTTCCGTAAGAGACATCAGTAGAAAATATTTAAGTGGCAGTAAAAGGAGATTTGTACCCAAAGCAAAGAATGCCGAAACAGAAAAGGAGAAAGGTGCCTTAAAAAGTATTTCAACAAAAATTATACTATAAAAAGCAAAAAGAGCAACAAAAAATTTAAGATGACAGCACCGGAGTGGATGAGACTAGGCAGTGATAGAAGTTATGCTAAACAATCAAGTGGTTAACTGAAAGTGGATTAAGTCGTTGCGGAATTTTTAAATTTTACGAAGAAGATTACTCATGAAATGATTTGGTTATTGGTGCTTCTTAGGCCAGAGAGAATGAGAATTCGAAACTAGCCAAACATTTAGAATTGTCAGATGATCCTGCAACTTGGCCAGCTATATTAAGTTAAAATGTTTTGGATTATTTCCTTAAAAATAAATCGCCTTCAATTACAGCAAGAAATTTTCCCAAAAATGAAGCTAGATCATATTTTTCAAGTTTTCATTGCAAAAGGAAACTGCCAAATGGAAAAACTGTTGATTGCTTATGGCTACTAAACTCTATATCTAAAAATACATTCATCTGTTTCTACTGCAAGCTTTCTGACAATTCAGAAAGTGCATTTACAAGTCGCAGCTTCAATAAATGATAGAATTTTCATATGCGACTAGATGCGCTCGAGAATTTCCTAAAGCATTTACAAGTTGCAAATTGGGCAAAGATTATTTTCTGAAAAACTCATTGACGAAGAGATAGAAAAATTAATTAGGCACGTAGAAAAACGCTGACATAATATTTTTGAGAGATTTGTACAGCTAATGGCAAAAAAGAATTTGCCGTTCTGAGGATCACACAGAAAGATCCTCTTAGTGGGAGTTTCCTTAGTATTATTGAATTGCTAAGAAAACTTGATCCATCAATGCAATATCATCTGCCAAAGATCCAAAATAAGGAAACTCACGATTATTGTTTAGAGAAAAATATCCAGAATACTCTAATTATTATTATGGATCAAGCTGTTCTTCAAGAAATTATTTCAAAAATCAAAGCATCTTAGAATTTTATAATAATTCTCGACTATACTACTGACATCGGTTATCAGAAGGAAATGTCAAGGATAATTAGAGAAATAACTGAAGGTGTGAAATCAAAAGCTCCAGCAAGAGTGCATGAACATTTTATAAAGATTTTAGCAGTGGAAAATAGCACAACACTCTTCTACATGAGCTTAAAGTACTTGGTTTGGATATTGAAAATACATGCGACCAAAATAATATATAATAATACTGTCAATGTAAAAAATGCATCTCAAGCGGGCATGCACGATTTCTTCAGAACTTTAAAATTGTTTGTGCATACCACATTTGTAAAAAACATGTGCATACAACAGTTATAATCTAGTTTCTTTCTACCAATTTTAATCTAGTTGGTAGAAATTCTTTAGATACATTGACTGTCTTTGGAACTCTGAAGCGTATTTACGCATTGTATTCATCATCAATATAAAGATGAATTGTTTTTAAAAAGTATGCGAGATGTCTGTCAGTAAAACCGATTTTCGATACATGATGAGAACGCAGAACAGAGGATATCCAAACTGTTCGATATAAAGCTGCTGAGGTTTATTGTTTATACTTTAGAAGACTTAGCAGAAAACGCTGATACTTTAGCAAAAAGGGATGTTAAAATCGTTCACCGTCTATCTAAATTTTGATGCTCATCGAATTTTCATAACCATATAGAATCAATTCTGGCAATATCTTCCAATTTGATTCGAAAGCATCGCCTTGATGCTGCTTCAGGAAGAGATATATTTGTTAAAGAAATGATAGACCTTTATTATTTGGATTTACAGTTTTAACAAGAAATTAATATCCCATTTCATAGGGTTCTAGACGAATAGAATGCGATCTACCCGTCTAAATGAGAATTTGAACTACAGATAATTCAAAGAATGTGTTCGACATTAATTATATAAAAAAAATTTGAACAAATATCCACAGATAGATGGCTTTATAAAAAATAGAAGTTTTATAAACTTTGAATAATATAAAAAAATCATTAAAACTGCTCTATATATCTCCATTCATATTTACTTTAATCGCACCGACCATATTTTCTACAGCTGACTAAACTCAGTCTAACGGAATATCAAGAACATGGCGCCGAATGGTGTCCTTCAGATCTGGCATAGATGCTGGTTTTTGACGATAGATACTGTCTTTCAGAAAACCCCACTATCAATAGTTGCTGGGAGTGAGGAGGCATGCTATTGGAAAATGACGGCTGTTGACCCGTGCATCTATGAAATGTTGTCTTATCAATTTACACGACAATCAATGTTAAGAGGTGCGCCAATCTGCATGATGATTATATCCAGGAGGCATCCATGCTGTTGAAGTTGTGGGATTACAAAATCCCTCGGCATATAACGGTACCGTCGTCCAATGGCGGAACAGATTTGGATTCCAAATGAAATTATTTCTTCAAAAAAAAAAATATGGTCCAATGATAAAGGTAGCCGTAAAGCCAAATCATTCTGTTATTTTCCTGGATAGTGTAAGGCTTTTCTTCTGCGCAAATTCGATAACTGTGGGCGTTAATTTGCCGATTGAGACAAAAGTGAGCTTTTTCACTCCATAGAATGCTCCATGGCCGTGGAACCTAAGCCACCATTCCATCAAGGAGCTCCAGTGCAAAAGTTTCACGAACCACCGAGTCTCAATAGATACTCAAACTTGATTGTAAAGTTATAAAAATGTAAAATCCGTTGTAAAAATTTTCGTACAGTGGAATACAACATATCCAATACACAAGGAACAATTGGCACACTCACACTACCATACGGCGACTAACTGTCGGCTGCAACGACCATAATAGCCACATTTTCGACACTTAAAGGCGGAATTTGCTTTCGTCCTCCACTTAGAAGAAGGCTAAATTTCCCAGGAGTGTCAAATTTCTTTATCATCTTGCGTAGGGTGCATGGAGATACTCGACCTCTTCGTATCCGCTTCAAACGACAGAATTCTTGTATAGCTGCAACGGACTTTTATGTGCATAGACATTATGTGCAGAGAAGTAACTAATTCTCTTGAAAAATCCGCCTTCGTTTTATCCAGAGTATGCTAATAAGCATGCGCTATAACGCAAATGATGTTTCACATTTTCAGTATTTGTAAATGAATAATTTATGTTACAAATCCATTTATTGGCGAATTTTAGTAATAATATTTTTTTTTATTTAATGAATATCAAGGGCATCATTTTTATTATCTTTAGTTCAAATTTTATCTCATGTGGAGCCATAGAACGCATTTTAGAGCTCTCTGAAGTGGAAAACTTATTTCTTGCTAACCCTGTATTTCAGGTTGTGAATGAAATATATGAGTATCACGCTCATCTTAATGTTCATGAAAGGACGATGTAAGGAATGTTAGAAGTTTATTATTTGAATTTATTTTTCAATTTTTACAATTAGAATATATTTCTTATATTAGAATCTCTTTCGTGTTCCTACCGGAGCTCCTACCAAAGCACACGCTTACCGGTGTCAGCCACCAGCTCCCGCGCAACTCTTCCTCTCTCCCCACTTTATCTCCTCTCAGTCGTGCGGCTGGAACAGCTACGTGAAGGCAGAAATCTTTACATACGTGTACAATAACACCTTGCATTCTGCGGCGAATGGTCAAACGTTTGGAGGAAACGGGCAGCTTTGCTGTTAAAGCAGACCGTGGACGTAAAACGCGGATACTGCAGATGATTGAAGACGTCGCAACCTCTAACGTTGAGCAAGTCAATTAGAACTCAGCAGGGACATCTAGTATTCACGCCATATCAAGGCAATTAGAGTTGCCATACACTGCAGTTTGGAGGTGCATGCGGATAGCACTCGAAGACCATCCGTATAAGATCCATCGCTTGTAAAAGTTAAAACCAGCCGATAACGATGTGTGTGTAACGTTCGCTTTAACTTTCTGGTACGGATGGAGGCGGATCATAATTGACCGTGGAACATCCTGTGGACCGATGAGGCTCACTTTCACATGTGCGGAACATTGAACGTCCAAAACTGCCATATCTAGTCCACTGCGAATCCTCACCATGTTCAACAAATGCCCTTACATTCACCGCGTGTTACTATTTGGATCGTCTTCACTGCGACCTGTTTGATTGGGTCATTTTTCTTTGAGGAAATCACTCCTCAGGTACCAACAACCTGTTCCGTAACCGCAGGACGTTCTCGGGATATGTTGCAAACTTTTGTCATTCCAGAACTGCAGTAGCGTGGATGCCTCACTACAACAATATTCCAATAAGATGATGCTCCGCCTCACACAGCACATGTAGTTCAACAATTGCTGCGACGTCATTTTACTGATGATCGCATTATTAGTCGTGTATTTCCTACAAGATGGTCTCCACGTTCACTTGGCTTACCCCCTTGTGATTTTTGGTTGTGAGGTTATCTCAAAGATAAAGTTTATTGAGGAAATATAGGAAATCTGGCGGATTTGAAAAACCAGATCCTCTTGCACATATGCAACATCGAACCCGATCTGTTACATGCCGCTGTGAATCATATTATAACACGGTGTAACATGTTAGCCCTGAAGCAAGGCAGGCGCATTGAAAACCATCTGTAAAACTTTTGTTTGATGTTTTTGCTGTCTTTCGTTTGTTACTATCATTGAAACGTATCTGTAATAACGAAAGTTTGTGTTGTGTTGTAAAATTTATTAAATTTTTATTTGTCCTATATTGTTGGTTCAAGTTTCATATTCATTACCTTAAACCGATCGTAGCGCTACATTTCACCTAGCGACCTTTTTTTAACTATTTTTTATTGTACCAATCAATTTCCCATTGCTTGAAATATATATCCTCCAAATATGAAGGCATTACGTGGATGGGTTCTCAGTGGATTATTACGTGGATTGGCCAGGGCGTCCCAAACATGGATACTTTAATTTGAATCACCCTGTACTAGTTATTAAGTCTTACATATTAAGAATTACTTTTTGCTTTCTGAAATTGGAAATTATATCAATGCCTCTTTAGTTGTGATAATCTTATCTACCGAGTTAAAATTCTAGTTTCATATTAAATTTGCCAATAATACATTAAAAAAATATTTACGTTATTCATAAAAAGATTGAATTTTTGATATTGTCTTCCAAATGGAGGCTTATTAATTTTTTTTTTTTTTTTTTTTTTGTGTGTGTGTGTGTGTGTGAAGAATGTAAGCAATCTTTATTTTCTAAATTAGTAGTAAATAAAGATAAAATTTAAAAAAAAATCGCTCCATAATTGAAGGAATGAAATATTATATGTTGTTAAATGCAGACATTGCTATGAGATTGATACACTTTATTAAAGAGATTTTAAACAGTTATTTTTTGAATTTCTTTATTGGAAAGAAAAGCATGAATACTTTTATTAAATAAAACGAAAATTCAGCAAGATAGGCTGAAATTTCTTTTTATTTGGTGAAATTCTGATTTGTCAGTACGTTAAAAGAGGCTATTTGTCATTTATTAATACAATGAATAAAGGGTATAATCGCAATACATTGAGAAATATCAGTTTACGTTGGACGATGTATCACGATGATGAATTTCGACCATCGCACTACCCTCATTATGAGTACATTAAAGAAATATTTCTAAGACAATTTAAGTTAAGTGGAACATCAAAAGTGGACTGAAAATGAGGCTACTTCAATTGATGAACTTAAAAGAATGGTTAAAGGGAGTTGATGAAAAGTATTTTGATTTATGTAAGTATCTCATGGCCATAGAACAAATGAGAAGAATTGCTGGAAATGCAGCTGGCGGCCATTTCGTCGATGTCTTGTCGAAAATCACATTTTCATCAGAGTTAGCTGATCTCTTTGATGAATATCTGAGTTTCAAAAAAAAACTTAAATCAAATTAAAACAAATGTAAATTTTGAGGAGGCCCTCTTTTACATGACAAAAAAAATAGTTAACAGTGATTATAAAAAAACGGAAAAGGCAAGATTTTTTTTCTATATTTTGAGTGTTAATTGACCCAGAGTTCCAAGATAGTTAAGGCGATAGACGGTTCAAAAATCAACCACATAGCAAGCTATAAGACTGAAACAACAAATACGGCTGACGGGACGCCGAGATTCCCGAAGAATGTTGCTGAATCTTGAACGAATGAAGGTATGATTCTGATTGCCCAGTACAGGCATTAGAAATAGGAGCAGTATAAATCAGCCCCTACAGGGAACACCAATTAAGATTGCAATCAGTATGTTTGAGGGAATCGTAAACACAAGTACCACTGTCATAAGACATGACATAATTGATGCTTGCACTAAGGAAGGAAGGGACTGTATAACATTTCTATATGTCTTTGGGGAAGAACCCCTCTCCCTTATTAGATACCATCGATATAAAAATCAATGATGATCAACAGGGTAGTGTTCCCGTCGTTTGTGCTGCGTCAAAGAAACTTATAAGTAAAGAGCCGATGTCCTTGCTTGCTTATGATGTATTATATAAGAAAATCGGGGCGCATGCATTGTCTATGATAAGCATTATTAATTCGGAGTAACCAGTTCACAAAGAACAAAATTAAATAGAAACTTATAAAAACCCGTTAAGAATGAAAAATTGTTTTGTAAAATAATAAATAAATGACTCTGAAGACGGCATGGACTTTCAAAAACTCTCAACAGAATGGCTATTCAGTTGAGTTGCCAGTTGTTTACATCTTATTGTTCCACGAATGGAACTGCTGAGAAAGAGGTTGTATTGCCAAAATGCAAGCGACAGTGTATATTTAAAATAGCTCATGAATTACCATCTGGGAGAAAGGAAGACGGTAAAAAGTAAAGTACTCATTGTACCGGTCAGGAATAAAGAAACATTCAAGGAATTTTGCCAATGTCTGTCTGTGTAAGAGGGCAATCTCTTATAGAGATAGAATTCCAATGCCGCCTATCGTCAGACCGGAGAACCCATTTGGAGTGTTGGCAACATAAGCTCACTGGAATCCTCCGTCCCGGAGAGAACACAAATTCGTCATTTTCGCTGTTGACATCTATGCATATTAGACAGAAGCTATTTCGCTAAAAAAAATATTACTGGGAAAACCATTAAGAAGTATTACTTGCGACATGCTCATTAATATTTTTGCAGCTCTAGGATTACCTAAAGTCATCATTGACCACAGTACCTCGCTTCTGGCGAAAGAATTCATGAACTTGATTGGACCAACACCTAGGTTTGTTACTCCCGGGGTTCTGGAAAACATGGGTGCCGCTGAAAGATGGAATAAAATCCTAAAAGAAATGCTTAGCAGAAATATTTTGGTGCATGAAATAGTTTGGAATATACATTTGCCCTACTTGATATTCTCATATAAGTAGGTACCTCACAGCTCAACAGAATTTTCACCATTTCAGGTGAAAATATAGGTATAGCTGTCTTACTCGGAGAACCGTTAGCCTTAGTGAGACATTTATGAACAAGAAAAGAAACATTCCATTGGGTATTCCGAAATCCATTGAAAGTTTTGTAGAAAATTTACAACAAAGCTTGGAAAATCTCATGATATTAAAATGCGAAAAGAACAGAGGAGAATATATTAGGTGTAATAATATATATTTAATATATGATCCTTAGTACTTTGTTTTCAGGCGGAGTTTTAGGTGAACAAAATTAATTATATCAAGAACTTCTGCGAATTTTGGAAAGAAATTTGATACACATTTAGGAAAAGGCATTCAGGTTTTAGAATGCAAAAGGAATTAAGCTTCATAATTAACTTGTAAAAAATAAGGAAAGTAAGAGAAATTTCCGTAATTTCCCATGTATTTTATATTAAATAAAAACAATGCTTAATTTTACACAAGCTTAATTCTAAAGGCAAAGATGTTATAGTTCTATTTGATTTCAGTCGGCTCCACATTCAGTAATATTGAGGGCCTTCAAATTTTGTACCACATAAATAAGAATAAAAAATATGTGTACCATCACAAAACCATTTTCCGATTAAAATTCGATGTATCTTAATAAATATGAAGTTTAAAGAATAAAACATTTTCAACATATTATTCGATTATATTCATAAATTGAATTATAAGGAAATATAAATATGCTATATATTGTACTAATAATTCATAATAGAAAATGATCATAACTGTGTTTTATATTTATTTTTTGCACACGATATGAAATTCATTCTCACCCATCGGAATGAATTATTTGTTTTTTACTAATAAAAAACGAACTATTTAAAAAAATCATTAAAACTTGTACATACTTTAGTATTTATGAAAAATACGTGTATATATATATATATATATATATATATATATATACACACGTATTTATTATTTAAATGTTTATTGTGTTATAAATATTTATATCAAGAAGTTATAATTATTACATATTAAGTCATTTGTTGAAAGCTGGTCGATGTACAAGAAAGAGATATATTACCAATATGCATCGATATAAACGTATTTTTAAATATATATTTTCAATGTAAAAAAACTTTTGCATAAAATTCACTTATTAAACTTTATTTTTAATTAAAAGTAGAATATCATTTGCTCCAAGTAATTTTAAATTCAACAATTTGTAAAAGAATTGCAGACTGTGCCAAAAGGTTTTTAAAAATCAATGAAACCGAAATTTTTCTGTAATAAGTTATTAATTATTTTTAAAGATTGGTATTATAAAATTTAGTTAAATATTGTGAGTGGAAATACAAAGGCAATGAGTTTCATTTACCACTGACCAATTCATACCTTAAAACAACTTTCATGTCAAAGAAACATTTTTCAGTATTAATAGGATAGAAGAAATCATATTTCCCCTTTTTGGCTATTTGAAATTTAGTTTACTAAACAAATTTTGGGCGGCGTCAAGTTTGCATGCATCATCGTAAATAAAATCTTTTTACTAATTTAATTAATTGTTGCGAAAACTTCCTTTAAACGCCCTTATTGTGAAGAAGACCGTCCACATTTAAAAACTGACTGAAGTGAACGGACTGCTCACGAGCCTGCGTGCTCTTGTTCCATCAATTTAAAATATGTTTCGTAACTGATTGTGTATAAGCATTGTACATAGCCGCGTTTTGAGTGTGAATTGATAAAAATATGTTGCGTCTAAATCAAATAAATCTTTAAAAATACAAGTGACTGTATTTGCTGATGGATTTTATCATCTTTTTGAGTAATTCACCGAATTAAAGAAGAAATCGAGTAGATTTAAAGGGCCTGATATATCGAAACACCTCTGAAACAAAAGCAGATGTAACATTTGTGGCGTCCGCGACAGGGCACTTTAATCTGTTGAGTGATTTATAGAATATTATTTGCATTTGAAATCATGGGTGCTCTTAAAATGAAGCGAAAGTCGTTAAGAACTTCATTTACCAATGTAGAGAGAAATTTGGCGCAACTCTTGGCGATGCTTGAAACTGAGGCCAAGGATATTGATAAACTTCAAGTATTAAATTCACAACTAGAGGATAAATTTTCTCGTTTGGATGAGATTCAAAACGAAATATCCTCATTACTCTTAGAAGAGAACACGGCCGAATACGAAACGGATTTTGAAGTGACTGAAAATTACCGTGATAGATATCTCGAATTGAAATCGAAAGTGGCGACATTCTTGAATAAAAATTCCAGATGTGTTTCAGAATGTTCTTCAAAAAATAATGCTGCGAAATTGAAACTACCGAAATTTGAATTAAAGAAATTTCTGGTGATCCGAAAGAATTCCTCACATTTTGGAGTATTTTTTCGGAAATTTAAGAATCGGATGAGTTATCTGAAATCGATGAATTCCAGTATTTATATCAAGCGATGGTGCCTGAATCTAAAAATGCAAGATTGGTTTCCAGTTTTCAAATAACATCTGAAAATTATTGTAAAGCGGTTCAACAGTTAAAAATAAGATTTGGTAGGGAGTATCTTTTAGTACAGATCTATGTGCAAGATCTGCTTTCTCTTGTTATGAAGAATGCTACTGCCGGAAGGAATTCTCCTGATTTAGCGAGTCTCTACGACATGTTGGAAACGAAACTAAGAGCTTTGGAAAGCTTGGGACACACGAAAGAAAAATTTGCGGACTTTCTGGAGCCTCTTGTCGAAATCCCGTCTACCTGAAAGTGTTCTACGTGTCTGGGAAAGAATTCGAGTTTCAGAAGATAATGATGACTCTACAAGTCAAAGATCTCTCGAAAAGTTAATGTGTTTTGTGCGTCATGAAATCGAATCGGAGATGATCAGTTTAGCTTGAGAGGGATTTGGTAAAAATAATGGAGTAGTTAAACGAAATAATAATAAAATTATTGTTGCAGATGTTCCGGATGTAGCAACGACAACCATGTCAGTAAGTACAAATGCTTCTCATGACGGGATACCTAAAGGTAAGCCAAATCGTATAATTTGTGAGAAATCTCATTTGAGTTCCGATTGTCTTTTGGCTCAAAAGATGTCTTATAATAAAAAGAAGCAAATATTGTTTAAAAAGGAAATTTGTTTTAAATGTTTGAATTACGGCCATATTAGCAGAAAATGCAGAGTTAAACTGAAATGTTTAAAATGTAATAAGCAGCATGTAACTTTAATGTGTTCTGATAAAAAAGAAATTCATTCATTTAAAGCTAATGAAAGTAGTGAAATTGCAAATAATCTGTCGAATAATAATTATAATGATAAAGTATATTTGCAGACTATATGTGTAGAAATTATAGGTCAGGGAAATAAAATTCGAGTTCGGAGACTCAATAGACAGTGCGTCTTCCCGTTCATACGTTAGTGATAGTTATTAAGTACTTGAAACTAAAACCTCTCAGACGTGAAAAGGTAATTCATGGTCTATTCGGAGGGAAAGAAACTGCTCCATTAGAGCATGGTATAAGTGCGATAAAAATTAATGATTTAAATGGCTCATTCAAATTGTGCAGTGAAGTTTTTTCTGAACGTAAGATATGTGGTTTTATTCCTAAAATAGAAAATCAGCATATATTAGAGAATTGAAGAATAAATAAGATCGAATAATCTGATGCTTTTTGTAACGAAAATGAAATTGACCTTTTATTAGGAGCATATCTAATTGGGAAATTATTAACGGGAAAGTGTGTTCAGTTAAATTTTGGCTTAGCTGCAATTCATACAAAATTAGGATGGACTGTTATTGGCAAAGAAACTGGAATCAGCTGCAGTAATGATGAAATAGTTATAGATTCTTCTGTGCAAACTGTTCTGTCTTTATATGTTAATGATATTTCTTTAAAAGAATTGTGGGAAATTGATTCTTTAGGTATTCGTGATCCCATTGAAAATGTTTCAAAAAGGAAATTATTTGACGAGCAGTTAAAAGAGTTTCATGAAAAATTAACTATTCTTCCCGATGGCAGGTACGAGGTGGAATTACCATGGAAATTAGATTCTTCAAACTTGCCAGATAATAAAGAATTAGCTTCGAAACGACATGAGAAAGCTATAACGAGAGTGCAAAATAATGTTATCTTTACGATTATCAAAAAATATTCGATTCACGCCGGATGAAACTGCAGACAAAATGGTGCAACTCAAGCGAAAACGGAAAACTATTCGTGGTAATATTACTCGTTTTTCTGTTGAAATAAGTAATTTAAAAGATGATTTTCCAATTGAAAATGTGGAATATACTTGTAATCGTTTAACTACTACCTTAAATGAAATGAAAATAACGGATAATGAAATACACAATTTACTTTCTGATGAAGAATACGAAAACGATATTTTACAATGTGAAAGCTATAACGATAATGCTGAATTCGCGATTTTTAAAGCAAAAAAAATAAAAAATAATTCAAAATAAATTAGCGCCAACTACAAATAACTTTACTGATTTGGCTATTAATAAAAATAATTTGGCGATGAATTTAAACTCTTGCATTACAATGCCTGCTATTCAATCGTATACTGTAAAACTGCCTACAATTAAACTAGAACCGTTTAACGGCGATGTAGAACTTTGGCAACGTTTTTGGGAACAATTTCAGTCTTCCATAGATAATAATGCAAATCTTTCAGTAATTGATAAACATGTTTTTTTAAGAGGCTATTTACAAGACGAACCAAAACGACTGGTAGATGGCATAAGCATTATTGCCGATACATATGAAGCTACTTAAAAACTCCTTATGGACAAATATGGCGATAAAAACAGAATCATTCAAGCTCATTTGGACTTTTTAGAAAATTTGACGCCAGTACATAGTCCATCGCCGACTTCATTAAACGAAGTTTTTATTGAGTATGATAGAAGATTACAAGCTCTACGTGCCTTGGGAGAGGATGTTAATTCTTATGGCCGAATTTTAACTCCTAAAATTTTACGAGCATTTCCGGATGACATTTGCCGCCGTTGGATTATTTTTGCAAAACGACAGAAAATTTCGGAAGGTGACATAACAAAATTAATATAATTTCTCTCGGAAGAGGTAGAAGGCGCACTTACTACTCTGAAAATTAGAGGTGAGCAGTCTGTTCAATATGATTTTAAACCTTCCACTGCTAACTTATATGTTAGTTCCAAGAACACTACGCCAGTTAAAAAACGTTCTCCATTTTGTGCTTTCTGTGATACTAATGGACACTGACCGTAAGACTGTAACATTGTAATTGATATAGAGAGGCGTAAACAAAAGTTAAAAAATAGTAATCGTTGTTTTTATGCACAAACCATGGCCATAACGTAAATAATTGCCCCCGGAAAGACAAAGCCCGTTACTGTAAATGCAAAAAAAGGCATGTTTCTATCCGTAAAACTGTAACTGAGGATCCAAATTTAACTACCATTCCAGTTACGTCTACTAATAACGTTGATATTATAATTCCCAAATTTACTCATCTGCAAACTGCTTGAGTATATGTAATTGGCCCAACTGGTAAAACAAAAGTAACGCGGTGTCTCTTAGACGGTGGGAGTCAGTCTAGCTTCATTCATCCTAGTTTGATCGACTTCCTGCAACTGGAAATCACAAGCTCAGAAAAATTGAACCTTCAAGCATTCGAATCCATTTCAATAAACACTGAAACGAGACGGAAAGTCAAATTTATCTTGTCAAGCATTTGGAGCAACTCAAAAATTAATATACAAGCATTTGAAAGTTCAAATACTTATGCCTTTCATGCATCTACTCCCCAACCTGTCTCTTCTTTTGCTTATAGACAAAAGTTGAAACTTGCTGATCCATCAGACAGCTTAAACGACTTACCTATAGAAATTCTGATAGGTGCTGATTTTTATTGGACTATAGTGCATACTAAATGTCCTATTAGACTTTCTGCGACTCATGTGTTAATACCTACAGTATTTGGATGGATTCTTTCCGGCAACCGTTCGTTCACTACTATAGCATATTCTTCTGTTTCTTCAGTTCACAACATTAGCTCAGAAACTTTGGTACGTGATCTAGACGATCACGTGAGACAATTTTGGGATTTGGAAACAATTGGCATTAAAACTATGCAAGATAAAGGGGTGACTATTCGTAATTCTGAAATTTTAAGTGATTTTCACAATACATTTTGCAAAGTTGATGACCACCGTGTTGTAAAGTTGCCATGGAAATCAGAGGTGATTCTTTCATCGAATAATTACGAAATAGCACTCAAACGATTTTAAATACTCCGTAACAAACTTTTTACTCATTCAAACTTAAGAGATATTTATACAGAACAGATGCAAAATTATATCGATAACCAACATGTTGAACTTGCCGATAATAGTCCTTGCAACGAGTCAAAACTATTTTACTTGCCTCATCATATAGTGAAAAACAAAAGAATGACGAAAAGAAATGGAGAATTGTATTTGACGCTTCTTCTCATACACCAGGACATCCTTCCTTAAATGATGGTCTTGAGCAGGGTCCGAATTTGCTTCCAGAAATATTTGCAACATTGTTACGATTTCGACTTTACAAATTCGCAATCACGAGCGACGGACGTCAAGCATTCTTGCAACTTATTTTGGATGAAGATGATAGAAACTGTACTAGGTTCCTGTGGTTTAGGACAGAAAAGGATGCAAACGGAAAAATACATTTGTGAAATGAAATATTTACTTATCGTTTTTCACGTTTACCTTTTGGATTGACTTCTAGTTCCTTTTTGCTTTCTGCCACTCTTCGTGAATTAGCTAATATGCCCTCTGATTCCTACCCTACTATAGCTAAACATCTGGAGAATAATATTTTCATGGACGACTTTGTTATGGTAGTGGATACTGCTGAACAAGCAACAACTCTTTACCAAGAAATGCAAGATTTAATGGCACAGATAAGTTTACCTTTGGCTAAATGGAGTACAAACTCCAAGAACCTACAGGTTATTTGGGAACTAAAGGATATCATCTTTAAATGCAATACGCAAGTATTAGGAATTAACTGGAATACCAAAGAAGACGTGTTTCATACAGACATAAACGAAAGTGTTTATCAGTTTGCTGTTCCTGCAACAAAACGTTTACTTCTTAAAATTGTATCAAAGTTATATGATCCTTTAGGCCTCTATGCACCAGCAATAGTAGCTGGAAAAATTCTTTTTCAAACCACGTGGCTCATGGGAGTTCAATGGGACGAAATTCTTCCTCCAGGCATTGCCACAAGCTTTAACAGATGGGTATTTGAAATATCATTTTTAAACAAAATACATACTCCTCGCTGGATTGGAATTTCTGCTACTTCTCACATGAGCATCCATGTCTTTTGCGATGCTTCGGAAATGGTGCAGCATTATACATATACTGCTACGTTCAGTGGTGGCGGGGTGGTCGGCTGTACGCAAGAAGAAGAAGGTGCCGCATTATACATTTGTTTCACTGAGCTTAACGAAACGAAGGTTCGCCTAGTTTGTAGTCGCAATAAACTTTCTCCACTTAAAAAGGTGACACTTCCTCGGTTAGAACTTTTGGCAGCCTTACTAGGAGCTCGTTTACTTCACTATTTTTGCAAAGAAACTGGTTTAGATAATCAAACATCAACACTTTGGAGTGATTCAACTGTTGTATTAAGTTGGATAAGAAATTATCCTAATCGATGGAAAACATTCGTATGTAACCGAGTCATTGAAATTCTTCAATACACTTTTCCAGCGCAGTGGCGACATTGCCCAGGCACACAGAACCCAGCAGATCATCTCTCCCGTGGTGTATTCCCAGCATAATTACCATATCTAGAAACTTGGTGGAACGGCCCAAGTTGGTTAGCACATATTTCAAACGCCTGGCCAGTCCAAAACATTTTGACAAATGAAGAAAAATTATTAATGGATATAGAAGCTCGTCAAGTAAAGAACCAAACATTGTGTACATCAACTATCCAAACTTTAATCGATATATCCCGCTTCAGTTCATACACAAAACTCTTGAGAATTACAGCTTGGATTTGTCCAGATTTACAGTTGTTCAGAAAACGATAACATTTTACTTCAGAATTAACGACTGATGAGCTGGATAAGGCAAGAATCTATTGGATTTCAGTTGTACAGAAATAGAGTTTTTCTGTAGAAATCAACACACTAGAGCATAATCGTTCCTTACCTAAATTCTTGAAAATTTCTCGTTTTCGCCCATTTCTGAAAGATAACATTTTACGACTTGGTGGTAGGCTACAATTCGCACGAATATCAGTTGAACAAAAACACCCAATACTACTTGAAGGATCTCATTATTTTGTACACTTGTTGATTAGACACACGCACATTCGTCTACATCATTTGGGTGTTCGTGTAGTTCTTTCAGAATTACGCTCCGAGTTTTGGATACTCCGTGGTCGTCAAGCCATCAAGCGAGTGATTAAAACCTGTTTACCGTGCAAACTGTCTCATGCTTTAAGTTCTAATGAAATAGTAGCCCCTCTTCCAGCTGACAGACTTACTCCTTGTATACTTTTCGATACTACTGGAATAGACTTTGCAGGCCCAGTTTATATTAGGACCTTTAAACCTTCAAATACAGCTTACATCATGCTATTTACATGTTCTACTACTAGAGCCTTGCATATCGAACTTGTTTCTGGCCTTTCTGTAAACAAGTTTCTTTTGGCCTTGCAAAGATTTGTCAGTAGAAGAGGACTTCCACATACTATATACAGTGACAACGCCACTACCTTCCATGCCACAAAGTAAGAACAGATTTTCCTTTAGAATACATTGACTTCTGTGAAAGTGCATCAATTCTATGCTCACAATGGTATAAATTGGAAGTTTATTGCACCACGAGCAGCTTGGTGGGGAGCGACTAATAGGTCTAACCAAACGATGCCTTCGAAAATCCCTTGGTCGCTCATTACTAGATGAGGAAGCCTTAACTATGGTATTAGTGGGAATAGAAGCCTCACTCAACAGTAGACCTTTGATTTATGAGCGTGGTGAGAATGATACAGAGGAAGATTTGACCCCAGCTCATTTCCTAACTGGTCGAAAGTTGACCACTGTCCCATCCGGACCTGAGTCTAGAAATGATAAGCTCACAAATATTTACAGCAAGACTTACTGGATACATTTTGGAAAAGATGGTCCAAAGAATATCTTTTGGAGTTACGTACATTTCATCAAGTAGGGAATGTAAAGCAATCACCACGAGTACGAATAGGAGACTAGGTTCTGTTACAAGAAGATCTACGACCACGACAAATGTGGAAGAAAGCTCTCGTGGTGAAACTAATCGATGGCCGGGACGGAAGAATTGGAACCTGTATCCTTCGTGTCAAAGGAAAGGAGATTACCCGTCCAATTCAACTGGTCATACCTCTGGAGGTTGACCAGGGTGAGGAGGATGTTGCGGCAAGCAAGCAAGCAAAAAATTTTGTATAATTACTTATAGCTTGAGTGGCATCACTTTGTTTTGTTGTTATTCTAAAACTACTTATATGCTTGTACGTCTACTTGTTGTGAAGAATAAATGTATGTTTTACTAACGCCGTCGTCTCTAATAGGGGCTTTATTTTATAGTACTCGATATTTAATTTGACGGCAATCATTATATTGCTATTTAATGCATCTATAACATTTATTTTTCCCACTTTATAATTGGCAAAGTATATATACTATTTCATTTTTTAAAATCATTCAGTGAATCCTATCCTGCACTTCATGTATGTAAGAGGGAGGAGTTTTTTATTATTATTAATTTGGAGATAAATTTTGCATTTCCAATTAAAATATTATACAGGAATAAAAATTTAGCAAAAAATTCAAAGTGCATTAATTTAAAAAAAAAGCCTTAGGAAAATAATATTTTTCGATCTATCCGGAAAAAAATCCTATTCTATAAGTATTCTATAATTTTAAACGGTTTCTATATGCTAAATAGGGAAGAAAAAAATTACTTTTGTGACTTCAAATCTCTTGCTTAATCTTTTGCGTCTCGAAAAACATTAAAATATAGTGTTCTTGAGCGTAATGATGAGAAACTTCGTATATTAGAAAATGCATTTTCAGCCGTTTCTCCTGGACCATACAGAAACCTTCGAAATTGTAATATTACACTACTAGATTATTATTATTATTATTTTGCTGCGAAAATTCAAATGCAAAAGAATTTGTAGTCATTTTTTGACAAGCCTCCCCTCCTTCTGCTTTAGTTCAATTTTTCGAAAAATAATTCGGATATCGATATGAAATTTTTACTTGATATTCCTTCTTGTCAAATGTGCACTTAAATAGCATTACAAAAAAGTTTCTCAAAAAAAATTCTGTGATAATACCGTATAGCAAATTTCAAACATTTATTAGTTCGAAACTTTTTTTAAGTTTTCATGCTCACATGCAGGCAGGTAAACAGATCACCTGTTGACGGATTTCGTCAAAACTTTGATAGAAATCTACAGTTTTGATGTAAAGGCCACATGCTCCGGTTCGATGTGTTTTCGATTCTTCGTGCTCACACACATATGCTTTTTGGACACGGAATGATCTAAAACTAAAGAATTTTTTAATACTTTCCGCATAAGAGAAAATATAAGTCCTGAGTGCACGTTTTCCTAGAAGCTTGAAAATGGTCCGTTAATCCATAGACTGAATGAAAAATCGTATTGATTTTTTATAGTTTTCTTGTTCGAAACATACAAGGACAGAACATGCTTTATGGCTGAATGCAGTTTGGCTATTATTTGGAAGATAACTCTAGTGAATATTGAACGTTAGATTGAAATGTCATTTTTTTATGGAATCATCCCCATTATTTTTGAATCGCGGCAGATTTAGACCCTGTTGTGTACATTAAGTAGGCCTCCTTTTAATAAATTGGTCCCATTTAATGAAACATTACAACACTTTGACTTGATCAACATAAGATTCATTTTAGGTTAATTTTTTTTTATCTAGTAACTATTTGTGTATATGCATTCATAATAAATAATGCCTTTATTTATTATGACTCATGGCTGCGGGGTATCCGCGTCTGAACACAATTTTGCTTAAATAGATGCAAGGTGTGCAATAAATATTGTAATATCAAAACTGAATGTAATAAAACTGATAGAAGTCTGACTAATTAGACTTGTCAAAGTGCGAATATGTTATAACTCTTAGAATTTGTATTTTTTTAAAAAATGTATTTGATTTTCAACTAGGCTAATAGCAACTTAGCTGTCCTAGATAACTGCCTAATCTGAAATCGGCCACTGCTTCTCCACAAAATCTTTTATTATAAAATAAGTAATGGTTAATACTTTAAATTACGGCTAATCGAAATTACAAATATCAAAATGGCCAAGTGGCCCATAAAAGAAAGGACATCTCCCTCCTTTTCTGTCAACAAAAGTGCAAATTTGTAATAATTCGATCAGTCGTACGGCAACTTTTAATTTGTCCCCCTAATTCATTTGTAATACAATGATATTATATTATTTGACATAAATTGTAAAAAAATAAATTTTGAAATCCAACACAATATATTTAAACAGAAATATGTAACGAATATATAAATAACCTCAATTTCTATTAACATATTTTCTGATAAAGATAATTTAAACATTTTTGAAAAATTATATTTCTAAATAGTAACAAAAATTAAGTTATACTTTAAAGCGAGCACATAAGTACATATGAAGTGACATCAAAATGATACTTTTGAAATGGTAATAAAAGAAATGAAAAGAAGGGAGCGTGAAATTTTAGAAGCAGAGAATATCCTCAATAATGGTAACTGAAATTCTATAGAAAAGGAAAAATTGTTCTACAAATACTAGAAACTGAGAATTCATACAAATGATTCAAAAACTTTATACCTTTAACAAAATACTAATAGCAATTCTTTTTAAGTTTTTAACTTAAAAAAATATTGTTAATTTAATAACATTGTTTTTTTATTGAGTAATCTCAAATTTTTTGAATATCACTATTTTTAAAAATCCTTATGTTGGGGTGAAGCGAAAGAAATACTTTTCTGGAATATATTTTCCAAATATGGGTTTTTTGGAATGTCTTTTCCAAAATCTGGTATATAATCAAAATGCAAATTATAAATCAATAGATGAAGTGCTAGAAATTCTTCGGGATGAAGAAAATATTTTTTATTCACCAGCAGGTCGCACTGAAGGAGTCAACTTAGAAGTGCTTTATTCAAGAAAAAACAGAAGTTAAGGTACAGGACTTAGCTATGTGATCTGGACGTCTGCAGATGTAACTAAGGATTGGTTTCATAAAAACATTCATTCAAATGTAAAAATACAGGGAGTGTTCAAAATAATGAAAAAGTGTCCCTAAAAACAATGACTTCCATATGTAAATAGTATAGAACTAAATTAAATAAGTAACTACCAGTGGTCATGACATCGATCATGGCAAAATAAGATCTGCTAGAACGAACTGT
The DNA here is from genome assembly GCA_026543865.1 of Argiope aurantia. Classification (NCBI taxonomy): domain Eukaryota; kingdom Metazoa; phylum Arthropoda; class Arachnida; order Araneae; family Araneidae; genus Argiope; species Argiope aurantia. The sequence continues at coordinate 767,618 of JAPMOR010076963.1, forward strand.
GGAAGAAAAACCAAACTCACTGCGATAGACAGGCGGACATTAAGGTGGATTGGGACCACCAGAAAGAAGACCACGGCAACAAAAGTGACTGCTAAGCAGAATGAACATCTACAGAACCCAGTATCGACCCATACATATCGACGGGAATTGCATAAACAAAATATTTGGAACAGAGCTGCGATTGCAAAACCCTTTGTGACATATCTAAATTGGAAACGTTGAGTACATTGGTGCAAGGACTATAAAACCTGGAGTGCAGATCCATGCAAACATGTCTTGTTTCCCGATGAATCCAGTTTCCCCCATTACCCACCTAGGGACGGGCTTACGTGTGACGAACCCCCGCAGAAGCCTACAACCCAGATTGCCTCCTTTCTACAGTGAAGCATGGAGGTGGTTCCGTAAAGATTTGAGGCCTCATCTCGTGGTTTGGAATAGGTCCTCTTACATGGATAGGAGAACGTAAATGCCCATGTAAATGTATATTATTTTTGTTTAGCTGTAAAATGCTATTTTTTGCTATCTAATATATTAAACTACACTTATTTCACTAATATGAAGAACTACAATTTGAGACAATATTATATATATATATATATATATATATATATAATGATATTTTAACTCTAATTTCAATTTAATTAATTTTCAAGATTTTATCTTAATTTAGCCCATAGTAACTTTATTCTAAAATATTCTCTTATTGCGAGATCCAATTCCACTGTCTCTACTTAATTAATTCAAGAGAAGCTTTGTTAAATTGCTGACTCAGCTAAAAGTCGAATTTTCCCACACTCTGCGTGAAGAGACAAAATACCGCTGATGAGGCAAATTCTTTTTAAAAATATCCCTGTGTTTCCCCTACCTTCTTTACGCGTGTAATGAAAATCCCTATCGAAATCTCTTAATATATTAGCGCTATGAAGAAATGTTTTCCCTATCAAAATCATAGGTTATACAAGACCAGGGATAAAATGTCCAAGAGCTTTTTCCTCATTCCTCTCTGTGTCGTCCTGTGTGCTCATCGCTTGTACATATGCCTGCTTCTTAAAAATGAAATAAAACGACGTCACGAAATAGCAAGTCTCTTCACTGTCTTCAAACTGCATTTCTGCTTCACAACAAATAATGTTACATGTATATATATATATATATATATATAATATAAACTATTACTAATTAATTGAACTCGTTAAGTGTGATATATATATATATATATATATAGGTGGTTATCAAAATGGAAACACCTGTGAATAAAAGTAACATTTTTTTAATGTGCTTCGTAAGCATTAAAATATAACAATAGCCACAATTTTTTTTATAAATAGCAGAAGTACTGTGTTTAAAGTCATGACAGCATACACACAGCGCGGCAAGATAATTTCGGTAAGGCAAAATTGTGGACGGAAAGAGAAGCCCAGTGAAACAGACCGACGGGTATTGAAGCGGATTATAATGTCTAAAAAGCGAACAACTGCAGTAAAAGTGATCGCAGAGTTCAATACCCATCTGGATTCTTCAGTGTCATTAATTGCAGTTAGAAGGTACCTTCATAATCAGAACATTTGTGGCAGAGATGTTAATGGTAAACGTCGTCTACAGTGGTGTCACACTCACTAAACTTGGTCGATTGATAAGTGGAAGAAAGTAATATGGTCTGACGAATCGAGTTTCACGCTTTTTCCTACAACAGGACGGGTGCTGGTAATCCAAATTTTATCAGGGAGATTTCCTGCTGGTGCTGGTAATCCAGATTTTTATCAGGGATATGGGAGATTTCCTGCATATTTCCAAAGATTTAGAAGAATGCAGGAAAGTAAATGCATTTGTGGAGCAATCGGTACTGTTTACCACTAATGCATAGAAATCTCAGAATTAAGGAAGAATCTGAAAGTTGAAAATAATGACTTACTGATGGTACCAGGAAATCTTAAAACTCTGAAGGACATGATGTCAAAAATGGTCAGTTTTTTTACCAACTGTTTGAAAGTGTCCGGATTTCTGTTGTCGTGAAACGAGAATAAATGTGAAAAAATATATGTGAATTATAAAGAATAAGAAAGTGTCAAAGAGGCGTCATCTTACAATTTCGAACATATATCTAAATGTTTTGAGCAAAAATTACACTACTAAAAATGATTCAATGAACCATTCAAGTTCGGCCCAGAATATGGAAAGGCAACTGCCTAGAAATCACGTAATTTGGGGGGAGGGGGAGGGGACCCGATTATTGCATTTTTTAACGGTATTTTTAAGGTAATCGTATTTTATACTTTCACTGTTTTACAAATTTCATGTACTAGAACTCATTAAAATTAAAATCAAGAATCATTCAAGTCTCAGACTAGTATTATTCTTAGAATTGTTTCATGTTTTAAAATTTGCTTACAGAACAGCAAGTTTCAGTACCTTGCTGATAAGTGTTGCAATGGCAAACTTTATATTTGAATATTCGACACGTTTTTAATTGTTTTTTTAAAACCATTTGCAACTTTTAAGTTTCATTTTTAATAAACGGTTTACAGAATTCAGCTCTTCTGAAGGTGACTTCATTTAAATGTTTTATAATGACAGATAGTCTTAATGTTTGTTATTTAAAAACTATTCAGATAGAGATTAAACAAATTTTTCTTTTCTTTTTTTGGTTTTGGAAATTGAAGAGAAAGGTTTCCCCAAAACTTGCATTGTCTGAGGGCCCCAACAGAGCCCTGCATTAGTGGTACGTGAAATAGAATTTGATACGCCTTCATTCTGTAACACCATTACCCATTCTCTATCCACTATATTAAAAAAATTTCTTAATTCCCAAATAATGATGAAGATTTTTTCGTAGGTAACAGAAAACATAACGAGGACTTTTGACAAATCACACAGTAAAAATGCGCAAGTGACTTGTTCCGTTTTTGCTCTTTCAAAAGTATAACAGATTGTAGAAACAAGTATTGAAAAAAATAAAAATAGATTGATGTTGTCAGAGGCAGCATTAGCAAGGGGGTAATTGCCCCCCATCGGCGAGAGATTGAGAGCAGTCAGAAAAAGTTTTCACTACTTCAGGACGGTTACAGACAGCTGGACATTAAAGAAATGATAATTTAAAAGCCATCTTAAAGTTAATATACTATAGATAATCGAAATATCCGACAGTTTAAGTGGTTTGACCACATTTGGCAAAGGAATTAGGGAATTATTAGGGAAATCCCACTACTTTTTTTTTCGCACAATTTTTCTTTTAAATTACACATGAATAGGATGACGAATAGTTCGGAAAGTTAGTATACTATAGATAATCAAGTTAGACTCGCCATTGTATGCGAAAGGATCAAGAAAAATCAACGCATGCAACTCAGATAAAAGCACTCATTTTTAGGGGAGGAATATTAGTCTGCAATAGTCTGAGGGAAAAAGTGCTAACGATAAGAACATGTGCCAAAAAGTAAAAAGGGGAGTTTGAATTCAACTGTTTTTGAATAAAATGCATTGATTTTTAAGTCCAAATACACACACAAACATATATATATATAACATGGGAATTTAATGTTTAACTTGTATACTTTAATAAGCTTTACATAAAAAAAAAGTTTGTACATATATTTCCAAACTATTTTCCCCAGCAATTTTATGAAACAATAACATCATCGTATCTTTTCCGCATTCTATTGTTCGTGCCCGAATCAAATTTTCGTTCGTGCATGCGAGCTTATTCGCCAAAGGTTAGGTAGGTAACAGTGCTAAAAAATCAATTATTGGCGAAAGATCGAATATTTTTTTTAATAATTTATTTTGGATTTCCGAAAAGTTTCTTTCGATAAACATTTTGAGTATAGTTTCTGCATTCATTTTAAATAACCTCCATGATAAGAGCATTTGCTTATTTAACATGACATGTAATTCTAGCGCAATCGATACAAAATTGAATGCGTTCTTTTCCAAGAACGCTTAGACACTGATTACGCTTAAAGGCACACGAGTGTGAAGCATCCCGAATTAGTACAACAAAAACGGGTAATTCCAGTCTTGGAAATGGGAGTGAAGAAAAGGAAGAATCCATGGGAAATTATTTCATCAAAAGTTCTAGCTTGAAACGAAGAGATAAATAAAATGTCAAAGATAAATGATTTTTTTTTTTCTAAATTGGAAGGGGTTTCTAAGAATAAGCATAAGATTTATTACTTTTTCTTCCAAGATTTTCTTGCGTCAAGAGTATCTTATACATTTATTCTTTTCATAAAATTATATATTGTAGAAGCACTGATTACTGTCAGAAAAATTAAGTAAAAAAGAAAATTTTATGAATTTTTAGATTTAGTTTTTCCATTTTATAAAGCATTATTTTGCTTACGTTATCATTATCCAATATAAGGCATTTATAAATTACTGTAATCATCTTCAGTTAATTCATTTTTGTTGTAACCGAAATATCTTAAAAGTATTCAAAACAGATCCAGAAGATTAAGAAAACTGTGTTAAATTAGAACTAAATTCAAAGTAGTTAAAAACGTACTCCTCGTTAAACTTCGATTAAAACTTTCATAAAAACATGGTGTAAACATTTTCAAACAAAAATGTGAGAGAATATTAATTTAAATTTCATTTTACTTTTCATTATTTATTAGAGCAATAAGAATTGCTACGATGATACTTTGAATTGTATTGCATATTTTTGAAACAAGCACAGTTTTTACTATTACACATTTTTTTTTTGCACAAACACCTTTTAAATCCTTGTACAGTGCCGCAACTCTGAGCTGTTGCAACAGATAGAAGAATAATGTAAATATTCACTTCAAAGAACTATAAGCGGTTCAAAACTGACTAAAAGCAACTGGAAGAGGTTCAAAGAACTTTCGAGGGCCATATTTCAAACTTTAACGATATTCTATAGAATATCTAGTTCTATCTAACGATATTCTATAGAATAAACAGTAGAATTCAATAATTTTATATACTTTAAATGACTTGTCTAGTTATTTCATGAATGTCTAAATGAATTGTCTAGTTATTTCTATACTATGAAATAACGAATTTCACACTTTAACGGTAACACCACAGCAACAAATTTAGGTAATTTAGTGTTGCAACTTGTATTTGTATCTATATCCTACAATCTAGAATGAAATATAACCATATTTTTACTAGAATTAGATCTTAGTGAAATTAAATCTCAAAAGTTTCATAAAAAATAGATTCAAACAATTTTTTGATGATCAGTAAGAAAAAAGCTCAGAACATTTTTTTTTCAAATATCTTTGCAAGTTTTTAACAATGAGAAAAAAATGTAAATTTAAAAGGTCCGCATTTAAAAAAGCTAAAATAATATTTAATTTTCGTTAATTACATCTAAAATTAATTATTATGAGTTATTATTACAGCAAAATTAGAGAAACTGTGCTTGCCTCATTATCGGATGTATCTTGCCCCCCTTCCCCGTTGGCGAGCCTCTGCCACCCACTCTGGATATGATGCGTAATTAAATTGCCACGTTCACATGCTACGATTCAATTTTTCTTTGTTATGTGGGATAAAATGGGTCCCCCACATCGAGCTAATATTTTGCTAAAAAGATCTTCCCTCTGAGTTTGACCGCTTTCGTGCATGCCCGTCCTATATAATCGGGCCTGGTTTTACAATTCTATACTCTATTCATACTTTTTCAAATTTTAAAAGCTTCCCGTACAGCCAGAAGAATTGACTTATATTTATATTTTTTATTAATGGCTAAACACTTTTATTATGTGATTTTTTTTTTTCAAAATTTACTTTTTGTACAAAACACACTAGCAGATCATTATATTACAATGAAAGCTATAAACACCGTTGTTTCTAAAGAATCTATTCATTTATTTTTCATTGAAAACGTTTCTTAACGTATTGTTAAAAGTTTCAATAATATATTCATTTTATTTAAAGCCAGTTAAAAATATCAGATTCATATCCATTTTATTTAAATCCAATGGTGAATTATTTAGCATTTACAGAAGAAAAACAAGTCTGATCTATTGGCAATGTAATGAAAAGACCTAAATTAAAGTATATATATTAACCATTAGCACAAGCACAGGAAAAATTAAAAAAAAAAATAATAAAATAAAAAAAAACTACTGGGCCAAACTTTACAATCAACTTCGATTTCATAGTAAAAAATACAAATACTTTATTTTTTGTTATTTTTCAAGATTTAATAAGTTATCATTACAACCTGTTTAGCAATAAAATATTTTCTAATTTTTAAATACAAGCGTAATCTTTTCTTCAAATAAAAATACATTTTAAAATTCATTTTCATCAGTGCAATGCTTTATGTGAAATATGGCAGAACATATATGGAATATTTTCAAATTCATGAATTTCAACTCAAAAGAAAAAATAAATATACAAGGCTAGTCGTCTTTAGAAATGTGGAGAAAATTCTGTACATACAATCTTTTCACATATATATTGCATAAGTTCTTTAAATACTTAGTTAGTCATTGAAGTCAACAAAAAATTATGACAGTACTAAGCAAATGCAAGAGTACATAGTTCCTCAACGATTGGCAAGTACTCATATCACATAGGCACCAAGAGGAATTCTGCACCAGATTTCAGGATATCAAGCAAACCCAAATCCTTCAGAACACTCATGGATGGCTTTCAATAACATGGAACGGAGCTTATCGTAAGTCTCATAAGCAGGGAGGTCAAGTTGGTTAAAACTGAAATAAAATAAAGATTTAGTAACCATATAAAACTAGTAACATATATATGCTTCATGTTTTAGCAGATGCGTGGCCAAAAAGAAGAAACTGTTTGAAATTTTTAACTTCGATTTATTTCACTACGAGATGTATAGTTAGGAAAGAGGCGACGATAAACTGCCGTCGGTTCACATCTAATAGCAATGTAGCAGAAATTTTCTCCTTCAGTGATTTTTCCATGTAATTCTGATAAGGATTTCGTAGCCACATGCAGATTTAGAAAAGAGAATCATAGGTATCTTAAAAAAAAAAAAAAAAAAAAAAAAGGCTGTAAGCATTAGAGATTTTTAACCCTTCGCTCGGAGCTAAAGTCATCAGTTTTCTGGAGCGCATGTTAAAAATAATTAAACGAAAAGTATGAATCGGATCAGGAAATAAGACAATATTTTAGAATGAAATTAATCTGACCAACTTGAGATAAAAATTAGGAAATTAAGATTTAAATTATATTAAAAAATACCATTACATATACATATGTAATAATATTTCTAAATCTAAATTGCATTCTGATTAATTTCCTAATTTTTATCTTAATTTAACCAATAATAACTTCATTCTAAAATGTTCTCTTATTTCCTGATCCAATTCCACCTTTTTTGTTTAATTAATGCTACGGAAGCTCTGTAAAAATGCTTAAATCAGCGTATCTCACTCTCCAAGTGAAGGAATAAAAATTTGTCAACATAAACAAATTATTTAAAAATATCCCTATAATTCCCTTACCTAAATCGTCTTACATGTAAAGAAATCATTATCAGAATCTCATAGTATATAATCATCGGGATAAATATTTCTGGCATTTTTTCGCTCTTTTGTCGTGCTGCAGAATGACGTGCCTCGTTGTGTCTTGCTTGTACATAAATTATGCCTCGACGGATGGAATAAAGCAAAGTTTTAAAATTACAAAAGTCTTTTCGACCACGAAACTGCCAGAAAATATGTGTTTACATTATATTTTAATAAATTTAATACCATGTATGTGCAGAAGGAAGACGGTCTGTTGACCGGTCATCTCGATGTATTTGAAACTTCTGTGTTCCGTTCATTCCTTCTAAAGCAGCAAAACCTTGAAGAGGAACTTTAGATGTACCAGTTACAAACTGTAGAAAGTTGGCGCGATCAGCTTGATCAAATGATCTCAAGGCTCTCCAAAACCACTGAATCTGTAATTGAATTGGAGTTGCTTCATTAAAAGTGGAATAAAAGAAAAAAATTATTTAGAATTTCAGATGCAGCATTTCATAATAAATATGTTGATAATAAGAAAAAGATTATGGAGTTTGGCAACTTTAAGAGAAGCATAGAGGAAAAAATCATGAATTCCAGTGCAATTACATTCTAAAAGCAAATAAATTTCTCCTACATATAAAGGCATTTCTTATATTTACTTTAAGGAAATGTTATTAATAATCTAATTTATTAATTCTACTGTATTTATAGATCTTTACAGAGCAGGTGAGCTTTGCAATATCCTATTACATAAATTACCAGCTCTCTTAAAAATCATGCACCTTGATGAAATATATATATACAATTATATAATTTTTATTTATTATATGTCTTGCAATTACTAGAATACCGAAAATGTAAGAAAAAAGGGTGAATTACTGAATAATCAATCTTAGATTTGATTGAATATTTAAACTTTGATTAAGAATACTATAGAATGTAATTAACAATTTATTTTGCTCCACTTTTTTTTTTCTTCTTCAATTGAATTGTTTCATAAAAACATTTTGTTAAAACATACACACTTCACTTTGTCTCACAGTGATACTTAATTCTCAATATTAAAAAAAAAACATAAAACACATACTTACTTGAAGGGAAGTTGGTTGATATTTATGATATTCAGTATTAGCTTTCAGATCATCTATATCTATGTTTGGCAGTCCTGATATTAAAAGCTCTAATTCCTGTTCATTAAATATCGATATGAGTCTTTTGGGAATAATTTCATAAAAACCTTCCAAGAAAGCTTTTAATTGTTTTCTAATTGCACCAGTCATCTTTTCCTGACAGACAAGTTTCACATATTCATTTTTATTTTCTTCAGTCACAGGGATATTTCGACCGTTTGGCTGTAGATCTCTAATTTCTGTCACTCCAAATTCTTGAACCTAAAAAAAATGAAATCGCCTTTGATAATGATCTTCTTACAAAAAGGCTTCCAGCTTAATGAAAACACATGCTAGAGAAAAAAAAATTACCATATCTGAATATATTTTGATTTAAATAATGCTAATTACCATTACTTAAATCAAAATACACTCAGATAAAAAATACTTTATATAATTCAAGAGAATTTATATAATTCTAACAGGCTTAAAAGAAATATGAACAGATCAAGGTAAAGGAATGAAAAATGTAGGATCTTCATTTAAATCTAAAATATATAGAAATGTTTAATCTTTACTTGCACAGCAATATATATTTTAATAATAATAATAAATGTAACAGATGATTACAAAAAAAAAGTTTTGATCTTGTTAGAACCTCATAAATACAAAAAAATTCAGAATAATATTAAAATAAAAAGCAAATGGATTCTAACAAAAATATACAAGAATTATAGGTTAAGCAATCTATCTAACGGCACTAGAAAACTCTGCTATGAAAACATGAAGAACAACATGTCAATTTTCATCCAGCTGTATAAAGCCCCGTTCCCATAACCTGTTGCCTTACGGATATGGTCGTAAACTTGCCATTCAACCTGTCGTTTGACTATTCTCGCCGGTCACCTGTTACTTACCTGTGGTCGTCGGGCGCTTTCAGCAAACTGTCGGTAAAATGGACAGACATCAAAGAGCCAGAGAATCTGGGGGTCAGTTTGGTCTGAGCATCCATCCCATATGGAAGCTGTCTTTTTCAGACTAAGGGCCATAGAAACAGCACCATTGATCGAATTATGGATAACCACAAATGACGGGAAAGAGGGCAAAATGCGCCTGAATCAAGGCGTACAAGGGCCATGGGAACGAGGCTTAAAAACCAAAAGTAGTATGTAGCAAACATGATTCTCTCATAGGAGTAATGCTAATTATTCAACATCAATGCTATATCTTTCAAGAGAAGAAAAGAATTCCATTTACAACTGCTTTTATCAGCTGTTACAAGCAAATTTGCAGAAGAAATGAAATATTCTACACCATTTACACCTTGCTGGCAAAATAATCGTTAATCAAGGTGCATCCAATCCATGACAGAAGAATAACACTTTCTATATTACAAAGACGATATATATAATTATTATTCACAATAACATCAAAAAGGTATCTATCTACTTGGAAGATATGCTACTTAATTTTCAAGAACTTACTTCAACACTGAATGTTAATTCATAACCAAGCTCGTTAACGCCATGTTCCAACAAAAAGACCAATCCCTGATAGAATGAATAATCTTCACTTTCCATATCAGTGTACCTTAAAAAAGTAGCACAGAAGTTAAAATTTAGCTAAAGAAATGATTAAAATATGAAAAGAGAAACAATTTCAAAGACTTACTTAACATTCTTGCCTAGAATATGCTTGTAAAATGACCTTGTAAAATAAGATTCTAATAATTTATTGTCATAAACTGCTTTAGCTATCACACGTCCAACAAATTTAAAATAGCTTAAATGATTTGAATTGCAATGAGATGAAGAATTTATCATGTAGGTAACTCTATCACCAGGAGATGTTGTAAACAAAGCGTACATTGGATTGAAGATTTCCCTTGAAATTATTGTGTACCATTCTCTGAGCAATCCTCCAGCATCTTGCCCTTCTTCACCTATTAAAATAAAAATTTAAATTACAAACAAAGAATAGTAAATATTATTTAACAGATTGTAAGCTATAATCCAAGTGAATTGGTGGGTAAAAAAAGATTTTTCAAGTTTCATACTTTAAAAGGACCGAAAGTTGCATGAAATAATACTGAAAATATTTAAAATTAAATTTACAATTCGCACCAAAGGTCTAAGATCTAGAGAGAATGAGAGTGTTAATAGCAAAATAGTTTTTAAGAAACAACATTTCGTAAAAAGAATTTAACTATCCATTATTTGTAATATTTCATCGAACACTTTATACAATGAGAAAATAAAAAAAGATTTAAAGTCAATCAAAGATCTGTCAGTATATGTATTTGTGACACCACGGATAGATAAACAAGTCGTCCAGCAACAAGTAGATTAGTTTTAGCGCTATGTAACGATCATCAGATATTTGAATTTCATTCCGAATATCAGGAAGAGATAGTGGTGCAAATTTTTATCCATCGTCAGTTTTAAAGATACGGCAATGGAGTTTTCTTTCTTTCTTTTTTGTTTCCCTAAATAATTTAACTGCAGGAAAACTTTTATAACTGAAAACTTTGTCTAGGGGGATCGTATAAAAATGTCTTAAAACTCAACTTCTCGTGACTAAACAGCAGAGCTTAAGCGTTAACTAACTGCTTAATTTTGCGCACTCTTGCAATTTAAAGTACTTATTTCCAACAGATAAAAAGTTAAAGTGTGTTTCAACCTTTTTGAAACAGCCTCTAGAAATCATTGGCGCTTACTTATTGCTTTCTTCACTTCAACGATCAGTAAAATGCCGTGGTTTGTTAGGAATAAAGACTTTTAAAAGGACCTCAGCCTCGCAAGCACGCAGGATATTCACAAAAAACTATCAATAAGAGTTTTTGAAAAAATCGGCTAAAGTGATAATATTGCATTTTAAAAAATAGAAAATTACGACCCTTCACTACCAAAAAACAACGGATTTCGTTATCTCCTTCATGTATACGTCATCATCATCATAGCTTTACCACTTCGATTTGACCCTGAACCGAATTTGGCAAAAAACATTCATGTAAAATCTTTATTTCATTTTTTCCCCTGATATTTCTGTAATAAATTAACCTCTAAGTAATACCTTCAATTATCTAATCACAACCACTTATTAAGTAATATCATTGCCATGCTCTATTTACCAGTTTAGTCCTAAGTTTAAGAACCCTGAATTCATGAACTCTGCGACACTCCCCTGAAATCTGCAAGTCGAGCAACCATTCAGAACATTTGTCAGAATAACTTGATTTGAGAGACAAGAAGATTAGAATTTTTTTTTTTTTTTTTTTGGAAAAATTGGTAAGCAATTACCCGATTTTGAGAAATTATGCTATAATAATAAAAACTTCGACGCAACTGAGCTAAATGAAATCAGCGCAAATAAAACTGATACGAGTAAAGAAAAACAGCACCTGTTGGATTTTGTCAAAACAATCCAAAGACGATAATGTGCTCCAGATCTGGCTGTAAGAAATCCTGAACTTCTTGGTCACTTTTGATTGCACATATGTGCAAAACAATCACATGGCTGCTCAATTCCTTAAGAAGTCTAAGAAATTCAAGAGGCTGTAATATATGGTCTTAACTGTATCTTGAAGTTTTTTCAAACAATGGGGCATTTGCAAGACATTAAAGAAAACTGATCCTATGATTGAAGATCTTTCTGAAGATTGTTTTCCTGTCACCCCAGAAGTTATGCTGTAGACTATGAATGGACAAAAACATTTTTGGGAGTTGGTTTACATTTGGGTAGGTATTAGAGGCCAGAAATCAAACTCCTAACTTCCCTAGCGCCAGACTCGAGAAATCTTTGCAAACTATTTACTTTTCACAAAAATAAACCTGATACGGTTTTGGGGAGAGGGGGAAGTCGCATATAAGTATGAGACCCGAGATTTGTCAGTATATGCTTCTCCACAAACAATGATGTCAATTAGCAACATAATTACGGGGAGTGTCTGCTATCATTGAAGGATCAATGATTGATTTAATAGGCCCAGACTTTCAATTCATGATGGGTTTTTTTTTAGGCGTCCTTATTTCGATTTAGAGAATAAATACATATCCACAATGAGTTATAATTATAGACATAAAAACTAAAGCTTGAAAACATAAACCTTGTATTATACATATAAGTATTATTATTAGCCTGAAATAAGATTTTAACTTAAAACATATAGCACATTTAACAAAAATAATATAAAACGAAAAATTAAAAATTTCAAAAACAATATTCGCTAATATAAGATTACTTTCATTCAAGGATTTTCAAATTTGAATTGCTTTTGAAAAGATTGAATATAAAACAATAAACATACAAACGTGCATATTCATAACTAATATAAAATCACTTTCTCAGTTTTCACTGTTCAATTTGTATTTAAAAAGGATAATTTACAAAGTGTATATAAGCAACATCTTGAATTGTTTTATTCTGAAACGATTAAAATTGATTATATTAAATCGTATATTTTTACAACATAATAATCTTTATATGCAAAACTGAACGTCTTTCTTGATTCTATATATAATTTTCAATTTCTTGACGAAATCAAACAAAATTTGACATAAATACTTCTTAACACTTGGAAGGATGAAATTTAAAGACTATTAAAAATTTTTTACAACTCTCTAAAGAGGATGAAATGGGAATTGAAAAACTGTACGCTTTTTCACAATAAAATAATTTTTACACCATCTTGAAAAAACAGCATTGTAATAACATCAATTTCATTATTTTGCTATTCTTCTGTAGTTCTTAATAATTTTTTTTCAAAGTCAACAATTTTTATCAGTTCTATATTTTTTTTCCTTCGAAGTATTAACCCTATTTCATTATGTAATTATATAGACGCTTCTGTCAATGTTAATATTAACTTATTTTCTACAGAGATTTTTACTTTTAATATGCAGAGTAGAAGAAAAATTTAACATGTATACGTACAATAATTAAATCGCCGTTTTTAAAATTGTTGCTAATTTTTTTTTATTTACCTGGTATAATTTTGTCTTATATTTCTTTTAAAATTTTTTATGCATCTAGCAATCATATCACCTTTTTCTTTTACAGTTTTTTAGTAGAGTTCACATAATATAATTTCATTTTACTTGATAATTTTTTTTAAAGTTTTTATTGCATTATTATGTGCCAAAGGGCAAAACTAAAACTGTAGTTAATCCGAAATATTTAGAGTAGTAATTATTATGAAGTAGAGAAACGGATTCTAAAAATTCTTAAAAGATGGAATATAAAAAAATATGAAAACTATCAGACATATTTTTTTCTTCTTACAAACCAATAGAAAAAATAAACACTGGCGGAACAATGCGTATTGCGCTTAGTCAGCAAATATAAATTTGAATGGCCATTTTTTTTGTTGAACATTATAGAAATCCACACTCCTTGACATGTTCAAATGAAAAGCGCACATTTTCCTTAGTACCTTAAAGAATTAACTGTCCTTAAAAATTCTAACCTCTTTTAAAGAAAATGAAATGCGATATAAAAATATTTTGGGTTTTTCCGCCATAGCTTTCCGCATAATCTTTTGGGTTTTTCCGCCATAGGAAATAATTTTTGGATAATCATAAAACTTTAAAAATTAGAATTCAGTGTCAATTTAATTATCATACAATCATTCTTCGATTTTTCATCAACTGTTCAAAGTTAATTTGAACACAAATTGTATCACCTTTTTTTGTTGAGATATTAAGATTATTTTACTATTTAATTACCTCTATCATTTGCATGTTTAAAATTAATTTGTTGTATTCAGACATTTTTGTTTTTATTATCTAAAATAAAAGGGAACATTTTAATATGCATTTGCAAATAATTTACATTAAACAATGTTATTTACAATTATTGCACATTTTTTTTAACTGTCTGAATAAAATGTTGTATATTTTAGCACTTTTATGTATCCCATTGATATATCATATACTTTTTTTTTGTTCCTTTCTTCAATTTGACTTCGAAGAATAACATTTTATTTCACTTGATAAATTTGACAATATTATGTATTTTATCACACTAGCTTCAATAGCATAATTTTTATTATGTACCAACACATATTTACGTTAGCTTTTCTTTTTCTGAATACAAAATTTTGATCATTCTTTAACTCCGTAATATATAGAATTGAAACAATTTTTTTGTTACATAACATCAGTCTCAAAATCTAAGTTCAGGATTGTGAAAATCTGTTTAAACGTTGTAAAAAAGTTCTAAACATATGTTAATTTAAATGCGTGTTGGCATTATTCAACGCGCATATCAAATTTTAAACAATGAAAATTATTTACTTTGTTATATTATCTGCACTTGTAATTGTGGAGTTTGTTTTCAGTAGATGTTTATATTGAAAAGTTCATGTGTTCTTACACAAGTATAAAATCAAAGGATCATTATATGACAACAAAAAGCTTTAAGTTTGTCTCCTCGCGACAGTATAAATCTCATAAAATAAAATTTAAGGTTTATATAAGATTCTTACTTAGGCTTTTTTTTTTTGTTTGTGGTATTGTAAAATTAAACTAGTCTCTTCCTCGTTTTTAAAAAACACATCGAAGAATAGATACATTCAAATTAACGAAAACAGTGCAAGTAAATTTGCCCCACAGAAAAATTGTGAAAAGAGTACAAAACCTAAGGCCTTCTATGGTAAACTTACAGAATGACATTATAGAATATGACGATTAATGCAAAATATTAAAAGTTTAAAATTCTATTTTTCTAAAGGTTACATGAAGTGCAACATTTCCGTAAAACCTGTGAAAAAATGTGGTATATTAAAAATAAAAGCAAAATACAGAATAAATAATTAAGAATTTTAATTCAGTTAATAATTATAAAAGATTCTAACACAACCATTTCTTTTTTGGTACTGTGAAATCCAATCAGTTATTTATTCTTAAAGTCGAATACATAAGACTATTGATTTTTCCAAAAAAGGAATAAATTCAAATATTTTTATAGCAAAATAGGATAAAAATTTATTTGCCTTATGAAAATATTCTTGTTTGTTTCAAGAATTGAATCTCGTACCTAATTTAAACAATAAAATTTCCGGCTCAATTAAAAAAAAATTTAAAACAAATATATAAATTATAGTTTTTTTTAAGTATACATTGAGAAAAAATTAAAGAACTATACATATTTAAAATACAACAATTAAAAACATAAAAATATTCTATTTATGTAAGTTTTATGAAACAGTTGAAAAATGATAACTGATTCCCATACAGACATGCTGCATTTTGTAAACTATAAGGCAATTTCAAAGTTTTCTGAGAATACTAGAAAAAAAAAATCGTTTCAAAAAGCAAAAGTTCTACTCCAGATGTCCTGATACTGCCTTTGCGTGACCAGTTTAATCAGCAATGCTATAGTGCAGAAATAACGCAGAAAAAGAAAGCATTCATTTGTTCAAAACTGGGACACATTTAAGCATAAATCTGCTTTCCAGCTTAATCAGCAATGCTACAGTGCAGATAAACCGCAGAAAGGGAAAGCACTTATTTGTTCAAAACTGGGACACTTTTAAGAATAAATCTACTTTTCAGGCACGACAGTTTAATAGGGACAATATGAATATCTACCGGCAGGAAGTTTAAGGGGTAAATCTGTTAGAAAATTTAAGACTATAATAAGTTAATACAGCAAATAAAATTGCCTGCCAAATAATAGAGACTGTACTACAAAATAAAATACTACCAGAGTTTGATTCTTAAAATCTTCCATGCAATACACTCAAGCTATTGAAAACCATTTAAAGTATGTAGAAAAAGTATGCAGACGAGGAAACAGATGCCAATTTTAAAATCAAATTTGCTCCAAGATCCACGATGAAAAAAACCGAATTTAAAGCAACGCATAATTTAAAACATCTGAATTAATTAGAAGGTAGGGTGTAATAGGCACTTGAAGAATTGCAGTAACTTCCCCGTGATGAGTTTCAAGCAATTCAATTTTAAAAAAATCGCGAAAAAGGCAAACAGCTTCAAAATGATGTATTCTATCAAACAAAATACAATAAATGATTTCACATTAACAAATCATTCATAAAGATGGTCTTTTAAATTTAAAATACCATAGTGCAGCATTTTATAAAATCGTCTAAACGTTTGTTTTACAATTGAGCCTTCATTTCAAGTCATTTGCACGAACGTTTTCTATTATCATGCACCAGAAAGGAAGAGACAAGTAGCTGCTATTAAAAACAAACAAAAAAGGGCGAGAAAAAAAAAAAACTTATCCAGTACAATTTTAGCATAAAGGTAAATTCTGGTGTTTGTGACATTTCAAGGAATAATTTTTTAAAACATTTTTCGGTGTATTATAACACAACAACAAAACAACAATTACATAACTTTTGAGCCCTATTAAAAATTCGAGAGTTGAAAAATAGATATTTCCCCCCAATTCCATTGAATCAGAGAATGAAAATAGATAGTGAACTACTTGAATATTGCTCAAAATGAGCTAAGATATTACAATACCACATATTTTTGTCACGGTTATTCTGGAAAATTATTTTTAACACATTACTGAAATAATATTAGAGTTTAAGATTTTATAGCAAATATGCAATAAAAGCTTAAAAATAACTATTACTTAAAAATTTATAAATATATAAATAAATTTATAAAGAAAAATTACAATAAACACTATACCTTCAAAAACTATGTAAAACCTATTTTTCCATTCTTCTGGAGTTCTGCGGTGCAACTCCCTGAATGAATCTTCAAATACATGCTCTCTCCTAACATGGACAGCTAAATCTTCACGTCGGGAACCCTCGTCCATTCTTTCAAGTTCTTGTCTGAAATACCTACGTTTCACATCGAAATCTAAAACTCGTGTATGATCAACAAGAACACAAAAGGGACCATCTGCCAAGGGAGTCGTGGACTGCCGCAAGATTTGATTTAACACAGTTCGATGAGTTTCTAGTAAGAGAAATATATCACAATTTGTTAATAAATAATGGTTCATGAAAGTATGGTATAACAGTAAAATATTATGAATTATATAATACTTTTAAAATATTATTGGCTCAACTAAGTTGCATCATTCTAAAAGAAAAATATAACCTCAAATCAAATGTTACATACTTACAATAGGATAAAGTAAAATGAAAACAGCTGGAATGTTAGCTTTAAAATAGGAATCATTTTTGAATTCCGTTTACACTGATTCTTTTACGACAAAATCAGACTTGAAATTAGTGGCAAACATTTTTTAGACGTTAGACTTAGAATTTCAAGAATTAAATATCCAAAGTGTTAAGTCGTCAAATTTTGTTACAACTTCATTGTCTATTTCTTAATTTCAATGATGTTTATATCAAAATCGATTATTCTTTTTCTCATATTAATCATATAGGTTTTACAATGGAATCTATGCTCCTAAATTAGGGAGAGATGATATCATACTTTAAAAACTTTTATTACATAATTGAATCTGAGCCATATATTTCTTCATGATATCCATCACATTAGAAAAAGTTTCATGATTAAGTCAGTTTAAAAGTATGACATTAGCACAAAATGACCAACAACATTGTTACGATATCCTCCAATGTTGTTCTTCATTCAGAATATCAATGACCAATATGGAGATACCATACAATACATTGTACAAATAGGAAAATTAGGAAGAAGTCATAAATTCTACACAATATATAAAATAAGCGCCATATTTCAAAGACTAGCTTGATCAAACAGCTATAAATCATAATACAACTATAAGAGCAATCTAATCACTCCTCTTCCCACATTTACTGTTGATTTATATTACCAGTAAGTGTTCACAGGTAGATGCACAGTTTACTTTCTGCTTGTTAACTCTAGATGCTCTAGCTGAAATGAGGATCGAAAAGTTTTAACTCAAAAGGAAATAAATGAATTATTATTGTTTGACGATGCTGATGAATCTTTTGATGATGATGCTTTTTTTAAAATTTTACATAGTTTTTTTACTATATATCCGTAACTCCGTTGTTTTCATATGATTTCTGTAGCTATTGTAGATAACACATCAACTAAACCTATTTTATTTGTCTATCTATAAACAAATACAAATTATAAAAAGATCAACAAATGCAGTACAAAATTATTCATTAAAATTTAAAACTAAACACCAAATGAAAAAGATATAAAAATAATGTATTGCTTGAGGCTGCTATTTTTTAACAATTTGCTAATGTCGGGTTCCGATTTCGCTAGCATCAGTTGCTATTTTTAATGATGGGCTATCTGTTATCGCCCGCTAGGAGGTCGGTACCACCCCCATTAAGAACCTAAGACTTAAAAATTTTACTTAATTTAAACAATGTGCGAAGATTTTATTTCGTCAACTGAATTCTAATCTATTTTAGAAAGTGTACTTATTAGTTCATTCCAACAATCATAAAAAAATTATTTTCGAAATGCACTGCTTGCAACAAAAATTTTAAATGCATTTTTTATAAACCCATCTTTATTTTTAGTTACCGTTTCAATTTTAATCATACATGTTTATCGAGAAGAAAAATTAGTATTTTTAAAAAAATATTTTCGCAACTTTTTTGTCATTTTGATTTCGCCGACATTGTCTCATGTCGGGGCAACACCGTGCACATTTGTTAGTAATAAACACAGCAAAAACTAAGGATTACCTGCAAACTTCAGAAACTTGATTGCATCTGATGAAAAACTTGATGATGTAGCAGAAACATCTGCACTTGTACTACCTTGGTCAGAAGATGAATTTGAGGAAGATAGAGGTGACACTGGAGGCAAATCTTGAAGATGAGACACTTCATTTTCTTGACTATCTTTATGATGATCTTTCCTAAGACAGAACATTGTATAAGAAAATATTAAAAAATATATCTTTAGTATTTTCGTAGACAAGTAAAAAAAAATGTAATGTAAATGGACAAGCAGAAAATGCAACAAGTTTGCATAATCACTATTTTCATCTTCTGAATGTCAACAAAAATATGAGTGAAAACATTCAAGAATTTGAAAAAATAAGTAAAAACATAAAAAGAATTTCCATACTTTTTTGTTTCTTTCTCAAATGATGCATGCACCAGAAAAAATGCCTCAACAGCAGGTTGTAAAACTAACACAGCATGATGATCAGGGGTTTCTGCTAACTCTGTCAAACAGTCACTTAAAGTTGTCCAAAGCTCATCTAACATTAACTGACTACTCAAATGAAGTGAAGGGGAATCTTTAGGAGTGCCAGACGCCTTCGGTTTTGTTGAGAAAGGCACTGAAAAGTAATCAGAAAAGCTTTTAACAGAAACTTATAACAAAATTGAACTGCCAACATATAATATGCAAACTCTCTCGAGTTTTTGATGAAAAATATGCATACATTTTTCAGTATTAAAACCTCATTTCACGACCTTAAATTATTTACCTTTCCAAACAAGAATGAAAAAATATTAACAGAAGCCTTTTTTATTATCTAATTAAAAAGGGTATGTCATTACTTGCTTTATTAATTTTACGGAATGGAAAATATCTTTTAACTATCAAAAATAATCAAAAGAATATATTCAATAACATACCTAAAAGAATTTCACTTATAATGAACCCATCCATAAATGTCTCCTCAAAAGTATTGACCGATTAAGGTATAATGGTGAAGAAATGTACGATTAAGTTTAAATAAAAACTTCTATTTACGAAAGTACACGATGTAAAATGCTAAAAACTGAAATATAAGGTCCGGAACCAGTTGAAAAGAAAAGCACCAGAAAAAGTTTCAAAAACAGCTATAAAATAAAACCCACTCAAAGGGTAAACATGAAGCTTAAGAAGTTTAATAGGTTAATTTCTCACAAGTTACCTGTTTTTCATTCTTTTTTTTTTAAAGATAGCAAACAGAAATGCTGTGGAGGTAACAAACAGTAATGCATTAGCTATTTCTCCCACAACCATGTATATACTTGTTCATGCAATTTTAAAAAGTGAGACATTTTTAAAGATGTATTTACAATTTACTAAAATGCAAAGAAATGGAAGTATGTTTTTACTACCGATAAAATAAAACTTCGCACAATATAATGATTCATAAATATTAATTTCTCACGAAAATTTTAATGCCCTTTCAAAATTCTAAGTAATTAAAAATGCATATTTTTATGAAATTAATTATACCATTAATAATTTATGAATTACTTACTTAAATCAAGATCCCATGGAAATGAACCTTCTGCTTCAGCAGACAAAGCGTTTACGATTGCTAACTCTGCTCGGGCAGCTGACGAAATATTGACATCACTACCATTTTCTTGTGCATCAGATTCTAAACACAATAAGCCAAAACTTTTCTTAAAGCATGGAATTTTTAAAAATTTCCCATCTAATTGTCAAAGCATTTAATTTTAGAAGTGTCTTTAAATGTAAATCCACAAATATATTTTAAGAAATAAATTGTCCAATTCTGCTTTTATTGCAGTATAAGCTATCTCTTTAGTGATATAAAATGTTACATGTCAAAAGAAATAATAGTTTAATAGAGAAATTAAATTAAAAATGATCTGAGAATATTTGATTTCGAAAGTTACAAAAGTTATTCTAAAATTCAAATTCTTATTTAAAAAAAAAGACAATCTCGGAGAAAGATCTAGAATTTAACTAAGCAAAATTACTCAGATGGCAAAAGAAAAGTTAATTCATTTTTTATGCACTGCCTACAATAATACAAAAAATCTTAAATTTCATATCTTATTTCTAGAGAATTATAACAAATCTAAATTTGATAATTTTTTTCAATTTGTTCAATAAAGCTGTAATTGAAGTTGAAAAAGTATTATGCTCATTTATTATAATTGAATGGTGATTATGAGACTTTTTTTAAAATTGAAATGAAATTACATAAGCATAAATATGTTGAGACAAGAGTGTATTAAGATTATGAAAAACTTGCATTACATAATCGAAAATATCTTATCTATGTCGTTGATCTAATCAATAAGAAAAGTAAATGTATTGGACCATTCTCTATCCAAAAACTAACTATAATTTGAGAGACAGATGTCAGTGTGAAATATCAACGATACTTGAAATGATTCTGTTAATGACTCAAAATTCTATTAATTATTACATAGTTAAATAATTCTGTTTCTTGGGTGTTTATAATTTTTTGAACATGCATAACTTTATCAAAAACTACCAAATATCTCTTCACTATATAAATTCCTAATCATCAAAAAGAGTTAGTATGATTATTTATATTCAATCAAACCAACGACTGTTGTAAAGTTGCTATTCAATTATCAGGATTGGAACTGGTGGATGAAAATAAGTTCAATCAGATTGTGTACTTTTTAATCAAAATTTGACTACTAATATCCTTTATGGAAATCTTTTTTACTTGGTAAATATGATACAAATGTTAATATAGGAAGTCTACAAAACTTTTCCAAAGCCATTAAAATAATTTTAAAGACATACATCGGCAGTTTTTTCATATTCCATAAAGAAAGTACCGGTCTTTTATGAAAATGTTGGACATTCAATATACGCGATTAATATAACAAACCTGAAAGGGATTTCCAACCAAGTTCCATGAATCAATGGAGAAATCGACAATAATCTTGATAACTACTGTGATTCTATTTAATAATGCGTCGATCTAGGAAGCGGATTTCAATTTGGAAAGGCGCCGTTCCAAAGTTCATGTTGTACTTACATTATAGATTTAAATTTCGCAACCCATAAAATAATTTGAGACGTACTGTGTTGTACCTTGTTTTAAGAATGATTATTAATTGTTCATCTCATGAAGAGATTATAAAATAAAAAAAATACTGCAAATATATGTTAATTTTATTTCAATGCATTACGACACTTTTCATATTCTGCATTTTATAAATCTATAACAATATATTAAATAATTTAGATAATATAAAAATTAAAACACATAAAAATTTAAAAAATACAAATTGCATACCTGTAGTACTTTTATTTTTTGGTAAAAGTGGAGTAGATTCAGTTAACTGAATAATGACTTTTAATATTCTTAAAAAGAAAGCTTGACTGGAAGTTTTACTAGTTAGAGAAGACATAGATGGCAACTGAAGTTCGCGACCACTTCTACTTTTGATTTTGCTGGGTGCCGTAATCACGACAGCTCTATTAGTAAACCTAAAAATCAATTCATTGGAATTTAAAAAAATGATTTTAAATAAAAACTTGAGGTTTGAAAATATAATTTTCGATTAACATTCTTTATAAGAATGTTAATCGAAACGAATTGCTCTTGAAAGGCAGAGGAAAAGAAATACAATCAACAATATAATAAGACATATCAAGAGAAAACAATTAACGCACCAATGAAATTACGTTTTTTTTACATGCATTTATGGGAGGATGTCAGAAGAATTTTCAGGCTTATATATCCAGTGGTGTCGCAAATAGGGAGAATAGATAACCTGGGAACTAGTCTTAGGGAGCAGCAAAAAGATTAAAAGTTAGCACTGATGATGAAATGGAATTTAAAAAAAATTCATATTCTACTGTTTGTGATACATTTTTAAAAATCCTATACCTTAAAAGCAGTAATTATCACAGCAACAAATGATGGTAAAAGATGCCTCAGGTGTTACTATTTTATAGAAGTGATTCATTATAACTATTAAACAACAACATTTTTATAGATTCAGCAAATTTCAGAAAGCAGTTTTTTAATATTGCCAAATATTAAAGTATTTTGAATAGATATATTAAAATGATACAATATGTTGTGCATTAGATCAATTTATTTACTCAGATCCATATAAGCAAGAGGTCAATCTGATAATGCTGTAACAGAAAAACTTCGAACTATAATATTATTTATCTTCAATTACTTTTTACATTCTAAAATGAGTTCTTCAATACAGGGTTGATATAGGTCACATTTCAAATTAATAAATAGATTGGAGTGCATGATTATCCACACATATTTCGATAGAATTTAATTTGCTTGACAAGTAAAAAATATTTTAAAATATTGGTTGACAATTTCCTTCAAAATAATGCTTTTCAATATTAGTTATGCTCAGTTACGCATTACATCATTTCAAAAAGTTATTTTTATCTTTTAGTTTCTTGATATTTTTTTTTTTAAAAAAAGGGATACTTTTTAACAATTCTGAGATTAGTATGGCAAGCAAAACATGTCGTAGACAGTAGCTTTACATTTCAATTTTTCAAGGAATACATAAGTATATGAATAACAGGTATTTGAATTTTAGGTATCGTTAACAGGAAAAAGGGCATTTAGAATAAATAGGAAAAACGCAGTTTTATACAAGAATTTTAAAACTGATTATCAATTAATGGCTGCAGAATTTATATATCTCTAAACCAACAATTGAAGACATTTTTAAAAAATTATAAACAATAAAAGCAAATAAAAAGTTGACCAGAAGCCACCCCTTTTGACATACACAAAAAATACATACCTATCTTGTATAGTACCCTTTAACTGAAATTTTCCATCATATTCCGTATCCCGATCGTCTGATTCTGGAAACTTATCATTAACTAACGGCGCATTTAGATTTCTCAATTCATACATCAGAGCTCTAATATTTTTACAAACAACTTGGCCAAGCTGACGAGCACCATCCAATAGTAAATATAAAACAGTCCGCCTCGTTTTTACACATCCTCTAGATAGTCTGAGTAATAATGCAGTAGCATCTTCCAAGCCTTCTTCTGAACAAGTTTTTGATGTTAAAACCTATAAAAATCAAAACGTCTAATTACCATATTTGCTATTTATGTTTCATTTCATGTAAAAAGGAAAAGCTAGACATATGTATGAGAATTCAGATTACTCAGGACACTTAAAGTTGCAAAATGATACATTAGAAATACATAAATTACAATGATACATCAGATAATTGTGCAACAATATAAACATTTCCGCTATGCTGTTAAATTTATTAAATTTTATACTGACTTACAATGACCTTTTAGGGCGAGAGTTCATAAAGAATTTGGAGCAAGTAAAATCATTGAAATTTTGGGCATTAGTACTTACATGCCGATAGGATCCCCGATAGCGACCGATCAACAACCTCACTCGCATTCACTCTCCATCGATAACGTTTTTCAATAAGACGCACGTGAAATTTTTCTTTATGTCTGGCGATTATTTGAAGCAATTATTTTCGTCCGGCTTTTTGCTAATATTATTAAATACATTCAATAAATGCAGCTTTTAAATTTTATCGGACCTAAAATATTTTTTAACTTCTTTTTAAAATAGGAATTCGAAATTTTCAGACATGTTTAAACTAGCTAAGTCTCGGACTTTTACAGGGTGGCCATCATTACTGCAGTTTGAATTTCCCTGACTTTTTTTCCCAGATATATCTAATATCCTCAGAACGATGTCGTTTTATTTTATTTTATTTCATTATTGCACAATATGTTCTCTAATTTAAAAGTTGCTCTACTCTTTTAAATAAATTAATGTAAAATAAAATTTAATATTGAGGGGGAAAAAACTCATCATTTTCACTTATTGAATTCAAATACGCCGCTTTCTCTGTATTGCATAAAAAGAAAATGTTTTTAAAATATAAATTTCAAAAAAGATAGTATGAATGAATTATATAAATTTTTGTGGCAAACAGTTTAATATATTTCAATATGCATAAGAAAAAAACTGCCCTCCACTTAAATTTTTTTAAAGAAAATTACACAAAAAATGAGTACTTATAATAACCAAACAAATTAATTTCTTGTGTTTAATATTATTTTTAAATTATAGAGCATTTTGTTGATTGAAACGAGTACAACATTTTAAAAATGTTAAAATATTAGCAATAACGTCCATAACATCCATTTATATGAAGAATTTAGCAAGTCCGTATTAATGTTTAAAAAAAATGTTTTATGTATATATTAGCAATTGCGTCCAATACTTTATTATTCAGGAAAAAATCTCCGAAAAGTGTAAAAAACTATTTAAGTAATTAAACTGTTTTATTTTAATTAAGTATTATAATAATGGGTGAATACCTTACATTCAGTTAAAATAGTTTTAATATTAATATTCAAAACTCTTATTTTCGCTTACGTAACACGTGGAATGATCGATTTGACGTTCAAAGGAAAAAAAGGGGAGAAAAACATCTCCCTATTACAGTATTAAATAAATAAATATCCTTTTAAATAATAGACCACTTAAAGCTTAAAATCATAATATGAGTTGGGCTTTAGTTTGGGTCTGCCTTTTCTCATAGAACTTAAAATTATTTTCGCTAATTATGTCGATGACGTTCTGATAAAAAGCAAACAAAACTTTCGGGGAAAATGCTCTATAATATTATATATGTAAGCATTATTTTGTGTGAAGCAGAATGTAGTTTCGAAGACAGTGAAGAGACCTTCAATTTCGTGAAGTCGATTTATTTCATCTTGGAGAAACACGCATTATTTACAAGCAGGTGCGACGAGCAACACACAACGACACAGAAAGAAATTAAGGAAAAGCTCTTGAACATTTTATCCCTGGTCTTGTATAACCTGAGATATGGATAGGGAAAATATTTCTCCATAGTGCTTATATACAATGAGATTTCGATAGCGATTTTCGCTACACGCGCTGAAGAGGCAGGGGAAACACAGGGCTCTTTCAAGAATGTTCTCTTATTTTCTGATCCATTTTTTTTGTTTTTTTGTTTAATTCAACACGAGCTGAAATCGGCAATTTCCACACTCCGATTGAAAGGATAAAAATTTATCAAGCTACGCAAATTCTTTTAAAATATACCTATTTCCCCTTATCTAAATCGACACGTGTAAAGAAGTACCTATCAGAATCTCATAGCATATAAGCGTGGGGAAAAATATTTCTGTCTCTTGACGACGCTCCTTTCTATTTTCATCGCTGGTGAACTGATGTCAGTTTTGTCCGCTCTTCTAGTACACAAATTATGCCTCCCTGGATGGAATAAAAGCAAAGTTTAAAAATTCAAAAGTGTCTCCT
This sequence comes from Argiope aurantia, assembly GCA_026543865.1. Taxonomy (NCBI): domain Eukaryota; kingdom Metazoa; phylum Arthropoda; class Arachnida; order Araneae; family Araneidae; genus Argiope; species Argiope aurantia. Next base: position 794,169 of record JAPMOR010076963.1, read on the forward strand.
GTCTCTTCGGCAACGACTCTGCTTCAAAGATATGTGTTTCACCATGTGCATTATATATTAGATATGTTAGTTAATCTTTCTTTTCCATTATAGTTTCAAATGTAAATTTGCCTGAACTGTTCTAAGAGCGCCCCAGTATAAAAACGATGAATTAAGAAATTATTATACAGTCAAATTATCATTGCAATGCTATAAATGGTGCAAAAAAAATGAGAGTAAAGAAAAATCTTCTGATAAGTATATAAGTAAATATTAATGTATATTAAAGTAAAGCAATATGAATATAAAAGTAAAGCAATATGAATATTAAAGTAAAGCAAATAATTTTTTTTATAGACAAAAAATAGCCAGCACAATTTGAATCAAAATCCATGATGAATGGACTGTTGAACAGGAGAGTTGTTCTTCAGAATTGAAGGAGCTTCCCAAATATAGTACTGACGATACTACATACTCAAAACTTTGATCCCTCAGAATTGTAAATATAAATCTCCTCCAGCCTGGTTAATGGGAAACACTGATGGCTTCTGTTTTAAATGCTTGATTTTCTTTAGTTTGCCAACGATGTTTCATGCCACTTCAGAAAAAATACAAGCGAATTTTCAAGTCCAATAAAAAATACGAATTTATAAGAAAATTTCCCATTTCATAAAAAAATTTCTCTGCCATTTCCTTGTTTTTCCCCGATCACCCGGAAATCCCTGACGATTCCCAGTCGTCTGGCCACCCTGTTTTATTAACATGTCTGATTTCAGATAATTTAAATCTCACAGGAAATAATATATTTTTTCAGGCCATAATTTATTTGCACAATTTCACACCATAGGGACAAAACCTTTATACAGCCAACTAGATTTCCTATTCCTTACTTGAATAGCCTGTAATAGATGACAATAGATGACAACGATTAAAGGAGTACCCGCCCGAGATGGGCTACCTCCTGCCTTGCAAAAATGAAAAAACCTGGCGACAAATGGTCTGACCTGAACTGTTGTGGTCATGGTGAAGTGAATAGCCTGTAAGTACTCGTGCCACAATTTCTAATGCCCGAAAATCCCTGCTCAAAGATTCGTTATGAGCTCTTAGGCTATAAATTAAATATCCACTATTTTTTATGTCAACCATCCCAGTATAGCTGCCAAAAACAAAATGGAATTAATTGAAAAACAATAGTCAGTTCCCCAACATTGGTCTTCAAAATATCAAACTTCACTTTCAGTGAAAAAACAGTGGTAATGAATAATTCAATGGTTATAAAATTAATGTTAAAATCTACATATAATTTATACATAATGGTATATAAAATGATTATATTTTCATTAATAATTTTAAAAGTGAGGATGCCATAACACAGTTCATAGCACTGTATAATGAATATGAATTCACACACTTAGCTCTACAACAAAATGAAAAAGGTGTATAAAATACTCAAAACATGGTCAAAATAAAGGAAATTACTTCCTTTCTCTAAAAATTTATTCCAAGTTCTTAAAGTGTGGTTCAATATTCTGTGTTATAATAAATTTAAAATGGAAAGAAAATGGGGATGAACTGCAATAAAGAATGAGAACTCCTAGCATGAACGGATATTTTATTTTGCACAGTTTATTATTTAAACTAAAACATATAAATAAAAAAAATCAAACAAGTAGATAAAACTTCAAAAACAAACCTCTACAGCTAATTTCAAATAATGTTTCATCACATTTTCTTCTTCTTCATTGTCTTCTAATATAAGATTTGAAGGTTGAGATTTACTTTGTGTTTTCTTCTGCCCTATAAATAATTACATGAGATATGAGTAATATGTCCACATAAGTAAAGAAAAATTTATTATGAAATATCAGAATGTAAAAAGTACAACCCCCACACAAAGAGATTGGATTTTATTAGCTACTCGCGAAAAATAAAATCATAAAATTAAACAAATAGGAATTACATGCGATACTAAAAGGTAATTCTGCGAAATATAAAAATGAATTCAGGATCGAAATTCATTTGCTTTTTGCTTAAATTACATTTATTTAGAATTTCAAAAGTTTTATTCAGTTATTTCACTTTGATGATAAATAGAAATCCAAACATAGATGCTTTATAAATAAATAAATAAAAATGAAGAAAAAAAATCATAAAACATATAGCTGTTAACAGAAGTGTCAATCACAATTTAAGATATTATAAACTATTGCATCAAATACACAACGATACAAATGATTAAATTAATTAATAAAACTGATATTAAAATGTAATATCCTCCTTCTGACATGCAAGTCTTATGGTTGGATAGAGAATTGCAGATTCCTATTGGATAACAAGCCAATGATTTCAAACTTGGTGGCAAAATTGATGGATCTAGAAAATGCAAGAATTATGACTCAATTTCTTAGACACCGAGATTGACCGGAGAATTTCATCCTGCTGAAAATCCATAAAGGTTTTAGGGTACTCTAATGAGTTAAACTCTGGAGTTTTGTTCGTTTCGTGAGCTGCTGGATGCATGCGCTATTGATAATATTGTTACTTTATTCAATTGGCGATTTACTGTTAAGTTGTTAATTTTTACAAGTGCTTTCAAAATATACGTCTTGACTGTGTTTTTATTGCATGCACTTTGTATTTTCTCGAATATTCCTAGAATAAAGTATTGTTTTCCATTATTCAGATTGTTAGACTACAATCACTGTACACTCAATGAATGATTTTCACAACAATATGTAAATATATGGTTTAGAGTTGTTTAATGTAGCTTATACTTATGATTTTTTGCAAAATTTTAAATAATACTTGAAAAGTATGCTTCTTAGAACCTAGCTCATGGCCTAAAGCTATACGGGTGCTAGGTAAAGAAGAACTTGAGTAAGTCGATCAGAATACTTAATAGAACAAATTTACTTTTTGTTGTAATTTATACCATTTTTTTAACCTAAATTATTCCATTTAGATTAATATAAAGTAATTATTTCCCGCAAACGTAAATTATTATACGCTTAGTATTTACATGGTATTAATAGTAGTATACAATGTCACTTAAAGTATTCTTTAACAAAGTGTAACATTTAAGAATCAATTACCATTTTCCGACTGCAGATGAATAGCAGCATCAGAAGTTTCCAACTGCACTTCTGTGATTTGATGTCGATTATCAGAATTTGATTTTCCTTTTAAAGTATTCTTTGGTTCTGGTAGAGCCAATGATATCAAAGCTAACAACCGTAATAAACGATCAGTCAAAACAGAACTCCGCTTAACAACAGGATGAGCAAGCAGTCCAATCAGTTGAGCAAGTGGTGATGCTTGAAATCCTCCTAATTTTTGGTCGCTTTCTGAAGAGGTACTTGTAGAAGATCCATATGATGATAACACATTTTGGGGTTTAATAGCCGATTTACCTTTACGTGAAGTTGTACTGAGGGAATCTAATTTCACCAGTACATCCCAAAAGTCACTTTCAGATTTAGCAGATGACTTCCCTTCTGCTTTATCCGATTGACTTTTACTTTGTTTATGATCAGCTTTACTACCAGGTTCCTTTGATTTTTCATCTTTTCCTGTTACTGGTAGAAAATGAACAGGGAAACTTTTTGCTAAAGATATTAATGTATCCAGTACATGCCTAAAATTGAATAGAAGTTATATTTAAATACAGCAGTAGAATTATTTGACACAGAATTTGAATTCTATGCAGATATAATGCAAATGAAACCGTTATATAAAAACATTAATAATAACTTTTTCAGTCATTATTAATAAAAACGGATATTAGGTATACAAAAAAAAAAAAAAAAGAGGGGAGGGGGGGACGCGAGTAGGAAATAGGCGAATTTTCGCGATTACACATTTTTTTCGTTTTTGGTGCTGTGGCTACGATCTTTTATTCTTGCTATGTTCAGAGATCGGTATTCTTTGGATGGAAAAAAAAAAAAAAAAACCCTTAAAATTCCCTGCATTTTACCAATTCTAAAGGAAATTTTTAATTTCCCTGTTAATTTTTTAGATGAGTTTTAAATTTCCTGCATTGCGCCTATTTTTAGATGATTTTTGAATTACCTGTATTTTCCCGGTTCTCCCAGCGTCGTGGCAAGCCTGATAAATCAAATAATTACTTTTTAATAATAAATTTTAAATTCCATTTTAAAATACATAGAAATTGGAAAAATAAATTGACATTTCTACGGGAAACTACGGGAAAGAGTCATAATATATAAATAGTTCCCATTACATTTCTATGAGATACATTAATTACTCGCAGAAAATCTACAGGGACAATTTCCAGCAATTTTTTAATTGCATACGTTATAGATACGGCTTAGAATCTGAAAAATGCCTATGAAATCAATAGACAGCATAAAATATTTCTTAAATACCTGAAATAAGTGGAATAACTCTCAACCAAATACAATAAAGCAACTAGAAAATATTTTATTTTCATTAGTGGCGTTGCTTGAAATTCCAAATTACTTGATATCATAGCATTTTGAAATGCCTTCTTAAGTATGGTGTTGTCAGAAAAAAAAAAAAAAAATCGAAAATACTATCGCATATAATCGAAAACAAACAAAAGGCAGATTCAAAAAATTCTGCTATGAAACCAAAGACTGAGATTTCAAAAAATAATAATAATATCACTTTCTTATTGTAAAAAGAAAATGGTGAAAAGGAAGGAAAGCTCCTAGTAAGCAATGGGAATGAGAAAATCAAGTTATTTCATAATTAAAACAAAAAGATAAGAGTTGAAATGGATACTAAGATAATGTACTATATAATGCTCAGTTTTCAATAGGGAATTATAATGCATTAAGGGAAACAACTGTCAAAGACATGCACTCACTTTAATAAGGGATGGGGGTATGGATAAAAACTTTGAAAATTTTCTATATATTATAGCAAATCTGTTATACCACTTGCTTACAGTGATTCTTAATGGCTACTCAGTCAATTATCACCTTTGGCAACAAAAATGGAGAATTTTAGCTCTATTTCTATAAGAGCCTGGAGATTTTTCTGGAAAATTCCATTCCTTGTCAGGGAAGACATAATAAAGACGAAGCTCTCACACGATCATTAATTCTCTTTTTGGAGATGATCGCAAAGCGCGCTGCTGACGCCTAGCTCTTTTGACGATGTTTAGATAAAAATTCGCTGTCCTATGTGTACATCTAGGCTGAGTTTGTTATCTGTGCTTTGTGTTTACTTAAGGAATAAAACATCGCTATCAGCTGCTGAACTTCTCAAGTAACACACTATACTGTATAAAATTCTAATATTAGGAAAAACAATATTGGGTTCCAGTACTGTAACATATTTCACAATTTTGTATGTAATTTTCTGGTTTTGAGCAATTTTGTTACAAATACTATAAATATTTCTAAAATTAAATCTAACCTTTTAAGAGTGTGAAAATTTTTTTAATGCATTTCTTGATTTCTTTTTAACCTATATTTGCATTAATTCTATTTTTCATTTACTTTGAGATTCCAACCGATGCTTTTTCGTTAGCTAGTGGGTGTCTTGTCCACTGAATCAGAGAGTCTTTAAAATGTTAGTGTAAATTATGGTACAGGCGTGTTCAGCCTGAAAAGGAAGTACTGCTTACTTCTACGTCTAATTTTGGAATATTCTTTTAATTTAATGACTTTTTTTTTTTTTTTTTTTTTTTTTTTTACAATTTCGAGTAAAAAAAAAGGGGCCAAATCCACTCGTAAATGATTTGCTATTAGAAGAAGTTATGAAAGTAGAAAAGTAATAGTTTTTAATATACAGAACACAAATAACAAAGTGAAATGAAGGTTGCCCATTAAAGCCTTTAAAAGTTGCCAATATGTATAATTTTCGCATGTTTCATATTAAGTAATAATAGGGATAAAAAATTTGTTAAAAAGCAATATTTTTTATATCGGTATCCAATCAGCTTTTTATTATACTACTTCTTTTAGTTTTATTTATTAACTTCGAATTCATTTATTTTTATTTTCTATCACCAATATACTTTTCTTTAAATAAATAAATGGCAATATGGGGCCTTTTACAAAAACTAGAAGTTTATTTTAAATCAGCACAAATAATCAAAATGAAGATACTTAGAAATATATCCAGGCCGGCAGATCCCTTCAAGTAAAATACACAAAAACGGATATTTAATTTTGTATTGCATTCTCAAATATAGAATTTACAACAGTGCCATCATAATGTAGACCACTTTTGTTAAATGAATTTACAAGTTTGTCGTCACAACCTTGATCAGCGTTGTTAAATGCAGATTTTTCAATATAGAATTCACAGTATTGTTCCAGTAATTTTTATTCTTGGGAAAAAAAAAAAAAAAACCCTCAAATAAATTAAGCTAAAACTAATAATTTGAGCCAGAATTTTATTGCAACAATACTTTTAAAACTTTTGGCACTCTTTGAATCTTGTTACATACTGTACAATACAATGCTGCTGATACGGTATTCCCAATATTGTTAAATATGCCTCAAAATATTATACAACATTATGGTCCAACTGCGGTTGAAAAACTTTTTGCATCACAAACCAAAGGATGATTTCTGTAACAATATAGCTTAATTTTTCATTGATCCAATTTTTTTATTTGAACTCAATATTCCCACTTGATGCAAATAGTGTAAAAAAAGAGAAAACAATAAAAATATAATAGCTTTAAAACATACAATTCTTGGTTCATTATGGTACAGATTTGTACTACAAAAAAAAAATCTCAATAGCATATTCAATTTTGAATGGAACAAAAATTTTAAAGTAGATTTCCAAAGACAATTACAAATTAAAATAAAAAATATCCAAAGCAAAGAAAAGTTTAACGATTCATGTAACATGAAAAGTTAGGAGCACTGCTCCCTTTCCATAAGCTATCTAATTCCACAACCAACAAATGCAACTCATAATAACAGTTATAAAAGCCACACAAACCTGCATATGACTGGTGATGCTAATGGATGTATAGTAACTAAAGGAACATTTGGTGAAAGGACACTTTGAATTCCAAAAGTCTGCCGTTCGTTGGCACGTCGATGTGCAGTTGTTAGCCGTCTAATTTGAAAAACATTTGTGCGACATCCTAAAGCAGCATCAAGACTTATTGACAGCCAGGATGGTGAACAAGAGCGATTCGAAGGTTCTATTTTACTAAAAAAAGTGTAATACATATGTAAGTTAAATATTCTTTTGTATAGTAAGTAAAATAAAAAGGTGAGTGGGTCTGGGATGATCATGAGATGTACAAATACTTTCAATCTCTATATCTCAACACTTACAATTTGGAAAACCCTTACAGAAAAATTAGTGTACAGACTTTAAAGCATGTAAAAATGATTGAAAAACTAAAATTTTGCAACATTAAAATATAAATGTAGTGACAAAATGAAGTTTTGCGCATATGTATAACTATTTGAAAATGGCATATGAATTCAAAATATTTAAGACTTCAGTAAATAACAGATATTCCAGAGCAACTCTTTCTATAAAAAACCTATAGCATATTTTGCCCAAAAGTTTGTCTTCTCAATATTCTGTTTACTACTGCATCCATGTCTCTATTATACCAACAAAAACAACAAGGTAGGCAAATTTCAACGTGCATTTTAGCAGATTTATTATGCATTCAAACTGTTGATTTACATTCTTCATTACTAATGGAAGTCACAAGACGAAAAATTTGTTTTTCAATGATAATGTTGAAACATCAACTATTGCACAATATTCAATAAATAACATCAATGATTGCACATTATTCAATAAATAATCCATTACTGAATACTGTGTACATTTTCCCTTCATTTTACTATCACTGGCTGACTTATAATTAAATATGTGGTTTCTTCCAAACTATACCTACGCTAAGAATACACTTCTTCACTAAATATACTATCAAAAGGATTGAAGTAAAAATAACTGTCAAAATAAATTCCATAATTCTTATAGATTAAAATAATTCTTGTGCAACCAGGACTGTTTGATGCTGCGCCAGTATAGGATTCACCCGAGTTGGCAACTTTTTCCTTTCTTCTTGTTAGAATCTATTATAATTAAATATGTGGATTTTATACACAAATTTTGAAGTACCGCCTAAAAGGGAATTTTATACCTCATTTTATGTGCTTGTTCAGATTGTATCTCTTCACAAAATTATAAGAACTTGTGGAAGGAATTTCATCAATAAATAAATTTTAATCAAGAGAAATTAATTTTAAAAAATGGTCTTATTTTGAAAATTTTATCACAGTTGGAAGCAGGAAGGTTTCACGAATCTTATAACATTAAATGAGCAATTTTTGTATATACGTATATATCTCGGAAATGGCTCTAATGATTTGTATCAAATTTTATATTTAGAGGAGGTTTTTGCTTTTAAAGTTTATCTATATACATTCATTCAAAAAAGTATTGGGACACTTGGCATGAATACCTACAAACCTATTTATAAAACTATTCATCACAATAACATAAAAACAAAATGAATCAAGAAATACTTCAATATTTGGTGCAAAGATCATAAGGAAAATTTTATTGGTATTTTAGAATTATAAATTGATTTAGCTTTTCAAATATAATTCAAAGGCAAATAGGGGTAAAAAAATTATCAGGACACTTTTGAAATGAGAAAGTCAACAATTATATAGCACATCAGTAGAATTGAATTTACAACCACTTTTTTAGACTATAATTTTAAAACAAGTTTTATCAGATAAGATTCTTACAGAAAAAATGTCGAAAAAGAGATATATCGGATGAATGCGAAATCTTATAATAAGTCATTGGAAAAATGGAAAATCGGTTTATTGTATAGGATACATCTTGTAATTGAGTGAGTCTACTGTTTTTAACATTGTCCACAAGTTAAAGAAAACAGTTAGTGTTGAAAACAAACAAAAATCAGGGTGTCTAATGACATTTAATGGACGTGAAGAGGAATGGATTGCAAAACAAGTTCACTTTAATCCAAAAACTAGTGCAGTAAAATTGACTCTGCAATGTAAAAGTAAGTTCGGAAAATCTGTAAATCTATGTTTTAAGAAAATATAAATATTCTGGCAGAGCACTTCAAAGAAAGCTCTACAACAGCAAATTTGCAAGCTAGGCTGGCATTTGTTAAAATGTATACAAAACAGTCAAGAATTTTGGGGAAAAAATAATTTTTGTTGATGAAAGCAAATATAACATTTTCGGATTGGATGACTAAATACAGCAATGTATGTCCAAAATTTACACCTTACTATCAAATATGGAGGTGGCAATCAAATAGTCTGGAATTGTATGGCATACACTAGTGTCTATAAACTTACATTTTATTGATGGTGCAATGAATAAATATGTTCATCTTGACATTCTCAAGGAAATTTATAAGAATGTGTGAGCAAGCTGGTTATCTCAAGACATTTTAGATTGTAACAAGATAATGATTCAAAACAAACTGCTGATATTTGCAAATTATGGGTCTTCTATCACTGTCCTAGTGTTGTTAAAACTCCTGTACAAAGTCCAGATCTTAATTAGACATTATTCGCAGCAAAAACTATATGAACAAATTTCTAACAAGCAGGATAACAAGAAACCATTTGATTGAAAAGTGGGCCAAAATCATTGGATCATTTTGCGAAACATTGGTCCAATCCATGCCAAATAGACAACAAGAGGTCATAAAAAGCAAGGACGGCCCAATAAGATATTAATTTTAAGTTTGCATTGTCTTTCTCAATTTACTGGGAAGTGTCCCAATACTTTTTTGGGCACGATTTTTTATTCGATTTCTTTTATTTTCAATTATAACCATAATTGCATTAATATGAGTTTTGTTTGAATTATTATGATTTGTATACATCAAAATAATATTTAATTCCTTCTTTTCGTTACTTTAGTATATTTGAGTAAAATATTATGATAAAAATCTGCGAATTCGTAGTATGTCCCAATACTTTTTTTACGCTGTAGATGTCCCTTTTGAAAAAACGAGATTCTAAACACACACAAAACTAAATACTGATCTGTGGCTATATATGACCAGCATAAGTCTATCATAAATGGAGTAGTGGTTAGGGCTTCAGACTCTCATGTATTTTTCTCAAGTTCGATCATCTGTTTGCAAGGAGCCATAGGAAAAGATCCCCCTCCCCCCAAAAAGAAGAAGAATGCAGAGAGAAGCTCCGTCTCCCAGGTACTTATGAATGAAGTGAAGAAATTCCAATATGCATTCGTATTTATCCAGAAACACAAGAATCTTGAGTAATTAGTACATCAATAAAAATAGACCAGTAATATTTCACTCTTAGAAATAAATGTAAGACATAAAATAAACAATGACAATACAATTGCTAACGTCGTAGCATAGGGATAGCAAGAAATACGTTTCTGACTTTAGAGGGTCCTTGAATGCCTTCTATTGGCCCAAATGTGAAAAAATTTGAATTATTCAAATGACGAGCTTGAGATTTATTAAATTAACAAAAGCACAAAATTCCATCGACAGATGGCATTTAAATGCATTTAATACACTTTAGAAATATTAAATACTATAAACTGCTTAATGTATTCCCTTCATTTTTAACAATAAGCTCTAATCGCAGAAACACATTTTTCACAGCAGATCGGATTAAGACTGGCGGAATATGAAAAACACAACCGATTACTGTCCGTCAGATTTGACATAGATGTTAGTCTTTGATGGTAGATGTCCATCAGAACCCCCCTCCTACACCAAGAGTCGTGTGGGGTATTCGGGCGAACGAGATCAAGCTATTGGAAAATGACGACACATCATCCGTGTGTCTAAGAAATATTGTTTCAAAAAATGCTTTGCACGACGATTGATGCGAGCAGCTGCGCCATTCTGCATAAAAATGATGTCCTGAAGACATCCACGCTGTGTTGTAAAGGAACAAGGTTAGATTCAACTGACAATTTTATTTTTTTTTAAAAAAAATGGTCTAATAGAAAAGACAATAGCACTCATCATACTGTCACTTATTCAGGATCCTAAGTTTGCTACGGGATAGCGCGTATTCCGCAGCCTAAATTTGGCAATTGTTGTGTTTGACTTGTTTATCGAGACAACAACAACAATGGACTTTGTCACTCTACAGAATGTTCCGTGGCCAAATGACATCAACCACCATTTCAGCACGGCACTGAAATGCAAAGTTTTACAAACCTGAGAATCTTTGTCCTGCAGTAGGTATACAGACATGATTTTGTAGGTATAAAAATGCAAAATCTGCAGTAAGAATTTTATATGGCATATCCAATAAACGGAAAACAAATTATACACTCACACTATCATGCAGCGACATGCTGACAGTTTCAACTACTATAGTAGCCACATTTTCAATGCTAGAAGGCGAGATTTGCTTTCGTCTGTTGTTCATAAGTTTCAAATTGCGTAGAGCACATGGAGACATTTCACCTATTTGTATCAGCTTCAGGCGGAATTCTTTTACAATTTGCTATCGAGTTCTGCTGGTTCTGGTAAAACAATTTTACCAGTAGTGCTTTTTCTTGGAAAGTAGACATAATGTCCAGAAAAGTAACTCATGCTCGCGCAAAATCTGTCTACTTTTTATCCAAAGAAAAATGCTAATAGGCATGCACTGTAATGCAAATGATGTTTCATATTTTCTTTCTATGCAAATAAATGCCATTTCTGTTAGAGAAATTAAAGAATTTGAGCACTTTACATGTTTATTAAATAAGCACATCATTTGAATTATCTATAGGTTAAATTTTATTTCATTTGGATCAATAAAACACATTCTAGAATTTTCTGAAATGGGACACACTTCTTTCTAACCCTATAGTTGGTATTTATAATTTATAATGAACAAAACAATTATATTAACAGAAATAATAAGCATTACTTAGTAACTGGTCAGGGATTTTACTTTAAAAGATTGCTATGTAAAAATACATAGGAGAAATGTTATAACTTGCTTTAATGATATTTTCAAAAACTTCACACCAAGGAAAAAAAGCCACATATAGTTGCACAATCACCACAACAAACCAAAAAAATTCCATATTTCTTCTCTGATACTGTAAATTTTTTGGTACAAAAATTTCAGAAAAAGAAACATGATGAAAATATTTGTTTGATGTTTCCATTTCTTTAAATTCGAAGATAATTTTAGAAAATTTTGAAGTACCGCCTAAAAGGGAATTTTATACCTAATTTTATGTGCTTGTTCAGATTGTATCTCTCAACTAATAAACAATTAATGAAACTGTATTGAAAAGTCACCTTAGAAATGATGCCTATGTGGACTATATGGATAATTTGTCCTAACTACAGTGTTGGAGTATTAAAATAATCAATGAAATCAATTTTTTAGAACATGCTTTGAAAGTTGTTGCAGAAATGTAACATGGTAATACAAAATATGTTCTTTACCTGAATAAAACTCATTACTGCTATACAATAAAAAAAAGCAAAATATTTTATTATAATGTAAAGAAATCGAAACTAATTACACAGTTCGAAAGAGAAAAAAGATACATGATGCTTTTCTCTTCACATGAACAACTGCCGACATTGTTTTATTCAATTAATCACTGCACAATTTTAATAAGCTTAAAAATGTAAATTAATAGTATGGAAACATTTATTAGTATCCAAGTATGTAAGAAAAATAATACTTTTTACATTAGAAAAGAAATTTTTTCCTCTCCTCAAACTTCTTGCCACATTTTTTAGTCAATTAAAATCATCATTAGTTAAAACTCAGTTCAAAGTTACATTGTAATACTGAAAATAAAACACACATTATCAGGCTTACAGTATCAGTATGAAAAACAAAAAGTAACCTTATGCTGATGAATCTCGCAAAACAATATTTTATTTTTAATACATTCTCTTTATAATTACTATGAAATTTATATATTAAATACCATGCTTTTAAGAATTATTTAGTATGGACTACAGAAAAAAAATGTTTAATGAAAAAAATAAATACCTGCTACTTTGTTGGCCAGTAGAGAATTCTGAAGAATTAGCAGGCTTTGAGGTTTTTTTATGTCGATGAGTATCAACTGGTGAATCGCACACTTGATAGTCTTTTGTTCTTTCCAATATAGATAACAAGGACTACATAAAAAAAAATTAAGCAATTTAAAAATAGATATGCATTTCTAGAAACAAAATATTTTTTTAAAAAATGAGACAACAATGACAGATCTAAAAGCTCAAATTAATATTATTCGTTTAATTAAAATTTTCTTTGGTAAAATAACTACATGCAATTTCAAATATGAAATGCATCATTAAAGCATAATGTTTAATTTAGCACAATGCCGCAATGAAATTTGTTCAAGAAAATACAGTTCCCCTTTTATATAACTACTTGTATGTTAGGTTACAGGATCTTTTACTTTGCATATTTTAAAAATAAATGTATAGAAATGGAGCAGGAAAGGATAATAAATGCACATTAAGAGATTTTAAGGGGAAAAAAATCTAGCTTTAAGGCCTGACAAATTTATTTACTAATCGCCTTTCACTGGAAACTCTTCCTAGAAGTGGGTAATCGACATCAGCTATGAGCTTCTGCACGTGAAAAGGGATGTACCTTTCAAGTACGCAGGACCTTCTATCCCATTTCAAGCTGAATTTCCAGTTAAACTGCAACTGATACTGTATTTGTCGAAGTGGAATCCAAAATCGAATATTGCAACGGTACAAACTGCGTTCGTGCCCTGCATTATGTATCAGTATTTAGAAGAATCTTGTCTCTGGCACCCGTCGATCGATATTCGTGAAGGTGTATGGTGCGGACAACAAATATCTGAAGTTTGCTGTTTTAATTTCTATCTTAAACTAGCTGCAAATATCTGAAGTTTGCTGTTTTAATTTCTATCTTAAATCCACACACACACACACACAGAACACATACACAGTTTCATGTTGAACTTCAACATCAACAATGGTGGGAAATTAAAAAAATAAAATATTTTTATTTTATTTTATTATAAATCTTTTTTTAATTATAAAATCGAATCTTTTATAACCAGAGGGGGGGGGGGAGTTGGGGGGGGGGGGGGGGGGGGAACGCAATCTCTTTAATTTGGTTTCAAAATAACTCAATAATTAATTTCACATTTAATTAAAGAAAATTAAATAAGTTATTTTACTTCCTTTTTATTCAGACACTGGCTCTTTCTTTTATTGTTAAAAATTTATAAAGATATTTGTAAAAAAGAAGTTTCTCAGTTTTTTTTTACTGACCATCAGAAGCATGTCATTATACGAGTCTATTTTTTAATGAGACTCTTGAGATTTAATTTCTCTGAGATCTAATTTTAGAAAAAAATATGATTATATTTCATTCTAGATTGTAGTATATAGATAGAATCAAAGATTGCACCAGAATAACGTTTCATGCTAAATGAATATATGCATACTCTTATTTCATATCAGCATCTATATAAAATGTTGAAACTAAATTCTAAAAGTATTATAAAATAAAATTCTGAGAAGTGCAGAACAATAAATAAAATTTTTTCGATGTTTTCGCCAAAAAATCGATTTTTTAGCGTAGCCCTCTCTACCTAAAATATTTTTAAATAATGATTAAAACAACGAACAGGAATTCAGATGTACTTCAAATCCGTACGATGTATTTCGTATAAGTGCGCGTACTCAACAAAAATTTACTATAGTTGGGATACGAATAATAAAGAACGAGGAAAAGATACAATAATGTTGTTGGAGAAAATATTTAAATGCATGTACAAAGTTAATATTTTTTAATGTAAGATATGAAGAATGTCTTCGTGAAAACTACTTAAACATTAGAGTTCCTTTGTATTTACTTTTCAATGTATATTTAGTCTTTAAAAAAAAAACCAATGCATTTTATTAAGAAAAATTAGATTTTGAATATGAATCCCCGTATCTTCATTTTTAGGCACGCGTTCTTGTGGTGAAGTGCTTTTTTCTCTCGAAGCTATTGCAAGCTAATATTCCTCCGAAAAAGTGAATTTTATCTACTCTGTTGCGTTTACATTGGTTTTTCTTAACCCTTCCATTATTCTAGACATTAAAATAATAATTGTCCCAAATAAGATCTGGCATCTAATTAGGAAGTTAAATAAATTCTTATGTCAAGGGGTTGACTTTATATATATGAATACTCTATGAATAACTACTTTAATCATCTTTTTATTAGGACATCTTTATCCTAGGTCTATTAAATATTTAGAAGCACCTGTAATTATATAGTTTTTGCCATGAAGAGTAATTGATAGAAAAAATTATAAAAGTAAAAATATAAGTTCCCCTATTTCATTTATAATACTGAATGCATTATCTGAAGAATTTAGGTAGTAATTCATTTAATAAATTTAATGCATACTTGAATAAATTATTTTAGTGTACTAAAAAGCTACCACATCACACACACACACATACATATATAGTCATCAACTGCAGTGGTAATATTTCTTTAGTGTAATAACTGCAGCCTGATAAATTCGATTGAAAAAATAGATATTTTACTATTAAATTAATTTACAATTATACAATTTACTTATTCCAGAGATTTAATAAATTTGAATAATTTGAATACAGCAAAGTAACTGTTCTTTGCACGCATATGCACAAGAGTGTCGAAAGAAAAATGTGTTCTATTGAATTCAATTTAACCATTACTAAATTTTAGTCAGACAATTTTAACAATGAAATAAATAAAATAAATTTACCAATTCGTTATCGAGGAAATAGCAATTAGATGATTATGACGAATAATTTTAGAACTTGAATTTGAATGATAAGTTAGGAAAAACAACTTTATCGCCGTATTCATGTATAATATAAAAACCTTAATTTTCCTAAAAATTCGATTGGCAAGTAATCAAAGTATTCGATGAAAACAATTTTTTTTCCTCCAAAGTCTACGATAACATCTTAGCTGAAAGACAAAAATTAGTCGATAAAAATGCGACCACTTATTCACTTGCTAGTTTATTTATTGTTAAATATGGTGCTAATTAGAAGCTGAATGAACGACATTTAAATCGGAAGACTGAAAATTTGCGATTAGATGTCTTCTACATCTGTTACATTTCGTTTCTAGTCAATTAATTAAATTTTTTTTGCAAACTACGGCATATTATTGACCTGGCACCCTATCGATGATTTTGCCGGATATAGTCAAACCGCTTTAAACGTTATTTGGATATTTCGGCAGTTTACAATATATTAATTTTCAGGTGGTCTTTAAATAATCATGTTCGATAAAGTGCAGCTCTCTACAATCATCCTGAAGTGGTGAAGACATTTGCCGACGAAATTCTCACTTTCTAGCCGACGGGGGAATTTGGACCCCTTGTCTTCCCGCTACCTCCGCCTCTGTTAAAAACTTAAAAGGAATTCCAATTTTTAATCAACATGGGAATTTTAAAACAATACTAGTTACAGGAAACAGTTGCCAATAAAATACATACCTTAACAACCCAAGTGCGTGTAGGACCATGATGGCACAAATTTCTAAGCACTCTGTGTAGCCGACCAGTATTTAACTGGGGTTCATCAACAAATAAAAGGACTAGAAGACAGGCTAAAGCCTCGTGATCCAGAAGATAGCGTCCTCTCAGTTTCACTGAACTTGATAAGGCCGAACCACTGAGTCCAGCGTTATTTCCAGATGGACTAGAAGCACCACGTGGTGATAAAGAATTCCATGACCACTGTCCTCGATGTGGTAAACTGTGTATTGTATATCTAGCTCCAACACGACCTAAATATAAACAATCTTGTTTGCAAATTAATAAAAAGAGGGGAGTATATTATCAAAAAAAAAGTATTCAAAGAAAGTATTCACAATCCTTATATATTTTATGTTAACAGCACATTCCAGAAAACATTATCACTAAGTGCCTCACCCCTTTACTAAGAAATGTAATTTTCCCATACACTACTTCCTGAATATATTTAAATGTTTTTGAATTTCAGGACAGCAATTACCACTGAGTGAATACATTGGTTATTTAAATTTCATAAATCAATACAGAATTTACAAAGTATCGAAAAACATGGGAAAATGCATAATAATTAGCATGGAAAATTAAATGTAGAGTTTATTGCTTTCCCAGATGTAACTATAAAGAGTCTTAAGAAAAAACAACTACATCATTTTATAAACTTATATTGTGAAAACCATTCAAATGCTTCTAATAAATATAATTGCATCTAAAATCTTACTGAAAGCATGTAATAAATACATGGTCATATTCCATCCAATAATAAAGTAAACTTACTCATTTTACTTGTCGTCATGACTTCCAGGAAATTACAAAAATATCGCTGTTAAAGGTACTATTTTGATGAAAACTTTTATAAGATACGTACCAGCAGAACGTAAAATCCGAGACAATGCAGTTCCAGCATGTGAAGAGAAAAACCGTTCTTGTATTTGTCTATGGCGAGCTTCTAATTCTCTCCGCAGAGAATGTGCTTCAGTTGCAAGCTCGGGTGGTAAAAGAGCTAATAAACTGTCATCCATATCGGCCAATACCTAAACAACACATTTTATTTAAGCATCTTCTTAATTTATTCAATTATTAATTCTAAATAAAGTTCTGATTACACTCTATACTATAAAATTATTGAGTTGACTGCATCTGTTTAGATGCTTTACCACTACAGATATTTAACAGACATTTTAAAGCATTTATTAGACACAACAGAAACGCTATAAGCATGAGAATTCAGAATATAAACTGCATTACAGTTATAGGTAAGTTAAGTTTGTGGCTCAAGATAGATGAGCCTATAGGGCTTTGCTAATAGTACATATCCCTTTTTTTTTTTGTAATTTAAAGCTTAAGTTTTTCAAGAGATCAGGCAATTCTACTTCTGATGACATAGAGATGAGGCGATGCTTTTGTATAGGAACCAGCTCCCTTAGAGTAAATCTTTGGAGACAGATGTCAATAACATCAAAAGTGAACATCTTTAACAAGCATCATCAGGTAAGAATTGGTCTCCCGTTATATTAAAGTCATCTTCTGGTTCAGGTTTTGGATAGAAATCCGATGAAGGTATTAGGCACTTTCGGTTCCTTCCATAGATATGTTTATCCGACTGAATATGAAACGATCTCGAATATAGCGTTTTCAGCAGTAGTTTCCCCCTCAACTTTCTGTCTGTAATCCAGATGGTTTGATCTTAATTTAATTAACCAAAGATCTGGTGTTGATTATAGTTCTTTCTTCTTTTGGTCTACCATTAAGCTCTCCTCTTTGGCGAAGAGAATTCTTGCTCACCGAGTTAGGCTGTAAAAATCTTGAAGAGCAAGAGTAATATCTATCCTTCTGTTTACGAGAAATTCTGAATGGGAGAAACCATTCTCTAAAAGAGTTGCTCGGAAGGTCATTATTGCAAGGCACGGATCTTCAGATAATTTAATGCATCATCGTGATAGTTTTACTACTGCTTATCTTAGTCTATTCGTTTGAGAAAATTCCGGGCTATTTAAAATATGTGCAAAGCCATGACATAGAGCCATTAGTGAGACGTTTATTTGATAAAGTGATGCAGTTTCGTTTTCGGATACAGAGATTTATAAGAAATTACATAACTCGATTCGTATTATTTTGTTGATTTGCGTTCTTTTGTAGTTAACAAATTTAGCTAACTGTTTCGTCGAATTTCTGTTCTCATATTGATGCAGAACTTGAATGCGTTGCTCTAGGAATAAAAAAACGCGCTTCGACATCATTGCAATTCAAATCAATGGACAGAATATTCGACTCATACTTATTACCAATTTCAAAAATACATCAAACATTATAATAAAACATCTCTTTATTTTTCGGAAGAGGAGGCATAAAGGTATTCCACTAGCAGGCCCGAGTCATCAATATGTTCCAAGTGGAAAGCCGCATGATGGTGCCGAATCAAAAATGCGCCAGGTTGAAAGCTTTAAAATTACGAAACGGAAAAATATCTCCCTTCAAAAAAACAAATTAAACACTTTTCATTATATCTATGGTGATGGTGAAATTCTAATAGTCATTAAAAGAAGCGGTCCGTCTCGCTTTCTGTCTGAACAGGAATATTCTTGTTTTGTTCGAAAGTTTCTTAACCTGAAAATATACGTGATGCTGATGCATATATGTGGCAGGACGCAGTCGACATTCTTTATTTTGCATCTACTGCTAACTGTTGCCATCGCAATAATTTGAACAGTATTTGTCCATCCCATTTTAACGTTGAAACCCTTGTCAAATACAAGGTGATCGATTCAGATAATTGCGCTGACCAGTTAAAAATTTAACTAGGAAAAATGTTTGATGTCTGTGAAATAACAGAGGAAAAAATTGATAGCATAAAAATAAGTAGGTCACATTTTTAGGTAAAAAAATTTCTAGAATATAAATTTACATTTGTGGTAGCAATAGAGTACAAAATATACTTAACAAAATTAATGTTATTAACAATACTCAAGATAAAAATTTTAACAGTCACAGGCTTCTGAAAATTTAAATAAACTGCTTTCTAAAAGAATATAAATTAGGTAAAAATTTCAATGATGTGTTCATGGATAGTAAAGGACTAGCACCATTTTCAAATATTGATGTAAGTTTTAAAAAACAAACATTAAACCTCGAAAAAAAAAACCCTATTTTTTTAATGAAATTGAAAAACAAAGCCTGTAGAGAACTGATAAAAATCAAAACAATATAAATATTAAGGAACGTAGTCATGAATTACAGTTTTTGCAAAATTTTGAAGTAATTGTACCATTACAGGTCGGAACTCAAAACTACATCGTTTTCAACAATTTAACTCAGTCTTTTCCTAACATGTATATTGTTTTATGCCTTTTATTAACAATGTCGCTCAATATAGTTAGAGCAGAGAAATCATTTTCAAAACTGAAAATAACAAAAATTATCCGACATATACTACAGATCAAGAAGATAAGCAAATTTAGTAATTATTTCTATTCAAAAAATTTACAAAAACTAAAAACCGATTTAAAAAAATTACAAAAATTAAATATCGATTTTCTAATACATCCATTTTATAAAAATACTATTCAATTACTATTATTACATGTTTCAAATGTTGAAATTATTTTGTTTAAAATAATTTGGTAATTATGTTAGCATGATTGAAGAAAGTTTATGTGAATATAGGTTTCATGTACTAATGTAATATTATTGTTAATAAATAATTAAAAGATTACTTGCCTATCTATATTTCTACATAACACAACCTGAGTACACTAACATATTTCTAATTGTAAAATAATAGAGATTAGCAATACATTTGACACTAGATTTAGTATATATTCACGTTACGCTGCTTTATAATTCATGCATAATTCTTCAAGTAAATGTGTAGATTTTTACAAAGAACAGAATATTTACACTTCTAAATCACTTGCTGAGGTCTCTCTAAGAATAGAATCTCAACCACTTTATAGTTTCATTACTATACAAAGTATCCTGCTAGAAATTGCAAAACAATGGTGAATTTTGATTGTATAGAACTACAGGTGCAAAAATTGTTATGAGCTTCATTTAGAAACTTATTATTAATTAGTAGGGGATTTGCCTCATGCTCGCAAACCCCGATGTTGTCCGATAGAGTACACGATGTTCCTGTTAGCAATTTTTAAACTCCACTGACCATTCGTTCAATGCTGGAAGCTTAATCTTTCAACGATGAGAACATATAGCGACCTATTTCCGATTTAAAACTTAAAACCCCACAGTGAAAACATTATTTGCTCATGTCTCCAATATCTAGATATAGAATCAATTTTTCACATTTTGTTGACAACATAGCAGATTCATGATCAGTTTTTTCTCTTATAATTGAGAGATTCTTGCTCGTCTCTTTTCTGATATAACTAGACGCCCCAGTACTATTTAAAAAACAAAGCAGTGCTGACACTTGTACTGTTTAGATAGATATTCAGACGATTGCTAGTCGAGAGTTTCCGCTCCGTGTTTTTCTGTTACTCAAAAAAGATAAACCAGAAAGCTAATTATTAGTGCGGTCACAAACGGTGTGTATAAAAGTAGAATCAATAAATATTATTTTAAACTCATTTGCTATTAATTTGGTGTTAGTTAAAGATTTACTTCAAAGCTTTTTGACAACATTCCACCCTCAGAATTACTGTATATGAACAATATACATTATTAAAAACAGTTTTAGTGAGTTATTTGATATCAAAAAATATATTTCTGTGAAATTTAATTTTTTAAAAAAGGAATGAACATCCTAAAAAACTATGAAAAAAGCATGTTACATTTTTTTATATGGAAGAAACATAGCAAATTTTAATAAAATACGTCGCTTCTAAAGCTGCATAAGGATTCTAGGAAATATTTAAACTTCTCTTTTTAAAACCAATTATTTTAAAAGGTTAATGTGATCTTTGCTAAAAATTTAAAAGCAGTTCAATAAATAATTAGTGATTTTGCATAAGTATTAGAATAAAACGCAATAGCATGAATATATACATATTATGACAATAAGAACCTAATAAATACTACATATTTAAGCAAAGATTTAAACAAAAGAAACTGCCAAATATTACTTTCAATCTTTTTTCCTTTAATAAATCAAAGAAATTATTTCCTCTAATCATTTAAATTTCATTTCTATTGCAAATAATAGTAAATGTAAAATACTAATTTAAAAATAAAAACGGAAGAAATGCTTAACTATTACAATTACAATATAAAAAATTTTTTTAATAATCAATAATTTCAAAATTGAAGCCTTAATTATTAAAGCGCTAATAAAAAAATATTTGGTTCAAAGCAACCGATTCTGCTTAAGTGATTTAAAAAGTTTTAGAACCTTAATTTTGCAAAATTTTGAGGCTTACACAATTTTCAACTTTTAAAGTCTCTTTTTGGGCTGTCTCAAAAGTTATTTTTTTCTTTCTTTTTTTCTTTAATGCTTTTAATTCTGTTTCCCTTTTTTCTTTCCAAATTTTCATATAATTCTTTTTCCACCTTTTTTCTTTTCTTTATACTCTTCATATTCAGTTAATGAATTCCTCACACTTAAAATTAGTTGTTTTTATACTTTTAAATTATTTATTCCGCTATTTGCTTGAATGCTGTGTAAAATGAACACTTGTTCTTTCATAAAAAATCCTTACTCCCTTAAAAAATCCTTACTCTCTCAAAAATACCATTACTATGAGAAAGCATTATCTTTAGAAGGTTTGGAGTTGAGAGCAGGTTGAACCAAGATTTATTCGTATTGTTTTTCAAAAAGTGAAACCGATCTTTCCGAAAATTTCCTTAGGGTTGCTGATAGCAACATTCATCTGCTTATCTCGCTTCTTGCGATAATTAAAATTCAAAAAGTCGCATTATCCTGGAAAGAATAGCTTCCAGGGTTCCTGTGCTCGTTTTGGGAACATTAGGTTTCGGATAGAGAGTAATGATGGTACTTGTTAATCAACGGTGAAGGATTGGCGATAATTTCGTGATCGAATGAAATTTTCTAAAAAAAAAATACACTTTTCTCCCTGTAAACTTTGTATAATCAGCGTAAACAGATGCTCGTTTTCTCCTCATAAGTTAGAAACGCACTCACAGGTTTGCAATGCCAATTTGGTTTTGGTGCTTTATTTTGCGATTCTTTCACCATTATTTAATAAGTGCCGAAATGTTAATACGAAATGCTGTCGCATGCAATTTCTCCCGATTTTCCCTTATCTTTGCATATCGATAAAATTTCCTGGCTTTACCCTGAAATGACAGATTTCCCGGTTCTATCGCCACATTGTATAATCAAATTTATTTAGAAAAAAAACCGAGTATAATTTTGTCATTCCACTTAAAAGTTAATTTTTTTGAAATTATTTTTACGCATATGCACTGAATTTTCAAAAGAATTTTCTCTCTTAATACTTTCAACGCATCTCATCTTTCAGATACTTCCAATTACAGGTGTCTGTGGGCTAAAATTTGTCACTTATACCAGTATAGATAGGTTGAACTTTCTAATACATATCTGAAGAATACGTTTACTTTTTTTCATTAATTTTTTTTTTGTATAAAATATGTCAACAGCCGGAAGAATTGATATGTCGCGGTAGAATTGAAAATGATAAATTAAAATTGTCTTTAAACAACTTTAAAGAACTGATATAAAAGGAAGATATAAAGTTCTCTAGTTCTCTTCAATGTTTAACTGAAATCTTCATTGTCAATTTTATGAAATTTTCTTAGAAATTAAGGCACTTGGTACAGTCCAAAGATACTTAAATCTAACCAGGAATACGTTTTTGAGAAAAAAAGTAAGTAGAAATATATCTATCCCTTTAAATGTTACTGTAATGAACAATAAATTTTATAAGGCTATTTTAGCTGAATAGGCGCATATTTTGGTGATGAAAAGAGCATTTCATACTTTCATATTTTTGTTTTCAATTTCTAAGTCTATTTTTCCTTTGAACGACTTTGTTCACTGTGTGCATTATTTAACTGCATCTTTACAAAATTAGCATAATTAGTCATTCCAAACTTTTTTTTATATCTTTTTATTTTGAAAACTCAACATTCTTATAATTCAGACAAATTTCACAAAATACTTGACAGAAAGGAACTTATTAGCAGAAAGCTATAACAAATAAAATTATATAACTTGTATAACAGGAAATGTGAGTATTAGTAGGAAATTTGAAGCATGTATGTATGCATTATATCCTTCTTTTTAAAAACTTCAAAGGGTAGTGGCACAAAATTCTATTTACAAATTAGTACATTCACAAAGCACGAAATGTTTAAGTATGTTACACCTCTTCACATAAATCCACAAGTTCATTTTTGATTTCCTATCCATTGGAAAGCCTACTCAATAAATCAGAAAGAGTGCGGTCATAAATTCCCAAGTTTATACAGTTTTAAATAAGTAGGCAATCTCCTACGAATATTGGAGGCACAGCATCTTTTAGTATTCTTTATTATCTTTAAAATGGTATTTTTAGTTTTGACATATAATGATTGACAACAAAATAAAGCTAGTTGGCTCTTATCTTATTCCGTGAATGTACAACACATGCCATCGTAACCTAATATGAAACAGAGCATTCTAAATCCCCAAATCTAATTACCTTTAGAAACCATGAAACAACATTGAAAAGTAGGTGGTATGCTCGCTTATAACTGTACAAGAGAAAAGCACTGACAATTTTCTATGCCGGAGCAAGTCTTAGAACAGTTTTAAAGGAACGGCTTCATACGTATGGCTGAAGTGTTAATTCAAGAAATCATTGCAGAGAAGCATGCAACTTATGCTGACTTTTCTTTTTTTGGTAGGGGCGGGTGGGGTCTGAATTACACTTATTTACAAAGTAGATATATGTTTAATGTATCTAATTTTTTACATTTTTTTTACAAAAAGCAAAATACTACAAATTACAACCTTTCTAATTCCACAAGCAATATTCCAGATAATTATTAAATAATACTAATAACTAAATACAAAATAAATTTAAATTTTAAATAAATCATTAAAATTTTTGAAATCTACAGATTTGGCTTGATATACACTACTTCCCTACTGCAATGTTGAAAAGATATTTATCCCTTTCATCAGTTAATACATCTAATTTGGTAAAAATATATAAGAAAAGAATATGGCAAGCAATCTATTAAAATAACTCGACTGTTTTTAGAGTTTAACAAGATTTTATAATTAAAATTAACCTAAATACATAAATGAAATGCATCATACCTGCTGCCTTAAACCTTGAGGAAGCGTTTGGATAAAACTAGTTGGATCAACAGGAATATCAGGATTTGAATTCTGGGCAGCTAATCGCTGTTGCTCAGCTCGTTGTTGTGCTAACACCTAAAATATATGATGGGAAATCATAAGGTCTCTAGCTAAAATCAATAAAAATATTCAAAATATCATGCTACCACTTATATCAGTCAAAATAATATAAGTCATAAAAATCAAAATATTTCAAAAGCAATATACTATGAAATTGTTGCATACACTATGACTGTTCTAAATCTTAAATGCAAATGATCAATTTTAATTAAGATTTAAAACAATCACCCAAACTTTTTATTAAAAAATAATAAAATTAA
>JAPMOR010076963.1:819258-842720 GCA_026543865.1 Argiope aurantia
ATTGTTTTAATAATATTGTTTATCAAAAGATCAGAGAATGTGATATTTCAAGCAATATTTAAAATAAACCCGTAGCAGTTATTTTAAATTTGCCATTTATATCACAGCAATTCTATAAAAAGTTTAATCTTAATTGAAATATTTGTGGACATATTAATTACTTCTTCCTGGATATTTGGAGGCAGTGCTGCTAAGAATTCAGGATTGACTTCTGTAAAAGCATTTCCATCATTACTGCTTTCATTTGCGACAGCGTAAGTGCGTGATCGCAAACGTTGAAGTCGTAACTGCTCGGCAATTACTTCCTGTCTAATATTATCTGGTAAAGCAGCTAAGAAAGATGGATCAACGCCTTCCGGTATTTCAACTCCAGCTGAAACAAATGCATCAGGTTATAGTTTACAGAATGTCGACTAAGTTTTAAAAAATTTAAAAAATGCATTCTATACATAAATTATTTGGACTTCATATACTATTGCACGAATTTCAGACTGTTAAACTAAACATTTACAGCTGCATCGATTTAAACGCTTCGAATAGAGCTTCAAAATATTATTATAAATATTCTAGACGGAGTGTATCATGTTACGAACAAGTCTATACAATCAGATTGATGTTCATATTTTTCAGCACAGTTACCTTACAAAAATAAACTTTTATTATCTTGAAACTCAAAAGACATCTTTCGTATAATATCAATTCCATTTCCTACAATATTTCCCCCCAATTTTAATAATATTTTTCAAATTTAATTTGATACACTATCTGTAACAGTTTTTAAATGTTAGGATGGAATACAAATTCATTCATATAAACATTAAATAGTACTTATGTCAATCATTAACAAACATAGTAGGATTTTCATTTCTGCTATTATGTACACTTTAATTGTAAGTAAAAGTAATTTTATTGAATTTATGGCTTATAGATGTATTAAATAAAAATTTGAACTGTTTTTAAATACAGCATTATATACATAAATAATTTAACAGCCTAGAAAATTAATAATCTGGGCGAACAAACTGGTCGCCAAAGGAGACTAAAATAAAGAAAATACCTCAATATTATCAGTAAAACCATTACAGACACATATTAAATGAATAAATAAATATTATATAAAAATGGTCTTACCACCCAATACATTAGAGAAATCTGAAGGAGTGTCATTCTCATTCACTGTTGGTCTTTCACTGCAAAGAAAATGCAAAAGCCAATTTTTAAAAAAAGAAGGGGGTGGGGTGGTAAAATTGAATAATTTAATACAATTCCTCATAAGCTCCCACTACAAAAATAAATTTTCATGGAAGTAAATTAATTTCAATTTATATATAAATGAATTTCCAAAACATAAAAACAATTTTGATCCTTTTCCCAAAAGGTAGTTCGGTCTGCTGTAGCTCGTCCGAAAATGGACTCCTTGCCAAAAGTGTAAATATCATGAATGGACAAGTTTATCCAATAAGAAATGATTAAGATTTTGGACAGAAGGTGGGCATATTGATGCAACACTCCTTTAAGCTTATTTTTCCTAATGAGCGCCCAATTTTTTATTAATTGTCTATTCATTTATGTGAATTAACAGTAATTAAAAAAATGGGAGGTTGAACAAATATGATTCGAATTGTGTGGTTTATAACTTTTGTTAAATAATTTGGCAGATGGTCGCAAAAGGGGCTGCTGTCCAAAAAATAGGTCACGAATATTATCGCCTTTAGCCAACGTTCATCTCAGGGTTTGTTATGTGAATGCCGGATATACACCGAAGAGCCATTACATTATGACCACCTTTCATCTACAAAAATGGGCTCGCCCAAGAACAAAAGCACTATGCTTGCGCGGCTGATGTTGGAGTAAATAAAGCGACTATGCATTATCTTTCCAAACATAGCTTGATTATCGGAAGAATGGGAAAAGTAGCTGATTTATCAGACTTTGATAAAGGTCAAAACGTTAATGGCTCGGCGACTGGGAACATCAATATCAGAAACGTCGTGTTTAGTGGGCTGTTCACGTGCAGTTGTTGTGTGCACATATCGAAAGTGGTGTATGAATGATGAAACGACAAGTCGCCTGCCAGCGGTGTGTCGTCCTCGGCGCATTGATTTCAGAGGAGAGCAGAGATTGCTACGCATTATCCGTCGTGAGTGAAGAACTAAAACAGCCGAAATCACCACCAACTACAACAGACAGTGTTTCTGCCTACGGGCCTACGCAGCCGGAGTCCGATGCATGTCCCTGCACTGACGGCACGTCACCGCCAACTGCGTCTGCAATGGGCCAAGAAACATCGGAATTGAACATTAGAAGAATGGAAGAAGGTTACATGGTCCGACGTATCATCTTTTCTGATCCATCACATTGACGGGCGTGTGCGAATTCCCCGATTTCCGGGTGCACAGTTGGTCGGAGACAAGCCCGTGGCGGAGGAATTATGGCGTGATCAATGTTTTCATTTCAAGGTTCACATTAGGACCCATAATCCCCATAGAACAAGCCCTGACGTCTGTGCGCTACGCGAACATCGTTGCAGATCAGGTTCACCCATTCACGACAATAGCATTTCTGACGGGAGATGCTGTTACCAACAGGATAATGCACCATGACATAACGATCGAATCATCAGGGTACATTCCAATGACTTTCAAGTCATGTCTTGGCCTCCAAATTCACCCGATATTAATAGCATAGAGCATTTGTGGTTTCACCTGAAAAACCAAATTCATGCTGCCACGCTACCCCCCTCGTAATGTGAGGGAATTGCAGGACCAGTTGATGAGTGCTTGGTACCAGCACCTTGTAGAGTCAATGCCTCGTCAGGTGCTGGTATTTTTCGGGGATAAAGGTGGTCCTACATGTTATTAACAGGGTGGTCATAATGTAATGCAACTTCAGTGTTTATGGTACTCGGTGCAAAAAAGGTTAAATTCCACATACATGTACAATTTTTCCTTTGAAATTTACTACATAAGACACGAAGAAAATAAACTCAAAACTGTTGACACTAATATAAATGCAAAAATATATTTTTCTTTTACGAGTTCTATTCATGCATACCTCTTAGGCATTATGCTACACATTCCAAAAGAGAATAACATCACAAATCAGAATACTTTCAATTTTTTTGTTTAACATATTGAAATTTGGCTGAGAGCAGAATGGTAGAACATAATAACCTGATTCTGAAATAACCAACTAGAACATAATATTCAACCCTTTGCACTTGTATGTCACATTCACCTAGCCATTTTGAATGTTCCAAAACTTTTATATCCAGGTTTAAATAAATATTATGGCTGTTAGATTACATTATATAACATTAAAGTTTCTTTCGATTAATTATTAGAAATTAAAATTAATTAATACAGTAGATAAAAATATATTATGCTCAGTTGAGTAGCAAATTATAAATATCCTTTTTTTTTTTTTTTTTTACTTTACCATTAAAACTGAAGGGAGTACAAAAATCATCTAATGTTTTCTTATATTGCCGGAAATATTCAACAAAAATTACATACCGATATAAGTCCCGCCTAGCAGCTTTTGTATCAATCAAAGTTCATGAATATTATTCAGTTTATGGTATTTTGGGAATTTTAATTTCCAATATGATCAATTAAGATTTCTATTTTTCTTCAGGTAAAATTTCATTGAAAAAATTACTGTTGTAACGTAATCAAAAAGTTAAAAATGCATAGAATTTTTCAGCCTCAAAATTTTACTATTACAAATATTCAAGAACAGAAGTTTAAATGAATGTATATCAATACTTCTAAGACAAACAAGTAATTTCGCACAAATTGCCAATTATTAAAGACGTATAAATATTGATATGTAAAATTTAATCAAGAGAAAGCACTGATAATAGAGATGCAGTTATTTAGTAATGAACTAGCACAAATTCTCAAAAGTGTAACATGACAGTAAATTGTCATTTGAATTTTGATAAAAGTTTCAAACAAATTTACATTTTTTAAACAAGGAAGGTAACAAATATTGTCCAAGATCATCTTTTAAAATAGCAAATAATCAATTCACTAATAAATATTCCTCTATTACTAATTTTAGGTAACCAAATATCACACATCTTGCAAGTGGTAAGCAAACATTTTCCTTCAAAATTTCATACACATGAACCAAAAATTTTTTAAATACAGTCTTGGAGAAAATTGTATTAATAAATTAGCCAGATAAAAAAGCGTGTGGCAAATTTTATCAACACAATAAACCTTTTAAATAAATTTGCAACAATCCTCTTAAATTATGAAGTCAGAAAAATTAATTTTGAGTTAATTTATATCAGACTGCAATATAACACTATCTAAACCAAAAGCGGCACTAAAATTATTCATTATAATTGTGTATTCCAATATGAGACAATAGATTCATTTTATTAGATTCTAAATATATACTATAATTGCTATCTATAATTCTTCTAAATTTAAACTGTATATTTTCATAATGACATTAAAAAATACGCCCTTTTTATTGAATGTAGCAAAAATTAAAGAGGAGGATTAAATTAGTAGTTCAATGAGAAAATAAGGTGAACCTAATAGACTACAAGGTAGGCATAAGCACTGATCATAAAGAAACAGAAAAATTTATACAATACTTAAGCTAATATGATGCCAGTAATATTTACTGACCAAATAAGCTCCGCTATCCAGGTTGAACATTTAGCACAAGCCTACCCTTCTATATATTTTTCTTTCAGCAATTTTATTTAAAATATATGGTTAAGAATGATTTTACATTAAAAAGATAATGGCGATTAAATTTCAATAAAAAAAAACTTTTTATGAAAAAGAACCAAAACTTCTAACAGATGAAACTTCTAATGAAATTTGATCTTATCAAAAAGCTTATTATCTTGATCTTAGCACCTTGGACAATAGATTTACTTAATTTTACATCATCTTGACGTTTTATTTGAATTTTTTTAATTTCTATAATCAAAAATACTTACATAGTGGTAAGAAGTTGTAGATTAATTTTGTGGAGAAATTCAAGTTAAAAAATTATATATTTTTATTTTTTAGAGTGTAAATGGTTAAATATATCACTTCTTTCAACTGGAGGGGGGGGGGGGTGTTTACCTACATTAAATACTTAAATATAAAAGATACAAGTCACGTTTGTAAGACAAAAAAATTTGAAGAAAAGAATACAAAGGCAATAGTTATTATTTCTTTTGATAATTCCAAGATAATTTTAAAAACTTAATGATAAATTAACTATACCAGGGCACAGCGTCATCAGATATCAAAGTCGGTGTAGATATTCTGGGTTGATTAGCAGTATCACGTGTATTTGATATAGAAGCAATTTCTTCGGATTCTTCAGATGAATGGGAAGCAACTGATACCTCTGATGGATGAGTTTCACTATGAGTTTTATTACAGGTGCTCATAGATAATACCGATGTTCTTTCTTCTACAGATGCAAATGAATCATCATGCGAGAGACTTTTGTCAGAAGTCTCAAGAGTTCTTTCCGGTGAATCCGAAAGGTCTATTACATCAATAGCGTTATCTTCCGAGGAATTTATTAGTCGATGTCCACAACTTGGCTCATTAATTAACGTATTTTCATCATCCGGTAAATTTACAGCTGCTTGTTCATCACTAACAGATTCTAAGAAACACATTTCCCCTCTCTGACTGTCTTCTGCTTCAGGAGAAGAATCTAACAAATCAATAGTTTGCTCAAGAGCTGATCGCAAGACACCACCAGACCTCGATCTTGTTATAATTCGATCAGAAGAATCAAACATATCAATGTCTTGTGCATCATTAGATGTATCAGCATCGATTAAATCTATAGTTTCAATGTCAGGAGCCGAAAATCTTAAAGGTGAATCACTATCAAAACCTGCAAAAGGTAAAAATTGTTAGGAATTAAAATAATTAATCTTGCATTATAAATATAAAAATAAAATTTAAAAAACAAATATAACATGCACAATTTTTTCTCGAAATTTTTATTTCTAAATTGACAACTTCTTCAAAAATTGCACTTACAAAAACAAAAGCAAAAAATGTAAAATATATATAGTCCTTCACACAAAAAAACACAGCACATTCCACAAATTAGGTAATGACTATGTGAATAGAAAAAGAACAGCTTCATCATAAAAAATACTAACCATTAATTACAGAAGTATTGAATTAAATGCAACTATAAAAACGGGCAATAAAACAGTTATAAAGTTCGCATAGCAATTCATTACATTTGATTGTTGCATTTCGACAATCAGTAAGATCAGATTTCTGTTCCACACACATTAACATTATATATATATGGCTTAAGTCTAAAGAGTAACATGTATGACTTTTTTTTTATTACAGCTCATATTTATATTCCTTTTTAATGGAATGAGAAATTAGTAATCTGTACACATTTCATATTTTTTTGAAAGTGCAGGAATAATATTTTTTATTTGCGTAATAAAAGTTCCATACAAACAGCCACTTGATGTTTTATTTGAATTATAAAATTCAATGGAAAAAATTAAAGATGTAAGTTTAGCATAAAACGTTAGAATTAAGTTTATAAAATTTCTTTTCCAAATATTTTTTGAAACATTTTATATTCAAGGGCTGTCCATATACAATAATCATTGGGAAGTAATTTGTAATGTTTCAAATCTATAATTTAAATATCAAATCCAAAATATTTTATATATTGTTGCAGTTTTAATGTTGGCACTCCTCAGTATAAAAAAGTCACACAAAAATAGGGGCCGCTTTTCAAAAATAGAGGGAAATGCTCAGTTTTGTATTTGCCCTGGGCATCCTTTTATGTACGTTAGCCACAGTGCGCACAGTACCTGTTAAACGAGAAATGTACAACAAATACATTTCTTCTCAAAAAAAGAATATCTTAGCTGCAAATGCATTTAATTGTGAACAGTGACACTAACATAGCAATATATCACATCTGATGATTTTTAAGTTGGTCGAAAGTTAATGCTCAAATTTATTAATGTATCCAATCGAAATAGCCATTTATTATTATTATATACCATGTTAGAATCTTAAAGAACTACTAACATTACACATTACGGATATGATAATTATAGTTGACTAATTCTAGAAAAATGAACTGAAATAGGAATTTACCGCCGTCTTAACTTGTTTTACACGCTCACATACAAATTTCTATAAATTCACAAGATCAAAATTTACAAATATACGACATATACATTGCTACATATAAAAAATACAATACTTATGACATTTCATCGATTTCGTTAAGTAATTTTCTTGTTCTAGATTATCTTTTCAAAATTTCAAAATATGCAAAATAGGATTCTTGAATATTCTACGAAATTTAAATAGAGGTATTGCAACTTAAATTCTCTAACATAAAATCCATCTTTTTTGCAATATTCAATAAATATTTGCTGTATAAAAATCAGAGTTCATTTAGCATACTTGGACTCATAAGATGAAAGGCAGAAGGAGGTTCAAGCAAAGTAGATGAGGTTACTTCCCGATCATCAACATCAGCTGTATCCATTGGCGTTATATTGCAAAAAGAACTCAAATCAGGTGATTGCTGCTCAGAAGTCAGAGATGGCTGAAGCCAGCTATGAAGCAGAAGAATTTGAATCTTAATGATATAATCTAACACATTTATTTAAAGGGAGATAAAAAAAAGTATACTAAAATTCACTTCAATATAAATCAAGAAAATGTTAAAAGATAATTTTGATAGTATAAAATTTTTCTGAACTCAGATTCATTGTGATGAATCATATTGCAGTTCTTTTAAAATACAAATTAGAATATATCATAGAATGATTTTAATAAAAATTACATATTTGCATATTTTGGGATTTAAACAGAAAAAGGACAAGATTATTAATACACTACTATCACGCACATGTCAATATAAGGCATTAAAAGCCCCCCCCCCCTCTTCAAAGAATATACCACTCAGTCATTCAGGAAAATTAACTATGCTATTACTAGTTTTTTAAAAATGCATTTTAATGATAAGAACTAAAAGGAAATAGATGAAAATAACTTCTTCACTCACTTTGAGGGTGAAGGAGTTGTAATGGAAGATGGATCAAAATGATGCAAGCGAGGCACAGTAGAAGGCAATACTGTAAAAATGAGAGATAATTTCTTTAATACTCAAATATGAATAAAGGTAAAATTAAGAAAATACTTTTTTCATTACTAAATTTTTTTTTTAAATAATCAACATGCATTTTTTCAATATGCAGCAAAAAAGAATCAAAATAATAACATTTAGGAGAATCTTGATAAGTTCAACAAAAAGGATATATCAAATATTGTTTAAACAGAATTCATTTTTGTAATTGTTCTAGGCGAGTGCTACAAGATCTTAACAAAGCAAACTGATCAGCATTAACTACAAAAATCTTGATGGATTTCATTAGTTCAGTTGAACTTCTATGAAGTAAAAATATGATCTGACATTTGGTCTTACTCTTTTTTTGGGAAAATGCGAGAAAATGAAGGAAGTTTACGGTTACAGTTTAATATGCTTATGCCTGCTTTTGGAATCATGGTCATCTACAACTTTTCTGATCCAACTTTCTTAGCAACATCTTTTTATTTTAGTCACAGTATTTCATTCAAAATAATTTATGAAAAATTTCTACCTCTAACAATAGTGGGGGTTATGATGAATTAATATGAACTTAAACAAAAGCTTTCATTCATTTAATCATCTTTCAACCATCCATTATCGATCTACTAAAGACGTTGATAGCTAATGATAAACTTAATTCAGTATCATTTTATCAAAAATGTCTATGATAAATAATGACCATCAGTAATCGAGGAAACCAGAAAATATACTGGTGTCCATAAATTAAGGGTTCACAACATTTTAAAAGAAAAAAGAAAAAGTCAAAGGAATTTTATGTTAACAAAAATATAAAATACATAAATAAGCCCGAGGAACGAATATCATGGTTTTGGAGAGATGAATAAAATGATCAAAATTTTGACATCAATTTCTTTCATAAAATCTTATGTTACTAAATAATATGTTTACATACATAGAATTGGTTACACATACTCTTGACAATATTATTCCAGTTAATTTAAAGCAAATCTTGACATTACTGTTTAGAACAAGGTTTTTTTCGCCAAGTGTTGGTGGATTGTATTTTTTCATGTGTGCTTTTCAGGTTTAAGGTGAGGAGTGCAAGTACTTCATTCCAACACATCTATTCACTTTCTAGAGACATGTTGGAGGGTTAATACACGGTGCATTATATAACAGTATACATTATTAATCATGAAGACCAAAGAAGCTAAATACTTATGACCCTATACTATCCTGACAATAAGGCTTTGCCTATGCCATTTACCAAGATGCAAAGTTGTATAAATTTTAAAACACCACACCTATCCATATCATGTCGATACCGATTCCATGATGGCCAAAATGCAAGATATTTAAAGAATAGGCAATTTCGGATTCACACTAAAGGCACTGACACTTTGAATCGGACGATAAAAAATGCTTTCCTCAGCAAATAATAAATCTTCACGTTGCCGATTAGTACAGTTTAGAATATATGATCTAGTATTCAAGACATTATCAACTACGTTTATTCTAAATCGCTAAATGTATAACCTTCTCATATATACTTAATTCATTTTATTTGCTACATTAAGAAAAAAAATTATGTGCATAATACAAGCACACTATCATTTTTTTCACTGACCAGCTTCACCTTTGATCCTCTTATGATTTATATGCTTCCCATGCAGAACAAAATGTTTACATACTCATTTATAAGCAACATCCACTTTTCTAAAAATTACGCCAGCTTCTATTAACCATTCATTATTAGAGCACAAATTTTAGTGTTTGTATCTTGATTTACAGACAACAGTATCAATATAGAAATTGGTTCTAAATACAAAGATTC
This sequence comes from Argiope aurantia, assembly GCA_026543865.1. Classification (NCBI taxonomy): domain Eukaryota; kingdom Metazoa; phylum Arthropoda; class Arachnida; order Araneae; family Araneidae; genus Argiope; species Argiope aurantia. The sequence goes on from JAPMOR010076963.1 coordinate 829,181, forward strand.
CCAAAACCAACATCTACGGTAAATGCAAAATTATTTAGTATCTAGAAATCGAATTTGTGCTTTAGACGCAATTTCCACAACCGAATGAAATAACAATCGGACATAAAATTACACTTTAGTCATAAAATCACATAACAGATTTGATATATTTAAGTCATAGCGACTTTGAGCTATCTCGTTTACATGTTTTTAAAAGTACAGACCGAGAGACGGTCAATTATTTAATGGATTTATATCAAAATAGGAAAAGTGCCTAGACTATAGATGGTAATTCTGTATATTGAATTTTACCTATGCATTTCTCTTCCTTTTGTAGTTGTCATGTAAAATTATATTCGAACATTCATGTTAAATTATATTCAGACAGACTACCTCAGAGCGGATTTTGCTCAAAATTTGACAGAAATCTACAAATTTGGAATAAAGAGCATATACCATATTTCATCCATCGAGATCAAAGCGTTTTTAAGTTAAGTCACAAATAGACATTTTCCAAAAATGTTTTTTTCGAACCCAGAGAGGTCCGAAACATGGAGATTCAACAAAACTAGAGTTCGAATTTCTTGACGATTATTATACTTTATCTATACTACATATATGAGTAAATAAAAAGTCAAAAATACTTCAAATATGATCATTGTAGGATGAAGATATAAATTGTTGACAATTACACTTCGTAAATCATACCACTTATTAATCATTTCTGAGAAAAGTTTCAAGTTTCAGTTCCCGACTTCAATAGCTCCCAACTCAAGTTCCAGTCCCAACCAAATACCAATAGACATTGGTACTCGGTTTTACTTCCATCATTCGACAAAATAAATAATGGTTTCATAAGAAATAGCTAGGAGAGAAAGAGCCCTTTTCTAAAGCCTTATAAAAGAAAATTAACAGGTTCCATTATATTTGTAGATAATCTATAAAATTCGCTAGATGGTGCATTTTAATGAAAAATTATTTTTCCAAGCAGAGTATAATTACTTATATAACAAAGATATGAGACAAATGTATGTTTGAAATTTTCATATTAAACTGATACTCAGAATTCAAAGAATAAATTTCTGGCATATGAAATGTAACTCTAACCTGAATTTATCATTAAATTGTTTAAACAATACTTCTGAAGAAGGAACTGTGAAGTTTAAAAATAAATAGCTATTCAAATTTCAAGCAATTTTTAAACAAAAACTAGTTAAATTCTGAGCTGATAATGATCCTTTTAAATATTGCAAAGGCTAAAAAAATATTAAATAACAAATTAAACATAATAGTTATAGAAAAGTAAATTATTTAAAAAAACTAAAATAAATACATGCTAAGAACTAAACACAAATTACATTAAATATAGCAGAGTTATAAAACTGTCCAAATGGAGGCAGCCTGATTAAGAGCAAACAATCGAAATGCAAGTTGCTTTTTCATGGATATATTAATCCATTCAAATTATTCTTCATATAAGCACTCATGCCTATGAATTGAAACTTTCAACCTTTATGAACAAGTTAGACTGCATTTCCTAAGTTAAATTGCATTTCATAAGTTATATATAATTTTTCAAAATTTAGATGAATTGATAATAATACTTTAGTATTGCTGAAAATGAATCCTGGCACCTTCTAAGTTACATTTTGACAGTTATAAATGATTTCCAAATTAAATGCAAAATATACTTTTATATTCACTTAACTATTTTATGATGCTCTTAAAACACTGACAGAAAAAAAGATTAGAAATGCAGTTTAAATGGAATTGTATCCGTGGAATTCTATTATTTGTAATTATTACTTTTCGTATTATTCATATCCTAAATATACTAATTAATGCTGTTAATAGATGGCGCTGCTTATATTCTCGAGGCAGTACAGTTGGAAAATGAGTGGCAAGCACTTATTTTTCTCAATTCAATGCGACTATTCTACATTTAACTGGTGCAATTAGGTACAGAAATTAATTGCTCATTGTTAGAGGCAATGTTAAATGTTATCGTACATGTAATCGCAAATCGCGTGTTAAGAGTAAATGTAATGATTTTTATCCACGTTTTGTGTGCGATATTGAACTGCAACAATAAATAAGCAAAAGGCAACTAAGAATTGTTCTTTGGATAAAAACCCACAAACCCAACTACAAACTGGCAAGATGTCTGCAAGAGAAACAGGCAAGTTTTTTTTTAATTATTATTTGCTGCTTTTATTAATGATTCTTATTTTATGAAGATTTAAAGAGAGGAGTATCTGATAAATTATTTTTTGAAGTAACCTTGAATTGCGCCATTCTTTAGTTTCAATTTTGTCACACAAAAGATTGATCCCTTATCTCGTTTCACCATGGACCATCCGAAAAAACAAAACTCAGATTACTCGTTATAAGGACTGTTTGAAGAACGATTATTTAAGAATTTGAACGATTAAATTCAGAATTAAGCGCTGAGTTTTTTGAAATCGTAGAATCTGGTGAGAATAGATAGTTTCCTTAGAGTTAAAATTTCAAAATAAACTAACCTGATGTTTTTAATGCATCTCAATCTATTACTATTGAAACACAGAGTATTTAGGTAATAATACCTAGTGTGAAATTGAATTTTCGATTACCTAAACTTAACATACCAGTATTTTCTGGAAAATTTGAGGATTAGATGAACTTTAAAGATTCATTTGCATCAATAGTACATTCTCATATTCCATTGAATAATAGTCAGACGTTATAATATTTGTAGGGTTAGCTTTTTGAAAAATCCGCTTCTTTGATAAAACGTATGCCACTGCCTAATGATATATACGAAGAAGCATGGGAAAAATTGATAGACAGGTACGAGACAAAGAAGTAAATTATTTCTGAATCGATCAAAATGCTTTGGCGTTAAAAAAGCACCTTTCAAGCCAACTTATCGAATTTGTGAAATAGATACACCAGTGAGAAGGTTTTGAAAGGTTTAGGAAAAGAAGCAGCTAGTATAGATGAATGGTTAATTTAATTGCTTTCACAAAAATTAGATCCTGAAACGAGAAGACTTCGTCAGTTAAAACTTAAGAGAGTTTCCTATGTGGAAAGAATTTTTGGAATTTTTAAAAAATAGATATTCATTTCTGGAATTGATGATTTATAATAAATCTGATTCCAAAATTCCGACTAAGTATAATTCTGTTGCTTGTATAATATTCACGAATATAAAACTGATAAAAAAACATTTGAAAGTTTTAGGAATGTATAAACTATTTAAACCCATTAAGTTTAAAAACATGAATTTGAATGTTCGGAAGAATTTTGTAAAATGAAACATCTTTGGCTTTTGTGTTTGAATTCACATAAATATAAAGAATGACCAAATAATCATTTAAAATGCTACATATATCAAGGAAAACATATTTCAGTTTTACATAAAGATATCAAAGTAGTAGTGCATGTTATTCAGATACTAAATCTAAAAAAACCCCATAAACCATACCGCTAAAAGCCGTCAGCGCGAGCAACCGCTATGCAATGAATCAACTACAGCTAAAAGTACACAGTAATTTTAGTAATTCCCAGAATAACTCAAAATGTGTATCATTTTTATTTAGAGCTTCGCGAGATAGGAGCCCCCCCAATTTAGTTTTGTAAGCAAAAATGTAATAAACATTTTAAGATTAAAAAGGAAGGACGATAGACTATCTGTTTGGAATAAGTGGAGTTCCAGCAGAAACCACATATGGCTCAGTTATTTAAAAAATACGGTCAAGATTCAATTCAGAATTTCTAACATTTAATGCTTAATATTAAAGAAATAATTATTTGACAGGGAACCCTCTGTCAAATGAAGATTTTCAAGGCCAACAAAGAGTGATTTGATTTTAGGATCTGACTGTTTCATTACAATAATGGAAAGATAATCGGAAAAGCACATATTTGGTTCGGTTGCTCGCAGGTCGGATTCGAAAGGATTATATTCAAATTTATATGCAATCACATTTGATATTGATGAAACGAATTGCACCATTGTTTCTATATTATAATAATTTTCGAAATATAAGTGCTGCCACATAGGGCAAATCTTGCCACCAGATAACTTTACTATTTTTGTCAGATTCCAACTTATTCACTCTGACATAAAACAAATGAATAGAAAATTTTAGTTGATCTAGAAGATTAAAATTTGGAGAAAAAAAAAAAAAGCGTGGAAAAATCCATTTGATTCTGCTATTAAAGAGCACCAACTCTCTATCGTAACTTATGGCACTTCATCCATTCCATTTTTAGCTACTAAATGTTATATCAAATACGTTGGAATTCTCAAAATATATATCCTTAAGTATCTAATATAAATCAAAATTCCTTTTACATGGATGAGTTGATGGCTGAAACAAAATCTAATAAAGAAGCAATCGTGTTAATTCAAAACTTGTTTGAATCTCTAAATGCCAGAGTATTTCACTTAAGAAAGTGGCATTTTCAAAAATCAGCTAAATTATTTAAGACATCTTGTCTAAATTCTAATTAATCAAATGTAGAATTTCCTCCCCAAAACTGTTCTAAAATTCTTGGGCTTATTTGACAAATTCTTCTATCGACTACTTTGTTTGTAAAATTAACTTTAACTTTGAGAGTGAAATTATAAAAAGATCATCACAATCAGCAAGGCTGTTTCATCCTCTGCATTTTATTTCAACTTGCACAATATTAATAAAAGTCTTCTATCAGCAGTTATGGTTGATGAAACTTGATTGGTATGATACTTTAAAAGAAATTCTGGAATTAAGTGGCCTAAATTTAAAAAGGAATTGCATAAAATATATCACATTTCAAATCCAAGATGCCAATTTACTGAAAAGGAAATTACTCTCCATAGCCTTTCGGACTCTTCGGAATCTGCATACACCTGTGTAATTTGTTCTACTCGACGAAATGATAACGGTGTTAATAAAGACAATATTTTTGCAACTAAAAAATAATAACAAGGTAGCTCCACTCAAGCCTGCATACATTCCACGGCCAGAGTCAGATAGATAATCTGACTAACAGAAGTTACGATTATTTCGCTATAAATCTGTATGCTCGGACAGATTCGCAAGTTGCGATTTCCTGGTTGTCTTCATCTCTTCGCAACCAGAGGAAGCCGTTCATCGGCCATAACACTTCAGATATCTTGGACCAGATCCCCCCCCCCACCCCAGCAGATGGGAGGTATGAGCCATCTTGGAAAAATCCAGTTAATTTCATCGACAGGCGTGTCATCCAAGAATTTCCTCACTGATGCCTACTGAGGGCGGTCTTACTTTCCTATCAATATAAAATGCTGACTACCCTAAACAGCTAATAATCATTGGCATTCAGAAAGCTTTTGACGGTTTGGCAAGATGGCCTTATTTATAAGCTAATTAATCACAACATACCCCCACACCTTATCAAAATTATAATTTCTTACCTTAGTTATAGATCCTTCATAATCAAAATAAACAATGAATTTTTTAATGTAAAACCTATTCATGCAGGTGTACCTAAAGGATCTAAACTAGTGCTAATTTTATTTTCCTTGTTTATTAATGATATTCCCAAGCAATTTAACACTATGTTGTGCATGTATGCTGATGACACTGCAATACTAGCTAGAAACAAAAATCAAAATTTCATCAACATAGCTTTAAACAGACATATTAAATCTCTTGAGGGCTGGTTCGTTGAATGGAAAATCGAAATAAACGCTAGTAAAACTGAAGCTATAGTTATAAATAAAAATAACTGTAAAAAGAATCCCCCCCCCCAGTTAAAATTAAAGATCCAATTGTCCCGTGGTCTAAGGAATGCAAATATTTAGGCGTTATTCTAGATAGAAAATTAACTTGGAAACCCCACTTTATTTACACAGCTAAAAAGTTTCGAGACCTAATTCGTAAATTTTATCCCTTAATTTCTCGAAACTCCAAAATGAGTAGACAAAATAAAATGCTTATTTACTCTGCCTACTTGCGTCCAGGATTAACTTATGCCTGCCCAGTGTGAGGATATGCTGCCAAGACTAATCTTAGACTTATTGAACGCCAGTAAAATAATTTAATTAGAAATTTCTGTAATATGAAATATTACATGCCCAATACAAATATGTACCTATGCCTAGACTATTCCCCTCTTAAAAAAATCATTAGAATACTAGCCTCTAACTTCTTTAAAAACATGGATAAGAATAAAAATGAAGCAATAGTTTTAAAATCCCTAAATATAAACCAACTGCAAACTCTAGAAGATTCCATTATATACTAGTTTAATTTATATCTCCCCTCTAGTTTTTTTCTTCATAACTTTTATTATTTCAAACTCAAATGAATCTGTATCTCAATAGTCAATTCTAGCTCACAAGCAGTAAAAACTCACTAAGTATAACGGCAGCGTACCCTCGCACCCTCACCCTTCTATCAGACAATCACAATGAGTTCTGACACTCGCCATCTCCAAATCTCGTCGAAGACGGCCACGGCTAAGTATTGACAGTAAAACTCTGTGAAGTCTCTCCTTGCCGGGGCTAGGCGTCCCGTCAATCCAACCATCGTTAACAGCTAATAATGAAAGATATTGGGCGTAAAATATTCAAAGTGCATTTGCTGCAATTTTAAAAAATGTAATTGATTTAATATTTGAAAAATATTCGTCCTTTACTAAATTAATGTACTAGCTTTTTATATTAGATCCCTAATCAATTGTAAAGCTGGAAAGGTTATATAAGAATTCCACAGGCAAGACTACGTCTTTGACTACAAAGGAAATAATTTATGCTCGTAATATTGTTGTAGCATATGTTCAAAACGTTTTATTCGAAAACCAAATTAAATACATAAAGTCAAGACAATGAATGCCAAAAAAAAAAAAAAAAAAAAAAGCCCACTATTACGACTTTGACCATTTATTGATTAGGAAAGTTATTCTGGGTGGGATGGCGGTTTAAAAATGTGCCTTAGTATAATGCAAAACATCCTATCATATTCCCTAATTAGCATGAACGCAGCAGTGTAATTGTACAATATTTTCATATTTTAAATTAACATGCAGGTGGTGGATTGAAAGGTATTTTACGCCAAACATATTGCATATTAAAAAATTAGTTAAGAAATTTTCTTTGTATTGTATGTTATAGATTTAGAAGAAACATTTCCAAAAAAAGACGATTTTCTGAAGGCCGCCTATTTGCAAAAAAGCATTTTTTTTTTTTTTTTTTTTTTTTTTTTTGCTGTACAGGGTTGATATTCAAATCTGGGAAGAGGTTGAATCCCTGCATTTTTCCCTTACGTATATTCAAGATACAAAGAAATGCGAGAAAGCACTCCTCAAGTGCTAGAGTTTTAATGCCAAATGATTTTAAGGAGTGGAAAAAGCAAGGAAGTAACAAGTTAACATTATTCGAAATAACAGAATATTAAAAGGTTTATATTTACATATAAAAAACATTTTCTTTTTATTTATAACCGAAAATTTAGCAAGACTAAACTTACATATAAAGGGGGGAGGAGGGAATAAATTACCTCTCATGCTTTGTAAGTCACAAAATTAAGGACTTGAGTGAAATAAAACATTGTTATCTTCATTACGCTTGATCCCCCCCCCTTCTAATTCATATTAAATACGGAATTTGAGCAAGTCATTGCTTTAAAAAAATTCCCTAACTTACCTTGCATAAGCTGACAGTTTCTCAAATATTAATAATAATAATGATAAAACACCATTCAATAAACTGAAGTATGATAGACTAAACGCCTCCGCGCGCTTTCCCCATATTGAATTTTCCTGCCAGAGAAATGCATTCTATACTTTCACGCAGTTATAGAAATCTCGTGCATGCTCATTATCTGCAATTCGGGAATCTCATGGAAAATAGAATTGTCTTGTAAACAGAAATTGGATTGATCTATACAGAAGAAAACGGGCGAGTTTCCCTATTACACAATCGCGAATGGTATTGTTTCGCTTTTGGAAACTATGATTACGACTTTTTGTTCTTGCTATCTTAAGAGATAGGCATAAGAAACTTAAGATTCCCTATATTTTCCCGGTTTCTATGGAAAATTTTCAAATGTCCGGCATTTTTCTGTCGATTTTCTAATCTCGTATTCCCGGTAGCATGGCAACCCTGCGGTAGTATTGATTATGCAGGTCGATTTTCTATATTATAACACTAAGGCAGAGGAACTAAGACTACAAATACTTATACTGTTATATTTATATTCTTTACTGTTAAAAGCTTTACATTTAGAATTAGTAACCTATTACAAGTCCAAGGCCTTTATCGCTATATTAAACTGCTTCTGCTCATGAAAGAATACAACTAGGCATATACATTCTGATAGGATGAAATTTTTTAGGATCTAAAAGAAAGTTCCGAGATTTATAAAAACATCTATCTAAAATTAATCTGGATAAACGTCTATTATTTTCTTTCTCAAAGGGAATTGAATGGTTCACATTTTCGTGGATTCTGTGAGGCTGGTGTAAAATCAGTAATAACTTAACACTTGAAAAATGTTATACCACATTAACTCAAACAGAGGTGATGAAAAACCCCTGATTACTTCAGAGAATTATGACATAGGCATCTTAAATTTTAACACCATTTCATTTTATAATAGGAGATGTAATTACAAGTCTTGTAAGACAGCGAATGAATCTAAACTTTCATTAAAGAAATGCTAGGAATATTGTCCAAAAAAACGGAAACAAATTTTTGGAAAAGATGGTATATGGATTTGAACTCTTTACCAAATAGGGGAAATTTTTTTTATTCTAACTGTAAGACGGCGATGTTGCAATCATAAAAGAGGACAATATTCTTCTAGCTGTATGGCTTCTTCATAAAATGGTATCTACTCATTCCGGTAATGATGGAGACAATACTTTAAAAATATTACAAGGGCTTTTCAAAACACCTATAATGAAACTGTGTATTACCTAACATCAAGAATGACATCTTGATGGGTGGTAGTATGTTCATGTATTTGTGTTATTTGAAATAATTTCTTTGTATAATTATTCATATACTAATTAATGCTATTAATAAATAGCACTGCATGTACTTTCCAAATTGTATAATTGGCCAGGGAGTGGTGAGCACTTGTTTTTCTTACTTCAACGTGACTGTTCTGCATTAAACTGGTGCACAATTAGGCAAAGCTTGTTCACTGTTACTAGCAATGTAAAAGCTATGTATTATCATAAATGCTAAGATTTTCGTCCCTGTTTGGGGTGTGTGAAATCGAAATGCAAAAATAAATAAGCAAAAGGCAACCAAGAAATGTTTATCGGATAAAAACCCACACACTAAATTACAAATGGTTTAAATGGATGAATTTTAGTGGAACATTCCCCTTTTACGAACTGTACGCTGAACTAAATAGGCTATAATAACCAAGCAGTTTCCCTATAGACCTATTTCCGATTTACAAAGATGGCATGAATATATATGTATTGTATATGTGCATCTTGTTATATTTCAATGGTATGCTTTTGAAATAAGTTTTTACATCATCAGTAAATTAAGTTTAAGTCATCAGTGAATAAAAGAACTTTCGAAAACGAATGTTCTATCCATTCCTCAACATGTTAATAATTAAAATAATTTATTAAAGAGAAAAAAGAACTTTTCATCAAAGATGAATGATTATTTACAGAGGCAATATGTAATAATTCAGCTAAATAATTTTGTAAAGGTATAAACAAGAATGGTTTTTCGACCTGTAAAAGAAAAAGCCCTTTACTGAAACTTTTTACATCATCCATTAAAATAAAAATTACATACAACCTGAAAACAAAAACGTTTGCTTTAAACATACACAAGCTAGTTCATCATCAGAATAATCTGCCAATAAGTTTAAAATGAAAAACAACCAAATAGAAGGGGTTAGAATGTAGACAGAAGAAATAATTTTGAATTAGATTTTGGAGAATTCTTTAACTGACAAAGCAATGTCAAAAACTATTTAACATTTCAAACAAATTTCATGAACTTATCGTAATATATAAATGGATAATGCAAGATGTAAATTTATCTCTTACTCTCTCTCTCTCGCACACACACGCATACACAAATACATACACATGCATGCACGCAAGTAAGCAAGCAAGCAAAAAACGCTACTTGCATTGATTAAAAAAATTTGGACAATTAAGATTTTAAAAGTTAAATTATAAATTATACCTTCTGGTAAATGAGAAATCATGAAATTAGTAAGTGTTGTAGAAGGTCTAGTTTCTGATGGTATGGTTGTAGGCCGCGAAGGAAGAAGAAATCCAGCATTAGATGTAATAGCTAAAGCAGGTCCCAATACTTGCTCCACTATAGAAGCAGCAAGTCTTTCAGTACTCAGAGATCTTAAGTCTGTAAATATGTTTAGCTGCTTAAATGTGCAATGTTTCCAATTTAATGCGAAAATAAGTATTATATGTATTTCGAGACGATAAAGGTGAGAAAAATCTTCTCATTGAATGAATATAAATATATTGAAAACACATAGCGATCATGTCAAAAGCTTCAAACTTTTAAAATGTCGAAAAGATTACATCAAACAGCAAAAAGAAAAAAAAGTATGATGAACATATAAAAAAATTGTAAAGTGAATGACTCAGCTTTAACGCAAAAATATTATTTTACATTTTTTTTTTTTTGTTCCTGAAATATGATATTGAATCAATAACCTATAAAAGGTATATTTAACTATGAGTTAAATATATTCTGTTAATTTGAATATAGCCACTCGAAAATTTATGCTAATTCACAAGGAAATTTTGAAAAGCAATTTAACAAATTTTAATATGAATTTTTACAAACAGTATTTAATAACAATAACAAATAATTAGTATGAATTTTCTATTAATATTATTCATAAAGTTAAGGATAATTTCTACATTAGTGCTAAATTTAGCAAATAAAAAGTAGCTTAAACATAAAGTTAAAACATTACCTCGAGCAGGTACATCTTCTGGCAGGCTGATCAAAGGACTATTACGGGTAGCAGATATGTCACTTTCAAATTGACTGGCTGGTTCAGCAACCTAAATTGTCAAAAGACTTTTTATACTTGTTTATTCAACCTAAATAAATACTTTCTTTCAAAGCAAAGAATTCCACAACACAATTCTCCATTTTCTATTCGAGAAGATTATATTAAAAACTATTTCTTTGTAAATCAAATTAAGTTGTGCAATGATTAATTAAAGTATTAGATAAAAACTGGAAAAGCACAATCAAAGAAACTTAGAGAAAATAATAAAAAGAGTCACAAAACTTTCACAAATAATTAGAATACTTAAATCTAACAACTTTCTGAAAAAAATCATTTATTTAACAGAAACAGAATTACTCTACATAAATTACATATAAGTTCACATTACATGCATGGATTTGAGTCATGTTTAATGTGTACATTTATTGCCTCTTGTATCTATTTGCCATGAAATAAGAGAATATTAGAATAGACTTATTCCTGCCTTTTTAACATATACTCAAAAGTGTCTGAATTTTCAAACATCTCAATTATAAGAGATATTGCTTGCATTAAAAATATAAATAAATTTTAAAAGAGTTCTCAAATTCACCTTGAGAAAGAACGGAAACATAATTATTAAATAAAGAAAAATTATAAGTCGCCTTTTCCCACATCAATTTTAGATACTTACAAGTTTAGATTCACGTAAAAAGCAGTAAAATTAGTTAATTTTTTAAAAAAATAACCTTAAAATGTACTTAACAGTTTAAAATTTGCAGTATCTTTACAATATAGGAAAAACAGTAGTATATACTCACTTCCATAGTTGAGGCTATTTGTTCAGGTGTATTGGTCATACCATCCAAGGTTTCAGTATCACTTAAAATTATTGTTTCATGGTTTTTATCTGAATTTTTATCATGAAGCTTTCTTCTTTTCTCTCTTCTCTCAATTAATTCATCATCTCTATGGGCTTCTAAAGCTTTGATTATAGACGGCTTTAATCCTAAAATTGATAACAGAAAGGTTTTGCTTAAATACTGTTTCCTATTACTGATATATTAATATAAATCTGTCACTTCTAATGGTTTTTTTTTTCTTTTGTTGCATCAAAAATATGATTTCAAAATAAATAGTAAATACCAAGAAATCAACAAGATAAAGCAAGCTTAAATTTAAAAGAATGAAGAATATAACAGACAGAAAAGAACACAAGTTTAAAGACAAAGGAAACAAATTAATTACTTTCAAAAAAATCCAAAACGCTTTCATGATCAAAGGTCATTAATCATAACCTTTAATACAGATGAAAATTAAAACGATAACACTTTTTTTCTTTCATGATTTCTAGGGATTTCTGCTATTCAAAATGATTTTATATGGAATTAAAAATTGATTTGAGATTGGAATTGAAGTAAATATTACAATTATTATAGTTTCATAAGAGTTATCAGAACCTTTAGTCTAGACACCAATTCAGTTTTTAAATTTAATTCAGGATACGATTTCAGTTATTTGGGCGCCTGTATATATTAGCAAAATTACGAGAAGTTTGTTCAGTACTGAATCAAACATCTGAAATAATATATTAGCCAGTTTTTGTTTGAGGAGGAATTCTGTTTGGTAATCTACAAGATACAAATATCATATTTCAATGCCTGTGAAGGGAATGCTTTCATTCGTTTAAGTAGGCTTCTCTTGTAGTTGTAGGAACAAGTTGTGAGTAACGCAACTCATCATCGCAAGTCATTGTGGTTCACTAAATATTATAAATAATTGTTAATGTTCTGTATTTGTTCAATTGTTATAATTGTTCATGTTTGTTTTTGAAATAATTGCTGCAAAAATATTTTATATATTATTTTATGTTAAATGAAACTGTTTTTCAACTGTTGAATCTGGCAAAGAGGATGTTGTAAAAAATAAAAAGAACGAGTGAGATGCTCGCTGTTACTTGGAATTGACGTAGTTTGTGTTTTGATTTTAATTTCTTTAAAACACTTTCAGCCGTTGGTTGTAATATCCTAAAATAAGAAATGTTTATTTTATGTATCGAGCGTTTACAATCTGCACTTTAAAACGCAGTATCATTCGCCGATAATTCAATTTTGGAACAAGCAAAATTTTATTAACACAGTGGAGTAAGTTACGAACTTCAAGATAAAAATTCGGCAGCAGCAAGGAATTTTTGTGTAAATAGCGTTTATTTCCTACATAGCCTCTAGAGGTGGTATTAATAATTCGCTAGTTCGACATGTACTTGTGTTCCAGATAGTAATCTTCAGAAGTGACTAACATATTAAAAATAAGCCAACTTCTAAAACTACACATGTAGCTAGCTTCAAACAGTAAAAGACCCAGGTGAGATTTATCTTCAGCTGACTGGACCAATTATTAACAAATGGGCATCACACCTAAGGGATTTCATGTCAAAAAGCTACTAAAAAAGTAGTCGAAATTATTCAAACAGAAATCAAGTACTGTTTCAATCAAGAGATAATTAACTTTCTCTACTTTAAACACGCCGCACTTCATAAATAATGAATAGTGAAAAATATACATTCGAAAGTAAAATGAGATTGATTAATTGAAAACAATAT
>JAPMOR010076963.1:842820-903856 GCA_026543865.1 Argiope aurantia
AAAAAAAAAATCTAAAGAAATTATGCATCTCACTAAATAAAGCAGTCATGCAAAAACTAATAAATTCTTTCTGGTAAAATTTTCTTGGAAATTTTAAATGTTTGCACAAGCTACTATCAATAGTATCATGTAAAAAAGTTATAAAATAAAAATACTAAACACAGGATTCCTCTTTACTCAACATTTTATATGTCCCAGTCAAAATTGAAAAATATGTTTCAATATTCAATTCTTCTAAACTCTTATCTATTAGATGTGACATTATGTATAATGCACCTCAACTTGAAACCTATGAAAATAAATAATTATAGCTTTTACAATCTTACTGAGACTAGTAATTTTTTCACAGTGAACAATTTAGACCATCAGATGTCTATGTACTTGGCTTGAAACATTAACAGGATATAGCAGTTTTAAATCAACTTGATACTGACGAATTTGCAATACACAAGCCACTTTATCAGTAATAAAAAACGTTCTGGTATCTTCAAAATGCAAGATAATATTTCGAAGATATATAACTATCATATGGCCACTCCTTAAACCTTTTAACTGTAGGATTTTTTTTTAAGTAGATATCCATATGGTTCAACATATTTCATGAGGGAGTCTTCATTTGGTAAAAACATTAAAACTTCTAATATAAGCGGAGACTGTTGTGCATGTTAAAGAAAGTACGTAAATTGCCTGCTCCAAAGCGTCATTCCCTTATTTAGTAGACGAAATATGAACTTAATTTTTTCTTTCTTTTAGAAATCGAAATTCAAGGTGGCCAGTATTTCTGCTGTTTCAATTTCTTGACATTTTAGGGGTGTTTCCAATTTCTTCAGATCGATGATGCTTTATTTTATTCGCTGTAATTATTGCACAATCTGTTCTTAACTTTATTTGAAAAATTGTTATACTCTTTTAACTAAGTTTAATCCAAAATATGATTTAATTCTTAGAAGAAAAAACCCCCATAATTTTCACTTATTGAATTTCATACCAGCTAGAATTATATAAAACACCTCCCTTTTTTTACAAATATATTAACCGACACTAGAAGACACATCTAGACCGTCTTTTAGCCAAACAGTAATATCTCAGAATTGTTTATATAATTTACTGACGAAAAATGCAGTACAAAAATATATGCACATTGGTGAAGTGAAGAATGAAATTATTTGTTTCCTACCAGCGGGTCCTCTTATCCTTACTTTTACCAACACGCCAATCAGAACTGAGCAATAATTTTTTTAACAAATAATAATAATTTAAATTTATTTACAAATACAAAATGAAATAGCAGCATCTAAATAAGAAAAATTCTGCAATGAAATAAAAACTGAATTGACTTTTAGTTCACCGACTACAATAATAATAATTTTTTAAAAAAATAGCTTGCATGCTGGCTCAATGCTTATAGAAAAAAGTGGAAAACTGGTCCTTATCAATTTTTCTTTCCTTTATTGCCTAAAAAAATGTTTTAGAGGTAAAAAAAAAGTAGATAAGTGGAAGTAGAAAGGCAGTTTGTGTGAATTTTGTAAATTTTTAGGGCAAATAGTTTCATATATATTAAACTTTATAAGAAAAGTGCTGTCCTTTTCATTAAAAAAATTCTTTGAAAAAATAACAAGAGGCATGTGTACTCATAAAAAGGTTTTCACTCAAATCTGGAGGGGGGGGAATCCCTACGTTTTCCCTGTATACATATTAAAGATACGAGGACATACAAAAATTACTAAGAAAGTTAAAATTCCCTGCATTTTCCCGTTTTTTAGTAGATTTTTAAATCTCCTGTGTTTTTCTACTTCTCCCAGTGGCGTGGCTACCTATTATAATGCATCAAACAAATTAATTTCTTATGCTTAATATTTTTAAATTATAATATTTTGTTCAATGTGTGGGGAATTTGAAACAAACACAAATTTAAAAAAAATGATAGAAATTATTAGCAATACTGTCCATTTCATTTCGTCGATAGCATCCAATCATATAAAGAATTTAGTAATCTGCATTCATAATGTTAAACATAAACAATAACAAAAAAAAATGTTTTACAGAAATAATAGACGAAGTCCGTTATTAATGATTTATTATTCTTATGATTAAATTAATGGATTTCTAATAAAACGCAATATTTTACGAAATCTACATCAAAATAAGGAAAAAAAAATCTTCAATGAAATCAAAATTGCATTGACTTTTAGCTCACCAAATATAATTTTAAAACAAATTGGAGAAAAATAAAAAGTGAAAAATAGGTTCTTATCAATTAATCTTCATGGCATAAAAAGAGAAATGTTTTAGTAAATATATATTCCAAAAAAAGGTAGCAACAATGAATTTTGTAAATTTATGTAGCAAACCGCTTCATATACATCAAAGCGTAACCCACTCTTCTATTAAAAAAAATTAATTACAATCAGGCATGTGTACCTATAAAGTATCAAACAAATTAGTTTCTTGTGTTTAATAATATCTTTAAATCATAAAGCATTTTGTTAAAAGTAAGAATTTTAACCAAACCCAAAATTAGAAATGTTAAAAGAATATATTAGCAATAACGTCCATTTCATGTCATCCGCAATATGGATTCAGATGAAGAATTTAATAATATGCATTCATAACGTTTAAAAATAAACAACAAATATGTTTTAAGGTAATAATAGCAATAACGGGTGATACTTCATAATTCAACAAAAAGATCACTGACAAGAGAGGGAAAAAACAATTATTGTAAAATACTTATTTAATTAAAATAAATTGTTTCTGTTTTATAATAATGGTTAAGAACTAATTTTGAATATTAATACCCAAAATTCATACTTTCGCTCTCGTAACACATGGTATGACATATTTAGTGTTCGAAAGAAGAAAAAAGAAGGTGAGGGCGATAGTTCGAAATATGTCTTTTCAAATAAAAAAGACCCATTAAAAGGGAAAATTATTGCAGCAACAGGAGTTGGGCTTTAGTTAGGCTGTCTTTTCCTATAGCATGTAAAAAAATTTCCTTAGTCATGTTGATAACTTGTCGTTCTTAAAATAGCAAGGAATTAGCAATTTAACAATTCCTCTTGCTTGATATATGATAATTTCTTTTGCCAATAACACTTCACATAGCAAAAAGCATTAATTTATAAGCAATTGATATTTATACATTACAGAATAATAAATTTTATTTTTTGATAACTATTACCTGTCACACAATCATGTATACTATCACCATCAAGAACCCTTGATTCTTCAGCCCATCTGTTTAACGTCGTAGGAATTGCAGACAGAGTACCTGATTGATCTGTCAAATTTTGAGTTTGGTCCTAAAAAAATAAGGTAAAAAATTACTAATTTTTTTTATTTACAGTTGGAAGAAATCTTAAAATACAATACTTTCAAGTTATAATAAATCTAAAACAAACATGCATTGTTTAATTGTAAAATTAATATCAACTGCCATTTCTCAAATTACTTGTCTCATTTAGAAATTACAAATAATGAATGCTGAAAATATACTTTAAAATGTTGGGGGGGGGGGGAATCTAGCAACAAATGCGTGCAAAACTGTATATTAACAAGAAATGAAATTCAATTTTATTGATGATGCTTCTAATCAGAATTTTAAGCTCTAAAAAGTAAAAATCACATTTATAAAAATAAGAGAAAACACAATTCAAATACATATGAAAAAAGTACATAAGATTGAAAACAAAAATAAGTAAAGAAGTACAATTACAGAGTATTTTTCCTGTTTACCTGAATTTCAAAGACTTCATCTTCCGTTGCAAGAATGCGGAAGTCACTGTTTGCAAAGACAACTCTTGACTGTACTGAAGATGAAGGCTGAGAACTGAAATTTGTATTAAATTCAATAAACATTGGAGCAGTTTTAGAAATCAATAATCAAAGAGCATAACTGAAAATAATATTAGCAACTGAGCCTAAAAATATAATGTACTCATGTGTTCAAAACACCTTTGGAGGCAGCCGCATTGAATAAGAATTTCTGCAGAATCACGACCGAAAAATAAGCGCAACAAAATAATTTATATAAAACTAAATGAAAACTAATCTGAATTTGAATGTGTAAAACACTAAAAATTCTTTTTTGTTTTAAGTCAATCAAAAGAACTTATCATTTTTGCTAAGATATTTAATCGTTTTACAGTACACTCCCGAATACCCTTATGTGATTGAAGAGCAGACCAGATAACAAAAAAGTCGGATAGGTCAGAGTTCTATGAACTCATTTCTTTGCCGAGCAATACTAGAAGGCAAACTTTTCATTTCAAAACTCACTGCTATTATACGTATTTCCCTTCTTATCGAGTACTAAGCCCTCCAATCTCAATGTGAAAGCAGCCGTGGCCCGGTGAATCATAGAAGCAGTTGCTTCCTGTCAAAATAGAAGGCTCTGTATGTTTATATATTGCACAGCACGTTTTATGAATTTATTACAGAAAAAGTAAGTTAAAGGCTATAAACTGTTCACATTTTAACATAAATTCTGTAATGCCCAACTTAAATACAGAAAACATGAACAAAACATTAATAGAAACCGTATGCCTAAATCTTGAGAAAATTGGCTCAGATTGATTTTATTTTTCACTGATAAATGATTACACAGACAAAGGTAACCCTAAGATAAAAGTCAAAACTTACAGTTTCTAGATTTTGAAAAAGTCTTTAATAGATGGCTTAATAAACGCCTTGCCTTCATCACTTAATTACGATAAAAAGGAAATTAGTTAGTACAGTACGAAAGCCGGATAATCACGAACCGGATACTCGGGAGTGTACTGTATATAGAAACAAATTTCCCTACGATCTGATGACAGTTAAGATACCTTAAATGCTTCTGTTAACTCCTTGAACTATATATTTATTTAACTTTCTAATTTGATGACTCTCTATTACTATTTAAAACCATTTCAGAATGCAAACACTCGAATACATACTGCACTTTTCATCCTTTTAATTATTTGTTACATTAAGTATTAAAAATTCTATATATTTGATGGATGAGAGACCTGTTGATAAGTTACAAACAAATGCAAAAAATAATTTCAAACATTTTATGTGGATGCAATTTGATGCAATTGTACAGATGAAACTTTACAACATTTAGTTTTTATTAACAGATTCTCAATTGTTTTAAATCAAGGCAAGTCACTTTATATCAAATATTCATTCTAGGAAGAAAAAACAGATCTAATTTTAGTAGTTTTTGAAAGCACTTAAGAACAGAAAATATAAAATGCTACCTCTGCAGTATCACAGGTGGATTAGTCTGCCTTCCGCTGTTATTACCGTTGGGAGTAGCATACATATGCCAAGTATGGCCACCAATGTTTGTCCGATAGCCTCTTTGTCTTCTATGAACTCTAGGCTGTAAGGAACACTGCGAATCTTCATGCCTCACCAATAAAGGATGAATAGTAGTCACAGATCTTGGTGCAGGAGGTACTGTAGGAGCTTTCAAGAGGAAAAATTATGATATAATTTTCTGATATCCTGATTTTTTTTTTAATTTATAAGATGCAAATTGAATAATACATCAGGCACACACAGCTTCTTGACGCAATAGAAGAAACTCGGAACAGAGCAGGCATAACAGGAAAATGAAACTTATTGGTGTAGTTTTCTAGGGATAGTTTGAATAAAGTAGAAATGGTGTTCAGTATCTCCTCTCCCATTGAAGGGGAGGGGGGGGGGTCCAAGCACCTTTTTAGAAAAATTCAAAAGGTCATAAAATTATTTATTTTAAAAATAAATATTAAATTATAAATTTAAATAAAATATTTCCAACATTAACAATCGAATGCCATTTTCTTCTATACTTCTTCTAGATTCTTATTTAAGTGAAGCACTAAGGATACCTGTTACATTCACCTTTCAATTCATAAACTAAAACCTACAGCTCAAAGTAGATTTTTAGATCAAACTGCAAGCCATTTTACCATTAATGAGCGTAAGACCAGTACAAGAAGCTAAATGTCATACTATAGGACAACATACAAAGCAAAATTCATTACAAAATGTTTATCGTAAAAGAATCTTTAACGTTATTTTAAACCAATGCTTGGCAGAATAAAGGGTAAACAAAAGAGGCAGAAACACTTAAACTAAAAACAAAGACCCATTATAATATTTTAAATAGCCCCAAGAAAGCCTTAATTCCTGATATTATTGGATTCTGCTAAGCACTGAAAATCTCTACTTTTCTCTGCCTTATCAGCTTAGTTGTTTGCATACTTCTTCTGAGTAGAGCTACATGAATATTTGCTCTATCTACTTCAAAAACCGTTTCAATTCTTTATGTCAGAAAATAAAGACACATTGAAAGGCATAACACTTTTATCTATAGCTATTGAGACTGCTGAAGGTACCTTGGCAGTTATTGTGGTAATTCTTTCACACAGTGAAACCAGAGCACAAACCGTTTTCCCATTTTCCCTAAACTTAAATTAATGGATGTACACATCTCGCCTATTTTTTAAAGATAACATTACTTTTCCAGGAACCCCAGTTCAGTAAAGTAAAATACAAGAAACTTTCATGGATTTTTAAAGCGCAGTGGAAGCCTTGGAAGAGAGAAGCCCCCCCCCAAAAAAACTGAACTTCATAAAAAATTAATCATGCCAAACATCAAGCAAAATAATTA
This sequence comes from Argiope aurantia, assembly GCA_026543865.1. NCBI lineage: Eukaryota > Metazoa > Arthropoda > Arachnida > Araneae > Araneidae > Argiope > Argiope aurantia. The sequence continues at coordinate 849,464 of JAPMOR010076963.1, forward strand.
ATTGGATAATTAAATATATTTATACAATAGTACTTGAGAAAATAAAAATATTATAAAATCATTACAAAAAAAGTAAATTTGTCTGAAGAATGGTAAAATTAGATTTTGAAAATGCTGAAATTTGTCATGTCTTAAAAGGGCAGATGATTTATTTTAACATTATAATGTTTATATACTAACATGTAATGTGTAAACATGAACACACAAGATGAAATAAAACAAAATGAAAATTAAAAAAATAAATCATGAAAAGTTGCATCAGACTGTTGCATAACAATAATTTTTGTATAATTTTAAATTTTAAGTAAAGTTAAAAAAATTTAAATATGTACATTATTCTGTAAGGTAACAAGTGTGAAGTTCTTTTAACAATTTTCATTTTTCATGATTTAACGAAATAGTCCAATTTTTATTAGATTTTTACTATCAAGATTTTTTTTAAAAAATCATGATGAGCACAACACAAAGAATCAAGTAAGAAACAGAAAACATGAAAAAGAGACAGTAAGAAAGTATGTAGTTTTAGAAAGGACTTTGCTGATACTATATTACTAATTTATATCTAACAATACAAATATTACTATTAACTATATTAATAATACTACATTAATTAACACTATTTTACTAATGCTTTGTGTAGGACATAAGCATTTTTCTATTGATACAGCCATCATAAAATGTATTCTAAAATAGCCAGTAATTAACATACTTGAAAGATTCGAAATAGTTTTTTTATACATATTTTGATACTTTATTAAATAATTCTAAAGCATACATTTAGCAAACAAGTATATTCATTATTATAAAACGTAGCTTATTCATACATCCTGGTTCAGCAAAAGAAGAAATTAACTTCGATTATAATTAAATAAATAGATTTTTTTCAGACAGATAATTTACGGGTTCATTAAATTTGATACTTTTATACTAGAGCCAAGAATTTCTCATTGTGGTTTTAACAAAAATTCAGTTTAGTTATATATAACCTTTTTATCTAAAATAATGATCGCGTTTAAACGATTACAGTTACTGACTTAATTTCACAAATTTATCAAATTAAATACTGATAAAAATGTCCTTATTTTACAATTAGATTTTAACTTGTAAGCTGATCCATTGATTTATGATGATTTTACTTTAGAACCGACTTTTTTTTTTTTTTTTTTTTTTTTTTTTGCAATTTTTCCTTCCATTTTGTTTTCACAATTTCAAAACCACATTGAAAATATCGAACTGAAACATACAGCGAAATTATTATCCTCAAGAACATTCAATAGCAACCAAAGAAAATTATTCTCTTAGGAAATTACAATGATCATTTATAAATGAATATTTCATTCCATGACATTTCATCTTGCTTAGATCTTATGTCATCATAAAAAATAATTGAAATAAAATACATTTTATTTGAAATTTACATGTTTTGTTGTTTTTTTAGTTATACAGAATTTTGTTAAATATGATGTAGGGATTTAATAATCTTATATCTTCTTTGATTCTAACAAAAAAAAATATTTCTACATTTACAAAATTATAAATTTGCATACGACAGAAGTTTCACATAAACTGACTTCTTTTTTTAAAAAAAATAAATATCTAATACATATTTTGCATACGACAGAATTTTGACATAAACTGACTTCTTAAAAAAAATATCTAATACATATTTTGTATAAATATAAATTCACATCATCCTATTTTGCATGATATCAGGAAAACAGTGCATAAATAAGATAGTAAGCAAAATAGTACTTAAATATATTCTGAATTGAATTTGAAATTTATTTTATGCTCACTGAAGAAGTGAATACCCCCTCCCCCATTATTTATAAATATAACAATTTGATATATTAATCTTGAATCGGTGTAGCCCAATAATTCACAATATTTAGCACTGTTTGGTACGAATTTTTGGAGGGGGAAAAAAAAAAAAAAAAAAAAACCGCTTACATTCGCAATATCTATACTTTTATAAAGCTTCAAACCAAGCTAATCATAGATTAAGAAAATATTAGAAATTTGAAGTAAATTATTAATTTATGCTTGTAAAATGTTGTCTATTGAAGAAATATATAATTTAATGTTTTACACAATTTTTGACCAATGCATTAAAAAAAAGGGAGGGGGAGGGACAAAACAGGGATTTCTGTTTTATTGATTTCATTATTTTTTAGTAATTGTTTGTTTATTGCTCACATTAAGCAATATAAAAGTACATAGCAATATATTATATAAGAATTATATATTATATATATATATTTGTTTTGAATTTTTATGAAATTACTTTTAAAATTAACAGATGATATAGGCAATATTAGAATTTTAAAAGTATACCATAAATCGGTAAAATTACACTGATTAATAATAAAATTGAAACTATGAGATGTTAACTTTTTTTTCCCATGCATTAAATAATGAAAATAAATAGGAAATATAAATGAAGGAAATAAATCTATACTTATATAAAGCTCAATGTGTGTGTGTGCGTCTATTGGCGCTCTACAAGCCAGACCGTTCGACCTTCAGATACCAAATTTGGCACATGCATACCTTGGAGGTCGGGAATGTACACCTAGGGTCCTTTTTTTTTTGAATTTTTAATTAAAATTTTAATTATTAATTAAAAACTAACTTTCCAGCCAAAAAAATCTTTTCATTTCCCCACCGTTAATTGAGTAAAGCTCCAGTTTTTTTTTTTTTTTCCCCACGCTAAAGAGGATAGGCTTAAGAAATTTTCGGCAGATTATTTCAAAGGATTCTGTTTATTTTCTTAAGGTTTGATGCATTTAAAGTTAAACATTGTTAATTAATCGATCTTTCAGATTCATTCTGAAGTACTTTTGAATTAAAATAAAACAGAATAAAGGAAATTAAAAATTTCTAATCTGCATAGCATTACCCCAACTAGCGTAGAAAATTCACGCATTTGCGTTACCATAATTGGCGTTAAAAATTCACGCATGCGCATTGTGTTCCGATTCTTGACAACGGATACGGACTTTGTTTTGAAGGCTTAATATGTTTTCGACAAATTATTTCAAACGATTCTGGTTATTTTTTTTAGCGTTTGATGCATTTAAAACTAAACAATGTTAATTAATCGATCTGTTCAAGATGAATCTGAGAAAATTTTGTTTAAAACTTCTTGAAATATTATATAAATTAAGAAAAATATTCTTTAGTGCCCATAAGGTTTAAATACTCAGCGACTCTGTTTTCAGTACTCGTATTTCAAAAAAATGCTTCGTTTCAGTAAAAAAAATATTTATCGAAGTTAATCATTTCCACTTCAATTTAAAGCATAAATTCTGCAGGAGCTAATAGAAAATTAGAGAGATACATATTACATTATGGCTGAAGTCCTTTATAATATTATGAGTAAATTATATGACTATTAAAAGTTTTAAATATTTTAATAAAGAAGCAATTAAAACGGGAGTTCTATAAAATATTTAATTATTAAAATATTAACGTGCATTAAGATTGGCGAACCGGCTGGTCGCCAAAGGTGGTTAGTATAATATAAAAAAATCATAATACTTAAAAATCATAACAATTCACATTAACTAATTATCACAAAAAAATTCATAATACATAATAAAACAGTAATTGCAGTTTATTAATTGTACCTGTCATTATATTTGTCGATTTGTTCTTAAAGCAACACACAACATGCTAACATGACTGTATCTCATTCTTATATATGTTAATTAACGATTATTATAGATGTTTTGTTGCAAGATATATGTAAACTTCTTGATACAGTTTTTTCTTAATATGTAAGTACCAATCAGAATAATAAAATGTTGTGATTTCCTGAAATAGCTATGAATCCAACATTTCTCAAACTTTAAAAATAATTTGTTGCTCATACACCGTTTAAGCAATTATCTAGATTATTTTGTCCTAAGACTTCCATAAAAGACACTTTGAATTGGCACTGTACTTCATACAAAATTCATAAAAAACTATTTAATTTATCCATTCAGATGTCATCATTTATATAAGAATGTACAACAGCATGCCAAAAAAAATACATATATATATTGCTAAACATAAATATGGAATAAATACATAATTTTTGACGTTCCAATTTAAATTTTTTAGAAATGTTTTTGAGCTCTATATTTTTATCCAAGAAATACAGGGTGATTCATAATGAATGGGACAAAAAGAAAACATGATTGTGAACGTTGTAATTAATATATTTAGAAAATTCAAATTTACCTCAAAACTACATTTATTCAAGTTCCTACAGGTGTTCAATATGTGCCCCTCCGGTGACACGACAAATGTCTACACGGTAATCAAGCTCCTGCCACACTCGTGATAGCATATCCCCTGTGATGGAGTTCAACACTGCAGTTATCCGCTGCTTCAGTTCCTCTAAGTCCTCAGCAAGTGGAGGCACAAACACCTTATCTTTAATGAAACCCCAGAGAAAAAAAAATCACAGGGCGTTAGATCTGGTGATCTCGGCGGCCAATGAAGACATGTCAAATCCTGTGGCCTAGCACGGCCAATCCAGCGTTGGGGTAGACGTTCGTTCAGGAACTCACGTACGTTGTTATTCCAATGTGGGGGAGCAACATCTTGCTGCAAAATGAAATCAGAAACAGCATCCTCCAGCTGGGGGAGCAACCACTCAGAGAGCATGTCTTGGTAAATGTCCCCATTAATCGATTTTTCAGCAAAGGAAAATGAACCAAAAATACAACTGTTTGATAAAGCGCAGAAAACGTTCACCTTGGGAGAATCACGCTGATGTTCAAATGTTACATGGGCATTTTCCGTGCCCCAAAATCGCAAATTATGGCGATTAACTTTGCCACATAAGTGGAACGTGGATTCATCGGTAAACACCACTGTGTTCTCGAAACCATTCACGTCGAGCTTTTCTTGAAATTTCACACAAATTCTTACGCAACGGTTTGTCAGTAGGTTTTAAAGCCTGGACCATCTGATATCTATATGGCTTGAATTGGAGACGCTTCCGTAAAACACGCCCCACCGTTGTCTGAGGGACAGCCAGTTCTGCACCTGCACGTCGCGTTGCTTTTGAGGGACTCCGTAAAAACGAATCACGAATTCTTTCAACCACTTCGGGTTTTGTTTCTTTTCGTCCTGGGCTTTTGTTCTTGCATAAGCAGCCGGTATCCTGGAACTGAGTCACCCACCTGCTTATGTTATGCCGATGCGGTGGTTCTTTACAAAATCTCGTGCGAAAATGTCTTTGCACAACAATTACCGAGGCGGTTTTGGCATATTCGAAAAAGCAGTACGGTTTCTCCTGCATGGACGACATTTTGTTTAACAGCAGCTCTAGCGGCGAGTTCGTCATTCGAGGATTTTTCCCTGTTGCCAAATAAAACTTATATAATTGTAGTTTGCAGAATAAATTTGTTTCGGCTGAATAAATTCATTAAGGCAGTCACACTGCGCTATTCTTTTAGGCCAATTTATTATAACACCCGGTATATTACTATTTTTTGTCAATTATTGAATAAATATCTTAAGCTAGTTAAAATATAGATGTTATACCAGGCTCTTTATATTAATAATAAATTTACTCAAACATTTAATTTAGTCTATTTTACACGTTGTTTTCATCTAATTGAGGTACATTAATGTGCGTAATAAATATAAATAACTTTCCAAATAAAAATAGTTTCAAAAATAAATTTTCTAATTTGTATTTTTATGACCTTATTATTAAGTTATTTTCTACTACAGTTCATTCAGGCAGTTTAAAAAACCGTCACATTTAAAGAATGAGCACAAGCATCCATGTATTTGCATGTATGTTCAAAAATCAGAAAATTTCTTTTCATCAACGCAATATTAAACGAAATAAATACTATAAACTGAAAGAATGAATCTAAATCCAAGTACAGAAACAAAATAATAATATATTTTTATATATTACTTGAAATTTAAGACTTTCTTGGGTTTTTTTAATTGCATCAGCTCAATTTGTAAAAAAAAAAAAATGTTGATAGAGATAAAAATAAAAAGTATGGTTTTTATATCATAAAAATAGTTGAACCAAGAAAAGAAAAGGTCGATTAAAGAAACATATTTAACTACATATGAATAGCAGTTTCTCACTCTTCCTAGTTTCTAGTGCTTCGATGCGAGGTTTAATCACAAGTGAGCTTAAAAGTACATTTTCAGTTTTAACTCGATGGAATTTAACAACAACATTTCGATTAAACCAGCTATTTGAAAGAAATACTACTTGGAGCAAAATACAATATCATTCTATGTCAACATTAAGCCATTATGCCCTACATGGGTAAGAAAATCCCCTTTCTAAACAATGACACCTCAACGCGAGTCCCACGTCAAAAGGAATACGCCGGGCGCCCGATTCTATGACATCTATAAATGACTGTAAAGCCAACCAGCCAGCCGTCTTGCCGGAATTCATTGCATTGACTACCCTTCTATCTATCAAAATGTCAAACCTGTAGGGAGAAAAATACACGTTGAAATACGGCCGAAACCTTTTTCAAGCAGTTTACGTCCTACGTAATTATCTTTGGAAATCCAGCTTGAGTCGTTACCGACCACACGTGAAAATGCATGCACAACGATCTTGAAGAAGGCCAGAGGTTACTTCGAAATGCGTGTGGAATCCTTAGAGGGTTAAAAATTGGAATATAAATTAATATATTAATTGAAATTTCACCAAAGACAAAAGTAACATCTGGTTGGGAATTAAAGGCTGGGAAAATATATATCATATTTTAAGCAACATTTTGAATTTATATATCTAACAAATTTCTAATGATTCAAATACTTAAAACTCACCAGGAGTCTCATTTCCATTGTTTGAATCATCAGTCACAACAGGTATCTGAAAAGTGCGCACAGCATCTGTCCCACCAAAAATTACGGAAGAACCACCTTGAATATATTAGAAAAAATCAAGCTAAATAATAATTTTCAATAGCTATTAAACAGTTCATAAAAAATCCAAAAATACTAATTAAAATTTAATTATTTTTAAAAACAAAAATTCTAGGTACTATCATGGATGATACAAGAATGCTACATTTTAAAGCGCGAGTAGGACAAAAAAAATTGTTTGAATTTTAATTTTTATAGAAACATTTTATAGCTTTCTATAATTATTTAACATTTACATCCACATAAGTTTATCAATTTAAAATACGACTCGTTTAAAAAGGCTTAAATGATAGTTTTGATTAACCACTTTCTCTTCCTCTCTTTGAACAAATCAAAATTTGCATTTCATAAATCATTCATTTCAAATTATACTTATCAATGAAATTGTATCTGAATTTTCTTATAGAAATTAATGGAATGTTTATCATTTGTTTCCTTTCCTAAATAAATGTGTAAACGTCTCAGTTTTATTGATAAATTAAAGCTTCATTTTAAAGGAAAGTAGAAATCTATTCTACCTCACAAGCATTGAATTTCTTCAATAATTCTAAATATTTAACATATGATTTCTTCAAAAATAGACTCGAAAGTTAAACAATGTAAAAATTGGCTATCTATTAGTTAAATATATGTAGTTAAATCTTTATATACATTTTGAATGAGAATTCAGCATGTTCTATGTACAGAAGAAAAAAAAAAGAAAAAAGAAAGAACAGAAATATTCTTACTGGATGCTGGGAAAACTTCTTCTAATTGAAAAAATAAACTGTCATCACGATCTTCAACCCGGAAGAAATCCAAGCCAGGATAATCATCTCCAACATCAAAACGAGATGACTGTAAAAAATTATGAAATGAGGGTTAAAAAAATAGAGGTTTTGAGAATACATTCAAACAATAAAAAATCAAATAATGATAAAGCACCAAAGATAATATGTAGTTACACAATAATACAATTAGTAATCATCAAAATTTTTATACCAAGTAAGATACATCCAAGAGAAAATAAGAATGCCTCATATTGCAAATCTAGTAATCGAAATTTTAAAGGATGAATAACAATTAAAAAAAAAAGCCAGAGAATACAATTCTAAATAGCATAGGGCAAAAGCCTTGTAAAAAAATTATAAAGCTTTAAAGTTTAAAATGCTGCATTAAAATAAATCACACTTCCTTCTTGGAAATCAAAAACAGCCACTACAAATTCAATAAAATTTAATTATGATATTGAAGAAAACACGCTCTCAAACAAAAAGATGGAAAACTAAAATAAATAAGATTGTGTAAAACTGTGCAACATTAAGAAGAAAGTAAATGGATAGAAAAAGCTTGAAATGCAAATCAGTTCGCTTACACTTATGATGTCATAATGAAAGTATAGGAAATAATCAATTTGATACAATATGCAATATAAAATTCGTTACTAGCCAATGCTGCAAATTACAATCTTTATACTTTTATAGGACTCTAAACATCCTAGAAAGGAACAGCTGTAGCAAAGAATGAACATACAAATCTAATATTTTAACTGTGTAATACTAAAATTTCATTAAGTAAAAACACATACATCATCATCGTCATCATCATCATCTTCAGGATCATCCGCTCGTTCATCACGTTCAGCATCATCTTCACTATGACTATGACCAGATTCGGAATTACTTTCAGAATCGCTGCTCTCTTGCTGATCTTCTATATACATAAAATAGTTAATGTTACTAGATAAATTCAAAATGTGCTTAGAATTGCACTGAAAATGATGCAAAGGTAGAATAATAAGCATTATTTCATAATTATCTCCATACGGTTAGTTGTTGTTCATTCCTAACAGCAGACAAGATGTGTTAAACAAATGCAAACCTCAAAATTATAATGAAGAATTGTGCATTAGGGTGGAACGAAAAAACGAACTTTTAAACTTAACTGTAGCATTTCTAATCATTAAGGATACAAAAGTAAGAAAATTTTTAACATTCAATATATTTTTTTTATTATTGTATTTTGTATTTAAGAATCTTTCGAATTGTAGTACTTATAAATGCATTTAAAACCATCTTTTGTAACATCATATCCACGAAAAATTTATAAAATTCTTTTTATCAAAGTTCATAATTTTTCATTTTTTTACAAATCTTAAGTTCTTTGCAGCATCTCAAGATGTTATAGTATTGCAACCAAATTAAAAGAAATTCTGAACCTAAAAGGCACTTTTCTCCTCTCTATTACCAAACTGAAATCTAAAAATTTAATTGTAAGGCCCATTTTATTTTATTTTTTCAATTTTTTTTTTTTTTTTGAAATTTCAAGCTTTTTGCAGCACCTCAAGATGTTGCAACATTGCATCCAAATTTTCAATTATTCTTTATGAACCTAAAAGGCAACTTTCCCCACTATTACCAAACAAAAATTGTAAGCGTCATACCAGCTGCAACTCAACTCCACTCCAAATGTAATTCATTCAGATTTCGTTTTCTCGATGTAAATATGCTTTCGAAACTTTCTATGTAAATAATCGCAAATAAAGTATTCTCTCATATCACATCCATAGTAATTATTGAAGATATTTTACCAAAATTGAAAAAACAACAACAATTAAGACAGTTTTGTTTCACCCTATTGTGCATTCTCCACAAAAATAAACATGATTTGACGCTTTTAGAGATGATTGGTTTATTAGATTAGTTACACATTTTCTAAGAATCAGATTCATCTTCATTGCCTTGACTCCATTTTTCACAAACATGAAGTGACAAAAAATTCTATTAGATGACAATGCACTTGTTAAAGAGTACAAAAACAGATCTTCCAAAAGAAATATATGAAGGCTCAAGCAAAGTGCTTCTTAATTAATTGGTACTGATACTATAGCTCTTACCATTTGGTAACGAAATTTATTTAAATAAAGCCACTATATTTTATACAGCAGTAAGAAAATATCAAGGATACAATATATTTTCATAATGAATTAAGTCAAAAATTTAGCGATTGCATTTTTTAAAATTGCAATAACTGCAATTTTTGATTGTAGTGTGATATTCTACATAAGCATGTCTAATCCCTTAAAGATTAGGGATAAAATATTTCTATGCAGATGTATTCAAGCAAAATACAACAAGTAACAGCAATAAAATGTAAGCACAAAACTACATCAAAAATATTAATAACCAAATATCTAACATTCAAACCTTGAGAGTGATCTTCAAAGGTAGCAGAGTGACGAGTTTCAATTGGAGTATTAGAATCCATCTCAACAGCAACATTCACATCTTGTCCACTTGTAGCAGTATCTATTTGGGGGGGAGGGGGAAACATTTTCACAAAGACATTTCTGAGTAAATGAGCATAAGATATTCACCACATTAACTTTCAAATGATAAAAGCAAATTAACTATTTAAAAGTATTCAATAATACATTGTTAGATAAAAATTCACATATTTCCTATTTCTTTTAATGAATAAATGGGCAAGAAATTGAGTCAAATAATTTATGCATAAACAAATGAGAAATAGACTAATTCACAGCATTTCAAAATTTGCTTATGGATTCTAATCAATGCAAGATTAATAACATGAATGATTATAAGTTATATAAAATGCTATGTGAATCACATACTGGCAAAACACAGCTTCTGATATTTTGTAACATCTATCCAATGAAGATTTTATCTTCATCCACACTTGTAAAAAAATTAAGCAGCACATCAAATTAAATCATATACCTGCATAGTTGTAGGTTTTCGATTATGCACTTGGAATGCGGTAGGCAGGTTTGATTAAAAATAATAGCCTAGTTGTTCAAAAAATATAAAATATTAAGGTTACAATGTGCTTATATTGAATTTTTAATTCATCATGTAATAAGTTTTTAATAAGTTGGTTGACAGGTTCCATAAAATAGTAGTATAAAGCTTGTCCATAGTTTATTTCTTGATGCACATCTTATTTTATGCAAATCAATTATTAATTATTAACTATTGTTAATTTCTTAAGAATTTTTTTTAACATTAGCTATTTATCTTACCTCTCCAAAAACATTTAACTTAAAGACATATTTTCAAAAAAATTAATAAAATAAATATTAAACTAAATCACAAAGATACCGACTAAATTAAAATTGTGGCACTAAACTGATCAGTTATTAAAAGAGAAGCCTCGAAATACACGAAGTTATGGACAACAAAATATCCAAACCTACCACTATATGGACATACACATTAAAAATTCTAAGTTGCAAAAATTACCACGAGAGGCTTGTTCAGAACTTGATGGGCGATCATGACGGTCAAGAATTTCATTCATCAAACCTTCAAGAGTAGGATCAATCTGAAAAAAAACAAGATTAACAGAAAAAATTAAAGCAAACCTGCCAATAGTTCAAAAAAGCAGAGAAAGGAAGCAAAAATTTAATATTATTCGAAATACTAGCCTATTAATAGAGAGTTTTTCTATTTACATAGAGAGGAAAAGAATTTATTTTTATTTATTATCTAGAATTTATCAAAACAAAATTTATATATTGAAGGGGTGGATATTTACCTCTCGTGCTCTTTAATTTCAAATCACTTAAAATTCTGGACTCGGGTGAAATAAAACACGGAAACGTTTTTACTGTCATGATACAAATAATTTAATTATTACTTAACAAAAAGCATTAAAAAGCAAGATTGCATTAAATATATATATATATATATATTTAATGCAAAAATAAATGAATATATATATATATTCATTTATTTTTGACAATGTTTAGCCACCAGTTTAATGTGGCTAATCAGTAACAAATCAAGTAAGACATTTTTCCAGGGCCAAACATACATTTTTAGCTATTTCACTTTCAGTGAACATACATTAAAATATTTACGATATATTAGTGAACGCATTAATCAAGACGCAACAAGTTTCAATGCCCATAAATATTCAGCATTAAATGATTGTTCTTGAACTAAAAAGTTCAAAATCGGTTTATATGCGTAAATTTGATGTTTTCGGATTTGATCATCTTTTCCTATATCCCTTTTCAGCCCCATTCCGACATCCTGTTCCTTTACGGATATGATCGTAAATCTGCCATCTGACCCATTGCAGGACCACTCTCGCCTGTTGACATCGATCAGGAGGTTCCCGCAATCTGTCGGTAAAATGAACAGACATCAAAGAACCTAGGAAAACCACAACTGAGAGGAAAGAGGGTAAAAAGGTTCGCACGAGCCGTCGGAATTAAATACTAACACTTTAGATACTAACATCAATTACGACTCTTTTAAACCGTCACACAGTCTTTTCGTCTTTTAGCATGAGCAGTAATTGTTTATTATCTTCTTACAAAGCGAGTAGTACGAAATAAAGGGATTTTGCGGAACTTCTCTAACCCATTCAGCACAATCAGATTTGATTTTATTTTTATATATTCGTCCAATTCGTATTAAATACGCATTTTGAGCAGTTCATTGCTTTAAAAAAATTCTCTTATTTACCTTGAATAAGCCGCCGGCTTCATAAATAACAAACCATTCAATAAACTCAAATACGGTAGAATTAACTCCATTGCGCTGTTGTTATTCCCTCTAGCGAAATGTATTATATTCTTTCACACAGTTACAGGTTTCACGCATGCTCATTAGCTGCAAATCGGGAATCCCATGTAAAAGAACAACTGTATCGCAAATCGAAACTGGAATGATCTACACAGAAAAATAGTGAGTTTCCGATTTACACAGCCGTGAATGATATTACTTCGTTTTCGGAAGTTATGATTATGCATTCCTGCAATCTTTGTTGATCGGCACTTTTTAGATGGGGAAAAATATCCAAGAAACTAAAAATTCCCTTATTTTCCCAAGTTTTATGAAATTTTTCAAATTTCCATGCATTTTTCCTGTTTTTTAGACGATTTTAAAATCCCTGTGCTTTCCCGGTTTTCCAAGTTATCCAGGTAGCATGGCAACCCTGAAAAATTGTATAACTAAATTGGGTATGGTAGTTAACCTTTCTCCTTGTATGTTGTTTTAGGCTATCAGTAAAAGTTTGTTTTCATTAGTTGCCAACGATATTTCATTCTACTCATGAAAAAATGCCAGCGAATTATATTCGATAAAAATTACCGATTTATTAAAAAAAAATCCAGTTCTATAATAAATTTCCCAGATTTTCCCTGACATTTCTCGCCTTCCCGGAAATAAATGACTATTCCCGATCTGTTGGTTACCTTGATAATGGCCTACCCATTGATAAAAAATTACGTTATGCCCTGTTACCCTCGTTACCCTACTGAGCAGAATCCATCAAGAATTAGATGCATGGCATCTGTATTTCAGAACTGAAGGAACTTTTTCAAATACGGTGCTCATGATCCTGCATTGCTAGAAACGCCCTAGGAAATTTAAATATAAACATTCTGCAGCCTTTTCTGCTCCGTCGGCAAATACGATGTGCCCCCTTTCCTGACTCATAGTAAATTACTAGTTTTCAATGGTTGTCAACGTTGTTTCATTCGACTTATGAAAACAGCGATTTATTGAATCCGATATGAATGATCAAAAACAGATTCAGAATTCATTTTTCAGACTTCCGATCTCGCGGAATTTCCTGACCATCCTCTAAAAGAACATGGCTTAGTATTTAAAAGATTAAAAAACAAACAAATTATTTCTTTTCCATAATTTAAAAAAATAATCTTAAATAATTCATTTTTTTAAATAAATTAAAATAGTTGAACAACGATTATTAACAAAAATAAGAAAACCAGATACACTTTAACATTTTGCTATATCCAATGAAATAAGTTTACTTCACATTAAATAATTAATAAACAAATATCTTAAATAAAAAAATTAAAAACACACAATGTCATATCCGTTTCAAATATAAACGAATACTTTTTAAAAATTTATTCATGATTTTGCAAAAATGAAAGGTTATTCAAAAATACTATATTTAGAGGGCAGTAAAATTAAAGACTGCAAAACTTTCAATAGAATTCCCCCACAACACGCTTTAGGTAGAAGAACCTGTCTCAAAGTTGGTTTTTATTTGGCTTCCAAAATCTATAATCATCTCCTCAGAAGCATGCCAAGCTCCAACAACGAGGAAAATCTTTTATCATTTTGTCTTGCGACAGAAGGCCTAAAAGAGTTTTAAAACAATATTCTAATAATACTAAATTAGCATTAAAATTTTTCATTAAAAAATTAAAACATTTATTCTTCTGTCATAAATGACTAGTAATCGATCAGTGCTTTAAAAGATAACTGTAATCAATAAACATGAAATAGAACGAATGCCTTTAATAAGCACGTGTGTCTTAATATGAAACTTCTTGAACTTATTTAAACTCCCAAGCAGCTTGCTTATCATTGAAAGGCAGTATTTTATAAAACTGAGTAAAAATTCTGAAACAACTTTTGGTAAGGTATATAACAATAACACTTCTCCGACTCCAACATAATTTTTTTTATTCAAATGTATGATTTAGCTCCCGCCATTTTTCGATAGGCAGCTGCAAAGGCAAGTGCTGGTCGAGAAAGGCAGATAAAAAATGTCACACAATAACCTTGGATAACCGTCAACGTTAAGTGCACTAAGACCATCACATTAGTCAGTTTGTGTTTGTATCAAATTTTTTCTCGATCGAAGATCTGTTTTCGAGTCCAAATTCATGTCATTTGCAGGAAATTTTATTTCTTGCTTCGATTTGTAGAAAACTGCAGCTATGGCGCATCGAATGCTTTCAAGTACTTACGGTGAGTCTGATCTTCGTGAAAGAATATGTTAGAGGTTTCAAACGCTTCAGACTGAATTTCCACCGTGCCAAGTTATACTCTGCATTTGGTGGGACCGGCTACGTGTGATATGAGTTGCTGAAGTCAAATGAAATAACTATAACAGGGAGTCGGTATCAAAAAACGACAGAATTATTCTCCATTACGACAATAATCGGTCACATGTTTCAAGACCGGTCAAGATATACTTGGAAATAATAAAATGGGAAATCTTACCCCACCTCCGCACTCTCCAGACGTTGTTCCTTCTGAATACCATTTGTTTCGCTAGATAGCATATGGCCTGAATTTCCGCTCTAATGCAGAAATCCAAAAATGGATCGCCTCAAAAGAAGCATCTTTTTTTCGAGACAGTATCCGAAAATTGAAAAAAAGTTGCTAGTAACGGGCAGAATTATGAATCATGAAGTAACTATTCTTTGGGAATAAAACTGCAATTTTGAAGGGGAAGGAAAATAAATAAATAAAAAATAGAAACCAGAGAAAACAAAGTTCTACACCTAATACAACATTTTATATAGATTTACTTCCAATATTTTTACAAACGTTTATTTACGTAGAATCCCCCTAACTTCAAGAACATTGTTTAACTCTTTATCCAAGATAGACAGGCTATAGTGAAGAATTGTCGATATTGTTGAACAGGAATACATAGGATCAGTTGGAAAGTTTAGAAACAAGACTGTTTCACGTCTACAGGGTGTGGCAAGTCTTGGCTTCATATATATATTTCCTGAAGGTTTTGGAAAAATGTAGATTGTTTCATGTGAGGGACAGTACAGTCTGAAGAACTATTTAGATCTTAAAATGCCAACTAAAATTTCTAAAATTTTGAGTAGAATATATTGTAACGGACAATTATTCCGCTAAAACTCGAACGTTTCGCAGTAGTGGGTGTATGGTGACACAGTCAACAGGCCTCAGTAACAAATAACGGCGTTTATTTACACGAAGACAATTCGACAAAACACAGCCGAGACGTACACAGGCAATACACAGCAGCCCACAAGTAGTAATCGGTAGCACACAAAAATCACAGCACACTAAGCGGGAAGACAAACTTCAGCAGGAGGTGGGAATCGGCGTAGCTATACACTAAGGTCACTCCAAACGCCTGAAATTCTACACTCTCTCCTCACTTTAGTTGTACTCAACTGCCGACTCACAAGTATACGACTGGCTACTATACACACAACTTGCTACTGCTTCAATACAAAAAATGTTGAAAGAAAATGTTAGCAATAAAGTCCGTTTCATGACGTCCATAGCATTCATTCATATGAAGAATTTAGTAATCCGCACTCATAATGTTTAAAATTAAACATAAAAAAAAGTTTTACAGAAATAATAGACATAATAACTGATACATCATAATTCCAAAAAAAAAAAAAATCTTCGAGAAGAGGGTAAAGATAATTATTGTAAAATATTTAATTAAAATCAAATGTTTTGGAATTAAATGGGAATAATAATGGGTCGATATTTTACAATCAGTTTTGAATATTAATACCCAAAATTCAATATCCATAATACATGGTATGATCGATTTGACGTTCGAAGGAAGAAAATGGGAGGAATAGCTCCATATATATCTTTTTAAATAAAACAGCCCATTAAAGCTTAAAATCATAACAGTAGCAGGAGCTGGGCTTTAATTAAGCTGCCTTTTCCCACAGTATGCACAACCATTTTCGCTAATTATTGTCGATAACTTGACATTTGAGGGGGAAAAAAAAAACTTTCAGCGGAAAATATTATATATTTATACATATACGCAATAAAGTAGTTATAGAGGTTAATCTTTCTCTTCCATAGTCTAAAACGGACAATCAGTAAAATTTTGATTTTCTTTGGCTGGCAACGAAGTTCCATTCTACTTAGGAAAAAATACATGCGAATTATCATACTCGATTAAAATTTCTAGTTTTAAAATAAATTTTTCCTGCCCTTTCTCGACCTTCTGGAATTCCCCGCCTTTCTGGTGGCCAGCTGGTTTCCCCAGCCGGCTGGTCATGCTGGAATTTATCTCCCACCATAAACAATCAAATGTAGTTAACTAAGAGGAATGCAAAGGTATAAAAGCAAGCAGTTCTCTTTACCTTTTATGAAAAATGGAATGAAAATAATAGTTTTAAATAAAGACTTACTGATATAACTTGAGGTTCAGTGGCACGGTATGGTGCGCGGTTCTCTTTACCTTTTTATGAAATGGAATGAAAATAATAGTTTTAAAAAAAGACTTACCGATATATCTTGACCTTGAGTTTCAGTGCCACGGTATGGTACAGACACATCCGCTATGCAAAAGAAATGGTTTCAACTTAAAATTTAGAAATCTTAAACTTAATAGCTTCAATAAGACACTAATCAATATAAGTTCACTTAAAGTATTGCATGCACCAGCTATTGCTTTAATTCACACAAGAAAATATCAATGAGAAAATTAATCGCTTATTATGAATCCAAATTCGCAAAAGATAGAAAGATTATTACAAATAAAAATGTCTTATTCTAACATACAAATTTGCACCAAATAAATAATATTTAAACAGTATTTTACATAAGAAAGTTTTAGCATTAGTTTATTTCCTAAGAGAAGAAAATCCATTACTTAAAATTAAGAAGAATTCAAAAGGAAAAAAATAAGTATTTGATAGTGGAGCATTAAGCTATATATATAAGAAAGGAAGCCTAGACCTCAAAATATTTTTTTTAAATAATTTTCCATTCCATTTATTACCTTTATATTAGGAATCTTATATACATGAAAGTTGATTAAAATTTTTAATCATAAAAATTGTTATGGAGAAAAAGTAACAAAAATACTTGATTAGACAGTAGAAAAAATGAGCTGAAAAAGATTGACTCGTGTTTTTAAGCAATGCTCTGCCAAGTCTATCTTATTTAATCAGTATTTGAGAGAAATATTATGGAAAAAAGCAGATGAATGATCTTAATTTAATTTAAAAAAAAAAAAACATTTGAATTTAATTTTAACAGTTTGATGGGAAAAAAGAACATATACACTTGGATTCAAAAGGAAAATGTAGAATCAAGCATGCTAGAAACTAATTTATATTAAACCAAGCTATTTATAAATGCTTTAATGGTTACAGAAGTGTATTCATCTAGAAAATTAGGCGAATAATATTATTTAATGATAAATATTTGCAGCCAAATTTAGTAAATTCTTACAGTATAGTTACAATTTTATAAAAATATTTAATTATAACATTTTATAATTTTTGGTTAATAATTGTAAAAATTCAATTAGAAAATCAAGGCTGCAAACTCTCTAACCAAAAATAACATACCAGTAATCAATAAATTTTTTTTTTAAATGAATTTCATAATAATTCAGACATACATCTGGCACTAGCATCTTCTTCCATTGCTTCTGGAACTACATCTCTAATTTCTATAGCTGCAGATGAACTTTTTCCTTTTGCTTTACTAGTAATATGACCAGATGGCATATTGACAATTCGAGAGAGTGTTTCCAAAGGTTTCAGAGCACTATTTACAGTAGCAGCCATATGGGGACTAGACAGATCTAGATAATGTGGTATTCTTGCTAAGTCAACAACTATTCCTTTTCTAAGAAGTATCTTGACAATGTTATTCATTCTGCCAAAAAAATACATACGAATACATTCCAACAACAATAAAAATCCAGAGCAATATAAATTTAGTACAAATCACAAAGACTAAAATGAACAGAATTTGCAGTACATAAAAAACTTCCAAAATATTTTCACCTAAGGAAAACTAGAACTAATTTAACAGCTTCTAAATTATCCACATATCCTCCAACTTTGGTTACTCAGACATCAGCTAGCCCTTCTCACCGATATGTTGCATATAACATAGTATCCACAAATTCTTAAAAAAATAGATATTTCTAAAGAAATTTAATTTATTTTTTTAAGTTAATTCATTTTAAACAAATATTTAGTTTAATTTTAAAACAAGTAGCAATAATTATTTTTAGAACAATTATTTCCAAACAGTATTCAAAATTACTTAATAGACATTTATTATTAACTAAATATATAAATGAAATATTTTATTTAACTACTCACACAACACGATTTTGTTGATTAAACAAATTTATTCTATTTATTAGAAATTCGCGACTTTGATTCTTTGATAAGCAAATTTCGCTTCTTTTAAATCACCACTTGTCAATTTAACATTATAACCAATTCCTTTATTCATTTTTATTATTAGGAGCGACGCCAGAGTTTTTGTATTCATACTAGAACTGGATTCGTTCCCCACCCTCTCCTCTAAAAACACTAAAAATACATTCATTATCCGCATTGTTGTAAGCGACGATTCGGGTAAAAGGTCTTTTCGTCATTTTTTGCAGTTTTATCTCAACTTACGTAATAACTACGGAAATTCCGTACATATTGGAGGATATGCATCCATCGAAGAGTATTTTAAATAACATACTGTTATTCAATGCTTAAAATTATTGAAGCTATAGAAATCACAAACTTGACTATTTTAAAATCAAATTGATAAATGAGGGAAAATTTATTTTAACTTTCTATATTCTTCTAAAAATGGTAAAAATGTGTTCTTTGTAAGGATCCGTAAAGATAAGTTCTCATGTTTGTTTTTAATTATTTTACATTATTTTTATTGGATGAATAATTTACTTACAAAACAAAACTAGTTTGAATAGATCTAAAAAATTATGCAGCAAATATATGCATATATAAATTCAGCACATAATCACAGTCAAATAAAAGAAAAAGAACTGTCAAATGTTTAAATGAGAATAAGGAAAATTCCTCCATAAAAATGAACTTTGTGGGTAATTATAATATGGGACAAAAATTCAGTTTGAGTTTAGTTTCAAAACACACTTTTTGAACATTCAGATAATTACTTCATAAGTTCTTGAAGCAACTTTGATAGATATTAACTGATTTAACTGCTTCTATATAATCATTAAAATTATGGTAAATAATAATATAAATAATGTAATAAATATCTAGTCTTTAGGACTAACAACGTTTTTTTTTAACCACTTTTATTAAATTTATTTTATATTCTTATGATTCTACTAATGTTGTATTATGTGAAACCAGGGAAATAAAATTCTCACTAAACTTTGTGTCGAAGCAATTTGAACATTAAATAGGACACCTGAATAAATCAAAGGGACATTTTCCTTGCTTTAAACATTCGCAGATTCAAGAATTAGAGATGCCTCGGATGTTTTTTTAAACTGATAGTACAAATTTATATTTAGCAGAATATAACGGTTAATATTTTTTGAAAGTGCCAAAAGAGGTTTGTTCAACATAAAATCACAATGCCTAGTTTATATCCCGATTTTTTATCCTTATCTACATTAAAAGAACCCTTAACTCTTTAACATCCAATCACTTTTCAAGCGGCATTCCCTTTAACATCCACACTTTCTCAGCGTGTCTCTGGAAGACATGGACTCTTCCAAGCTGAGGGGCAGTTACCCCCTGCACTCTGAAGTAATAAATCTGTCGACGCTCTACCTTGAATAACTGCCTTAAGGTTTTCGACAACGAGACTCATTTTCCATCAGCTTTTTTTAATAGGCTTTTACATTTTGTTTTTGCCAAAATTAAATAAGATGTCATATATTAACATGTAAACATTTTTTTTTACATAGTAATGTAGAACATACATTGTGCATATATCAATGCAATTAGCACATTTTTTTTATACATAGTAGAGATATCAATGCAATTCAGTGATAGATGAGAATGTTTTAAATCTTCATTTAATACCGAAATAAAAACATTCGTTGAATAATAAAAAAATGTTATTGCACTTTTTGAAAGACGTTTCGAAAATAATATGTTCTTTCAACACTCAGCTAAGATTTTTTTGTCCTTAGCATTCTTCTTCTTTTTTTTTTTTAGTATAAACGGTTTTTTAGTATAAATAATAAATATAAAACATTATTTTGCATTTTCGATAGTAATAATTCTATAAGACAAAATTTTTAGAATTTTAATTAAATTTTTGAAGACCTTTTGTTTCTAAAATCTTACGCATTCTTGCTTTTACATTAAATAGGCGAAAAAGAATATGGGGTAAATATACATTCCAAAAATATCTTTATTTTGCCATTCATTTGTACTAATTTTTTTAAATATAATTTCTGTAACCAAGAGAATATATTATCTCAAACATTATATATCTCATATTTGTACATATTTTTAAAACTAACATATACAAATAACATTTTTAAAACTTCCATTCAATATTGAAATACAAAAATTTATGAAATAAAATTCGGGGATAAAATTACTCAGCGAAATATATTTCGAAAATACATTTCTGCAGTTTTTAACCTGAACATTTTATTAAAATATTCATAAACTACTATTCTACATTCATTTACTAATTCTTCATAAACTAAATATGAAGATTTAACACATTTAAAATTACATTTATCATAAATATTACTTTTTTAGTATAAACTGTCATGCTGAATTTTTCAAACTGAATTTCTGATTTTAAAATGTTATGTGAAGTTTCCTATAGTATTATTAAGACAAGATAAATTTTTGAACGAAAGTTTCATATTATATTTCCACAAATTTACGCATGGGGGAATCATTTGCAAATTTTTGATAATAAGTAAATTATATAACATTTTTTGACTCCTCATCTCTATCTCTCTCATTCATCTGCTCCTTGTTAAATTCATCTCCTGCTGCTTTGTTTAGAATAAACGAGAGATCAGCTAAAGTATCATTTTTTGACCAAACATCATCTTCGCTGATAGATCACTGTCACTTTCATCAGAAGCAAGTAAAATTGCTTTAATTTCTTCTTCAGTGTATTCACGATTTCTTTTACTCATAATGAAGAAATAATAAGCGTTTCAATACAAAAATTACTCTGATAATCCAAAAATCCGATTCACAGTACGTAAAATAAAGAGTAGGAATTCACAACTGAAGAGAAATTTTCAGAATGGCATACGAAAAAGGAACTCAGTATTTATATAACTTAATCTCACTCTGTGAAGGGGGCGATGCGATAAAGAATACTCCCAATCTTTATTTGGTCTTTTAATGCTATTTTGGAAGCGGTAGTTTGCACTCGGCCTCAGAAATTCCGACACTCCTTTGATAACAGAATAAGACGCTTGGAGTGTAAAACGACTTCCATCTACAGTAACAAGAGTCGCTACACATTTTGTGAGAAAACTGCGATGTGAATAGGCCGCAGTGACAATGCAATAGACTGCCTTTATATCATTACAATAGTCTTAATACTGAAAAGAGCTTCTGATGCTTATCCGAAAAATAAACTTGTCGGTATCCTTTACATATCATTCATCATTAACAGAGCAATTCAGTAGAAAATTTTTTTATAAATGGCATAAAATCTTTCCAATTTGAGCTAACAACACATGAAAACAGAAACTGAAACCATTTCAAAATATAAAATACATGTCAACAACCTATTTAGTGAATTGCTCCTCAATCCCTACCGTCCGAAGGCATGGGGGGAACTACTGTGAGAAAGTCGCGATTGTCGAAGATAAGGAGGACCTCCTGGAGTGTTTAGTCCAGTAGCTGCTTTTAATACCCATCTCCCCTAAAATGGTTTGCAGGTGCCCCAAACCGACCCAATTGAAAGCTATAGGGTAAATTCAAAAACCACCCGGCTTGTATTGAGAGGGTTAAACATGTAAGTTAGAAATCAATACAGAATTAACAACAATGCACACATTCTACAATATTAAATAAAAAAACAGGCATGATAATAATTCAAGAAAATATAGTTGATACCAATGAAAGATCTTACTGCAAAATTTTAAAAAAGTTTTATTAAATCGAAAGGTATTAAAAATTTATTTTAGATGAATTTTCTAGCAATGCAGTCCAAAATCAATTTTGGAAATGGAGAGCACACAAAGCTGTGAATACTGCCAGTAATTGTAAAAGCACAGAAACAGTTCATTAAATTACTGTGCAAACTTTTTAAAACTTTGAAATTGGGAATATGCTATGATGAATTTGGAAGACAAAAGATAAGAATTAATTGGTATTTCAAAGTCTTGCAAATATCGTAGGAACAGAACGACCAAAATTGGAAGTTAGAAGTTCAAAGGTCATTCATTATATAGAGGAGCAAAATCAATTCTATTAAGAAATCAAATACTTAACGACCTTTTAAAGCACACCACTTAAAACTGTAGGAAGCACTTCAAAGGTAGACATATGCGAGAACCATCAGTATACAAAGAGAGATTTAGTCTATAAAACGAAAGAGTGATAGAAGAGTCCATGTGAACCATAAAAACACTACAGCAACACAGCTCTCACTGTAAATTATGGTGGATAAAATTAATATGTACCATTCAGGAGAAAATCCTAATATACAATGTTTCTGACAGACATACATGTAAAATAAGAACATATTTCGAAAGAGCATGAAAAATCATAAAAATGTCATGATTTTCATCAAGTTATCTGCCTTTTAATCCTAGTTACAAGCACCGAAACCATGGCGAAATCGATTTAACGCCAAAATCTCCCTCCCTATAAAGGGCGCAAAATCGGACCGAATTTGCAAATCGTCATTTGGCAACGCTTCCGCACTCGGATTATTTACAGTCTGCCTCAACGGAAAATCTGAGACAACACTTTTTTTTTTCTTCTTCTTCTTCTTTCTTTCTTTCTTGAGTTGGATAACACACACACACACACAAAAAATGAGTTCAATAGTTTCGATTACAAATCGAAATAGTCGGAAACAAGAAGTTAGGGAAAATGAAAGTGGTAATGAGTCATTCATAGGAGGATCTAGTCGGAATGAACGAAACAGAGGTGTAAAGGGTTTTTTGTAAGGAGAAGCACAGTTATGGAACTATGCTTTTTATGCCTTATACGTTTCTAGCAAAGAGCCAATAAATAAAAAAAAAAAAAATACCCGAAAGATAGCCATAATCAAAAGGATTGTTTAGGAAAATCTGTTAAATCCGTCGAAAATGTTAAAGATTTACAAACCATCAAAGGGACTATATAGACTTCTTTGGGGATGTAAAATGCCAAAATTCGCCATGAGGTAATAAAAAACTCTTAAAACATCTTAGAATTATATATTTTTGTTTTATACCAATTTTATATATATCTGCTCCCAGAAAATCAGAAACTGGTGATTTAGTTTTATTTCAGTTTCCAATTTAGATGAAAAATTAATGTTAAAATTTCATGCAATTTGAAGAAATTTTGAGTTTATAGTTATAATATTATATAAACTCTACAGAATAACTAAATGACGCCTCAGTCAAGCAAAAAAAAATCACAGTGGGTTATAGTTATAATATTATATAATCTCTACAGAATAACTAAATGGCGCTTCAGTGAAGCAAAATAAATCACAGTGTGATTCTTGTGTATTGGTAAGCAGAGAGAATAGGAGGTATAACCCACTAGCCTTTAATATTTAATCACGTAAATACCTTTCTACATACAATCTGTCAAATCTATGAAACCTCATATATTCCAATTTTTTTTTCTTTCGAGAACGCCTGCAATAAACCATATCAGTGTTCAAGTTCAGGAGAAATTCAGTCTTTTGTTTGCAACACATCACTGAATTGGCGTTCTTCGAAATACATTCATCGGAAAATGAAAGCATGGAGGATAAATTGAATATATACAAATTCTTTAATATGAACTCTTTCGGATATTAAGATGCCTCTTAATTTATCATCATAGTGTTCATAAATTTAAAAAAATGATACTTTTCTTAATTTGATTTTAAAATTTACTTTTTTGAACCTAAAAATAAAACAGGTTGAAACTGAACATGAAATTAAAATCAAGAACTACAATGCCCTCTCTCATGACAAAAACGCCAATTTCAGTGACATTGCAAAAGAAAGGCTGAATTTCTCACGAATTAGAACAATAATATGGATTATTGTGGGCTCCTTTGAATTTGTAAAATTTTGCAGAACGATAATTGCAGTGCTCCATAAGAAATATTTTGGTGACAATTCGATTTTTCCCCTTTGGCAATGTTTTAGCTTTAAATCCAGGTAATCTAGATGAAAATGGTATCATCTTATAGGATTTTCCATGTTCTTTCAAAATATGTGCTTATTTCACGTGCAAGACAATCAAGCGCTTTTTAAATAAGGATCTTCCCCGGTCGGTTTCATACTCATTTTATCCACCATTACTTAAATATGGTAAGCTAAAGGGCAACATGAGTTATCACCTTCTTTTATTTAGTAGACAGTACCAATTTGTTTGGCCAGTCAAACTCACCCAATATAATACAAAGTGATATATAGTTTTTGTATTAAGAGAAAAAAATCACAAAAGAAGCAAAATAAAATCTTTTACTTACGGGGTTTGAGATCTTAAAGCACATCCTCCTAATTGATTTTGGGAAGATGTTGATGGACAAGATTCAATCATGGTACTAATCAATCCAGTAAGAGCTTGAATGCGGGCATGTTTTTCGCTACTTTCCGGCAGTGATAAAGCTCGCAGAAGAGCAAGTCGTACCTATTTCATTAATGAAAACAATTTAGTTTAGTTATCCGAAAAACTTTTCAAAATACACAATACCACGAATAATCACTTAAGAAAGTCAAGAAATAAAGGAGCTTACCGGTCAGATAAAGTTACTGGAACGCGCAAATCAGAATGGACTATTTTCAATAATTTAATCACGCGATTAGATCTTTTAGAGAAAGGTGCACGTATTATTAAGGGCATATATTTTACAATCAAAATTAGTACTGATTTTCATACTCTGATAATACTCCTTTTAACCTATTCCATTAAACCTTTCATATTTAGATGATCAATCTGCAATATTATTTTTCAAGATCGATACATTTATTCTTTGATGTATCCAGTGATTCACTTGCATGGCTAGGACTTTGATTTAAATCGTCAGCACTACCACGTAAAAAATAAAAAGAGGGGTTATCTTTTTTTTCTGCTATTAATTGCACTTTAGCTTTTTCATTAATTACAGCAGTAATAACACCTTTAAATATTATAGTGTGAATATGAATGACGACGAATATGAATTCGTCGCTGCTAAGATGTCGGGTATATCCACTGTCGAAACCCGTCGCTTCTCCTTATCATACGCAAGAAGTACGTCGATTGATTTGTTATTCCATTTCGCGATTGGCAGCAGACCAAAATTTTCTTGTTTTGATATAATGAGTGGCTTTTGCACAGTGCTGCTTTGTGACAGCCCCAATGCTCACATACAGAGTGCGAAGTGAGACAAGCGTTAAAAAAACTTTTATAATAATTTTTAAAAAGTTTTGTTCAAATCTGGTTTGATGTTACAGCGACAAAGCGTCAACTAAATTTTTTTTAAACTAAAATTTTGAAATATCCGTTCTTAGAGGACCTGTAATACCCAAGAAGTAACTTTCCAAAATTTATGTTTCTAACTTCCAATTGTTTATGCTGCGCATTGCTCTTTTAATCAGGTCAAACCTTTAAAGGGAGTTTTCTTTGAGAGAAAATTTTGTAAGTTGGAAAAAAAGAAAAGAAAAGAAAAGAAAAGGAAAGGAAAAATCGTTATTATAAAATTATAGTGTCTAAACCCTGAAGAATAAAAGTTTTAAAAAAATTATTTCATTAAAAGTACCAGAACTAGCATTTATAAGATCTGGCTCTATAACCAATTACTAATTATGGGAGAATCTATCTGAGAAGGACATTGAGAAACCACAACCACAAGAATATAAAAATACATGTCATTCATCGAACATATTAAAAAAAGGCATCTCCGTCGTGAGGTGAGTGTGCACTGCCATGCCAGGTTTGGCCACTTAAAAAATTAACAGTCAACAAAAGTTACTACAGGTAAATGGAATGATAGCAAATCAGGGTTGCCACACAAATCCGGAGAAAAAAAAAAACCACCCTGCGTTTTCCCTTTACGTATATGCAATGTAATAGGCAATGGACAAACAGCACAGGATTATGTGAAGTCCAAATGTATCTAGATTTAAAATTGCACAGTCATTTTCGTACAAAAGTTCTTCTTTGATACATTAAAAGTTTTTTAAAAATTTATATGCGGTCCATCCACACTAATTTGTAAAAGAAAATGCAAGTCCACATTTTATGCAATTTTTTTTTTAATTCTCGAGCAATGGTTATGACTTAATATTGCATTCCAATAATGTGAAATGCGATTCAAAACTTCGTTAAAGTATGTTACATTTTTTTATAAGATTTCTTAAGATATTGCTAAAAAATCGAAACTAATCTGTAACAAATAATGTAGGACATATTTGTACTACCCAAAGAACATTTTTTGGTTATTTCATTATGAGTGTACATAGATGAAAATATTTTCGTAATTGGATGCATTAAAGGACAAAAGGCACACAATAAGTTCCAACGTCCATAAAAGTTCAGTTTTAAATGATTGTTCTTGAACTAAGAAATTCGAAATCGGCTTATTTTCGGACATCATATATGACGTTTTCAGACTTGGCATATTCTTTTCTGTATTCCTTTTATTTACAAAGTACAAGAACAATTGGGGAAGTTTTCTGCTTTTCTCTTTTGGTATTGCTTACAATTTTCATGTTTTCCCATATTACTTAACCTTATTAGCTTCCTACAAAGCGAGCAGTACACAGTAAACGGACTTTGCAGAACATCTCAAACTCATTCAGCAAAGTCAGGATTCATAATTTTATCCATCTAATCTGTATTAAATACCGATTTTGAGCAGCTCATTGTTTTAAAAAAATTCTATAATCTACTCTGAATAAGCTCACGTGTGAGTGAATAAACATCAGACTGGATGTTGCCATTTCCGTCAGAGAATTTTAATCCACTCTCTCACGCAATTATAGATCTCGCTCATTAGCTGCAATCCGGCAATCTCACGGAAAGGGAATGATTATTCCTGAAATCGAAATTACACTGATCTCTATAGAAAGAAAAAAAAGGGGGGGGGACGAGTACTAATGGATGTGTTTCCGCGATTACACCTGCTATATTCTTGGTGCTGTGATTACGATCTTTTATTCTTGCAATGCTCAATGTTTAGATCTTTTATTCGGCATTTTTCAGATGAAAAGAAAAGAAAGTGGGGAGGTTGAGGTTGAAGAGACTTAAATTTTCCTGCATATCCTCTTTTATTGAAATATTCAAATTTTCCATAATTTTCGTTGTTTCTTAGTTGATTTTAAAATTCCCTAAATTTTCCTGGTGCCGTGGCAACCTTGTGAGAGTATCTCAACAATGACAAGTTATATTTCTAAAAAGTATTCAATTCATTTGTCTCACTGTCTTTCTAAATATGAAAAAAAAAAAAAAAAAATCTTGATATAAAACAATATTTAATTTCAAACAAAGCAAATAATTATTTTGCCGAATTTAAATAATTATACTTATATTTTTAACAAAAGACTAACAAGCACGATCCTCCAAGAAGGATAAAGGATTTTTTAAAAATGTAACTTGACTGTAGAAAAAAGAACTGATCATCTCATGTCATCTATTATTTTTATTGAATTTACCCATCCTCCCATCAAATTTCACATTCTACATTTAAACAAGAATTAAAATTATGTGAAAGTAATTAATTTTTTAATAAAAATGTAAACATACTAAGTTTATTTAGAATTCGGAACAGAATGACCCAACTACTTGCATTAGAATTTCCATTTTGTTATATCAAATACTAAAACAAACAGAAACTGTTTCCGTTCAATGAAATTAATTAAAACAGGCATACAACATCATACTTGCTGTAAATGACTGAAGACAAACATTAACACCTTGTTATTAAAAAAAATCTATATGGAACATTAATCATAGTTTGCATATTTTATGTAAAAATAATTTTTGATTTATGAAAATTTCATGCACAATTCTACTGAATAACAAACTTATATCAAAAATTAAGCACCACTCTGAATTAATGCAAAATTACTTTTATGTTAATTTTATCAAACTGAGAATAAATATTACAACTGTGATACAAATGGTTGCAAAATAATTATAATTCAATACAATAAAATATAAAATATATTTAATTTACCTCATTAACAAGAGATGTCTGAGCCTCAACGGAATGATTACATGATGCTATAGCTGCAATGAGAACTCTAGCCAGAGCAGGAGTTTCTTTATCTCCAGCTGTCTGATTATTATGAAGCAAATTATCCAAGATAAAAGCAAGAGCAGTGCAATCCTAGAAATGTACATGCAGGATGAGTTAAAATTATTTAGTATTCGTATATATAGGATAGTTATAATTAAACTTTCCCATTAAACATCATATGACACAAACGGATTCCAGCGAAATTTGGTATATAGGTTATACTCGAAATGCGCCCGAGAAAAATTTGGAAGAAGAAAAAAAGAAAAAGAAAAAGTTCCGAGATGCCCACCAGAGGGCGGCTTTTCGGAAAAAACATTATTTAACATGGTAAACGTCCAAAACGGAATATGGAAACAATATTAAAAATCCAGAACAAGAATTATGAGTAATAAAATATAAAACCAGGAAAAGCTGTCAATTCTAAGAAGAAGAAAAAAAAGTCGAGATTTGCATACTTGCGAAGTAGGGGAAACTTAATGCAAAACAGATTAGGATAAGAAACGTTTGCAGTCGTTGTCATGTTTTATGTCGATGTTTTCGCCTGTAATGATGACGGTATCTTGTTGCGACGGTATTACGGCACTAAATGACTTATTTACTTAAGAACTTCATAACGCTACATGAGCGAAGCATCACAACTGAGCAGTTATGATCTGCTGCTGAACATACTGACTTGACTTGAAATTTTGCAGGAGAATGACGGTGGTCACATGGAACACCTTTCCCTACATCATCCATCATTAACAACTGCTCCTCTTTTGCAATTTCTTCCTAATCTGCTTCTGCAAACTGAACTGTGAACAGCGTACTGTTATTTTTTCCGTTACCTTTACTTAATATGGTTCGATGACAAGGTGATCAGAAACTAGTCAATAAATGTTAATATTGTTTCTGTCTTCCGTTTTGGTCGTTTATTATCTTAAAATTAATGTTTTTCCGGAAAAGACGCCCTTTGGTGGAACATTTTAGAACCAATTCCCCCCCCCCCCCAAATTCTGTGATTCACCTGCAATCTTATGTATAGTCTAAATATCAAATTTCGTTGGAATTCGTTCATTCGTTTGCGTTGTATGATGCTGTTTATAGGGGAAGTTTAATTATAATCACCCTGTACAGCGATCTTCCAATAATGCACACCTGAGACAGTTTGAGAAAGCAGATAATTCCTTTTTACAGACTTTGCATCAAGGTTGTCACTGAAATCTGGAAAACAGTTCCCAGTGTTCCCCTGAACGTATATGAAACATAAGAGGAAATGCGCGAACAGCACTCATGTGTTAGTTAAAATTAAATAACAAAACTCCATAGCTTTAATGAGTGGAAAAAGCAATGTTCTTCAACCAGATGTGGATTTAAACAAGATGCAATTTTCAAAATAGTAACATTTTTAGATATGCGATTATATATATTTTATAGAATTCTTTACAAATATAAAACAATCTGCTAAAACGCCTCTTTTTTTTTCAGTTCCAGTAGCTCCATTAGTAATCAAGTAACTTGTAACCATTATTCCAATATAGGAATTTTTTTTCTCAACCTTAAATTTTTAATATCATCAAGTCCTATCAAAAATAAGTGTTTATGCTTGCTCAAAGTACAGTTGTAGATCTTTAGCAAACACAAATCTGGTTACTTGTCATGAAAAATTAATACTGCACATTAAAAATTTAATTTATTAAAAACCTTGTGTACAAATAAGGATGATAATCACTTATTTTACAAGTATTTTTATTTCTCAAAATAAATAAAATAAAAATGCTAAAATAAATTCCAAAACTTGTTTCGATTTTATCTCGCATCAAACTAACTAAAAACATTATACATAACTTTAATTTCTTTTCCATATCATTACATCAAATACAATGTTAGAAAATTAAATTAAAAGAAGTATTAAAACAATATTTAATAAGTTAAAATTATTCTTTAATTTTTACTACACTTACTATAACTAAGTCACAATAGTATTGTGAAATTTGGAGAAAAGACTCAACAGTAAATGTACTTAACATGCACAGCAGCCTAAAAACTTCCAATACAAAATGAAAAATGTGGCTAATTTGCTAATAATTAAAAGAATATTGAGCCTAAAAGATAAAAAACGTCAAAGATAATACCCAAACATTAATTTTATCATTATGAAATTTCAAAGTTTTAACTGCTACCCTTCCCCCAAATAATTGCAGGTATAATAAAAAATATCGACAGATCGACAATTCCTGTATGTGAATATCAGCACACAAGCACTTCCATATTCATTAACTAAATCATTAAAAATATATATAAGAATAATAAATGTACATACTTCTATAATAAGTTCAGAATCATCAGCATAGAAGGAATAATCAGCAATCAAACGAGCACACTGTGCGTATGATCGAACCAATTCTGCTAATAATCGACATATACCCGATTTTCTAATAATTGGAACATTCTTCATTGAACTTGTATCTGATTTACTGTCTTTAGAGGCATCTTTATTTAATCTACTTTCTCGAGAGATATTAATAGATTCATTGCTATCACTAAAGCTATCAACATTAGGTAGAGCAAGAGGAATAACCTGTAAAGAGAAAAAAAAAATTTTTAATTTATATTCACAAATTTTGAAATTTATATACTTGCAATAATAAAAGTACAGATTAATAAAGTATAAAATCATAATCTCTAAAAAATATCCAAAACGTACAGTAAAGCACTTCGGGCGTTTTGTTTTGGTAAATGTGTGTGTTTTAAATGTGTCCTTATAATAAATGCATGCACAAATAATAAGTTTTTATTTTATAAGCTTGTATTTAGAAATCGGAAAAGTTCCGAACGTGCATATGCATAGCACTGGGTTATTCCTTCTTTCCTATTCAATACTTTTTTAAAATTCTGTATTTGGCAATTCAGTTTATTTTACGCG
Organism: Argiope aurantia; assembly: GCA_026543865.1. Lineage (NCBI taxonomy): Eukaryota > Metazoa > Arthropoda > Arachnida > Araneae > Araneidae > Argiope > Argiope aurantia. Next base: position 881,189 of record JAPMOR010076963.1, read on the forward strand.
TTTTCGATCACCATTTGTTTCAAACAAATTTTAATGATTACTTTAAGTGTTCCTGAAATATTACTTTGTTATGCGATTGCAATATCCACAGTTTATTTACATTTCTTTAACACTAGATTGTAGCAAATGTCTGCAATATTTTTTATTTCATATTTGGTTTTGCATTTCCGCGGAAATGTGGATAGGGAATTCAGCGTCTACGATACCGAGTTTTATTATTCTAGAGATCGATTAATTTTCTTTCACGTAATAATTCTTATTATGTCAAGTATTTCTATAAAATTGTTTTCATTTTATCATGCTTATTTTTTTCCTTGATTACGTTGGGCAGAATTCCTTATTTTATGAAGTTCAGATGTTTTTTTCTTCCAGGCCCGTGTCATGCCTCATTTCTTTCAGTTAGTGGATCACTAATTATCTTAATCTGACTTTAGTAATTACTTGATGTGGGTATTTGTGAACATAACGAATAGAGAAGATTTTCTCCTGTTAGGAAACCAAACTTTTAATGCTCTCTATATAATTACATCTAAAGTGTCTACAATTAATAAAATATTTTATTTCTTATGCACTCAGACAATGTTCATGATATTTCATATAGTAAAGTTCGTTAATTAATATGTGACAATCATTTGAGTTATTGTTATTAAAATGACAGCCAATCCAGACTTGGACATTTTTTAATACCTAACACGAATTATAAAAATTTGCTTTAATAGGAAAAATAACTATACAACATCAAATAACTTGTTATCATTATTCCAATACCGGTATTTCTTTCTCGGCCTCAGATTTGTTGGATCACCAAGCCCTATCAAAAATAAGTGCCTAATGTTTTTGCTTCTTCGATTATGCATCTTTTGACAATGTTTTTCAAAGTTTAACAAATGAACAACTGTTTAACAAAATGAAAGGACTTTCATATAAGAAAGGCACCATTGGTTCAGATGTCTGAAATTTTTTTAAGAAATGGTTGAAGATTATTCCAATATGAAAAAAGCTAATTTTAGAATCAATTTATCCTGACAAGCCTTTATAATATTTTCACTCATGGCAGAACCAGGAAAAGTTTCTTTTCTTTTCTTTCTTTTTCTGTCTAAAATTGAAGTCCATGCATTACTTTATGCTGTCAAAAACATTTAGACCAATTTAGCAAACACTAATATTTTATACAGAATGAAGAGAATAAAACTTCGACGAAATTTGCAATGGATTAAGTGTAGTCCACAAATACCTAAATTTAAAATGTTAGTCATTTTCACAACGACTAGATTGTAGCAAACTATGAAACTTTTCAATTTATATTTGATCCATTCATGCGAATTCGTAAAAGAAAGCTATTCCATTTTTGGTGTTGGATTGCAATCTTTTGCAAAGAGCGGCATTATTAGATTTGGGAGAAAAAAAAAAAAAAAAAAAAAACGGCGCCGTTGGCAAACCGCGGATAACTACCTAAAATTTCACGTATTCTCGTTCCTTCACTGGTCTGCATCACATACTGAAACTTATTCGTTTTCTTATTTACCATCATGGTGAATGCCCATAGAAAGCCAGTCAAGTTCTTAACTTCACCATTAAATTTAATGAGTTTAATTCTTTCCAAATAGTTTCATTTCTGAAAGAATCCAATAACAATGCACATAATTTATATTCAATGATCACGTTCAGTTCACCAGAATGTTGGGACCATCTGAATTTCATTACAGTACGTTGCTTCTCCACTAAAAATATTTTTATGATGTGGTGCCATAAAACAAAATAACAAGCATGTTAATCTAACCCCATCTCCCGCACAATTGAGAAATTAATCTTGGCTCAGCATCAACGGCACTTGTGACAAAATGTGATTCTAATGCTAGAATTATTTTGTTTCCGTTTATGATAATATAGCGTTTTATAACAGAGCAGATTGGTATTATGAAATGGGAGACTTTAATATGAAATTTTAATGTCTCAGAATCAATACAGAAATTTCAATACAACAGAAACACAAATTGTTTTCCTTTATAAAACAAATTGTAAAACTATGAAAACAGAATTGTGTTCATAATTTTCAAATGTAATGAAGTAAATGGATTTTGCTACTCCAATATTTGAAGTGTGTTTTTATATCAATATATTACATGGCCTCTTATGAAAATTTTAACTGAAAAATCTTTAACAGTTCTCTAATTCCTTTCTAATAGTATTTTCTTAATGAATGCCTGGTGAACTATGGTAGAATAAAACTGGGTGGCCATCGAAATACAAGGATAAGTAGCATGTCACTGTATTTCAAGCAATACTTAATATGTATGCTCTTAATGGATTCATTCAAATAGACTATAATTAAGTAAATAAGTTTCCACATAACAGACTTGATTGCATAAATTTTAAGTAAATAATAAACTTAAAAATCAATTATGCAACAAAAATTTAAATTTAACTTGCTAGTCCCATTTAGTTCATAGACAGTGGTAAACTTCGAAATGTGTTTCAATTATTTAAAACAACATCATCGAAAGAGGACAATTAAATTAGGAATTCAGTACACTTGGAATTACTTAAACATAAAATTTTATTATAAAGTAAAATATTTACCAAGGCATCGTCGTCATCAGTTTGTAACAGGTCATTAGTATTTGCTTCCCGAAGTGGCGAGGTTTGCTCATTGGTTGATACTGCACTATCAGGATTTGATTCTGATGTTGCACCAACTAAAAATAAATTATGATCTCATTAACAAAAATATTAAACTGACTAAATTTTAAGGTAAAGTTACAGGTAGGTTAAGTAAACCAATTTTACTTTCTGATCATTCAAATTAAAATGAGTACATAAAATATGAAATTGAAAAAAAAAAAAAAACCATAAAATTATAGGCGAATAACAAGCGTTTCGATGAAAGCAGATGTGTCCATCAAGGAAGTCTGTTATCCTGTTAAAAATACCTAAGATATGGTGGTCTCAGATTAACTAACGACAATATCATGCACATTGGCAGATAGCTTAATATATATGTAACATTATTTGTTGTGAAGCAGAATGCAGTTTGAAGACAGTGAAGAGACTTTTTATCTTTTTAAAATTCTTTTTAATCCATCGGGAAAGCATTATTATTTACAAGCAAAGACGCGGACATTGTGTGTCCGTTACAGCGCGTTACAAAAACAGAAGTCGGGAAGAGAGAGAAATAAATTATCCCTCGTCTTATATAACCTATGATTTTGATAGGGAAAATATTTCTTCATAGTGCTAATATATTAATAAGATTCTGATAGGGATTTCTGACGCATGTCAATCACATGTAAGGGAAACACAGGGATCTTTTAAAAAGAATGTGCTTACTGGACAGTTTTTTTTTTACCCCTTCACGCCGAGCGTGTGAAAGTATCGGCGTTTTGTCGATTCAGCAATTTTATAAAGCTTCGCTTGAATTAATTAAGTAGAGACAGTGGAATTGGATCACGAAATAAGAGAATATTTTAGAATCAAGTTACTATGGGCAAAATTAAGATAAAATCTTGAAAATTAATTAAATTGAAATTAGAGTTAAAATATCATTACATATTATATATATATTATATAAGCATTATTTTATGTGAAGCAGAATGCAGTTTGAAGACAGTGAAGTGACTTGCTATTTCGTGACGTCGTTTTATTTCATTTTTAAGAAGCGGGCATATGTACAAGCGATGAGCACACGGAACGACACAGAAAAAGGAATGAGGAAAAAACTCTTGGACATTTTATCCCTGGTCTTATATAACCTATGATTTTGATAGGAAAAAAGATAAAATCTTGAAAATTAATTAAATTGAAATTAGTGTTAAAATATCATATATAACTAATTTCAATTTAATTAATTTCCAAAGTTTTATCTTAATTTAGCCCATAGTAACTTCATTCTAAAATATTCTGTTATTTCGTGATCCAATTCCACTGTCTCTACTTAATTAATTGAAGAGAAGCTTTATAAAATTGCTGAATCGGCAAATAGCCTAACTTTCCCACACTCCGCGTGAAGGTGTAGAAAAATGTCCAGTAAGCACATTCTTTTTAAAAGATCCCTGCGTTTCTCTTACTTGTGATTGACATGCGTCATAAATCCCTATCAGAATCTTAATAGTATATTAGTACTGTGAAAAAATATTTTCCCTATCCATATCTCATGTTATAAGACGAGGGATAATTTATTTCTTTCTTCCCCACTTCCGCTTTTGTGCCGCGCTGTGGCGGACCTGCTTTGTCCGCGCCTGCTTGTAAATAATGCGTGCTTCTCCAAGATGAAATAAAACGACGTCACGAAATTGAAAGTCTCTTCTCTGTCTTCAAAACTGCATTCTGCTTCACATAAAAAAAATGCTCGCTCTCTCACACACACATTCACAGTACACTTCAGATGTAATTATATTCTTATATATCTTATAAAAGCAACATTAAAAGCTTTCCAATAGAATGCTTATTTGCTTCAAAATAATATAGAAGTTTATTTTCCCCAAAACACACAATTTAGTATTAAATGCTGTCTAAAATTAAAAGTATTCCCAAACGTGCAACTTAAGAAAATACTATACATTAAAAAATTTATGCATTAGAGTACTTCATTTTTCTGGCATTTCATTACAAAAAATGGGCATTTCTTATCCATGTGGCATATTCAAAACATGAACCATTTATAAACTGAACGTTTCATTTTTTATATTTCACACTTCTAATTTCTAAACTTAAAAGAAAGCCTCAACTTTTAAAAGATGAATACAATTTTTTTCCAATTAAAGCTTCCACATTTTTTAAAAATTAAGTATAATTAATAAATTAAATTTAATAATCAGTTAAGAACTGTATCTTTACAGAATTGCCTTATAAGCAATGAAACCTTGAAATTAAGCATACTGAAAAGTCTTTTCAATTCATTATTACATTAAGTAGAAAATGACTGTGAAAGATGGGAAACATTGGGGGGGGGTAGTAAGTGGGAATAAAACATATTTTCAAAAAAATCAAAATTACCTTCATCAGGCAATTCAACAGGCTTTGCAATGAGGGCATTCAAAAGATCATATATTAGATTACTTGCTACTTCAACATCATAGGCATAATCAGACTGAGATGAATTACTTTTAGCAGGACAAGACTTCAACATTTGAACAGAAGAATTAGTATCATCATCTGAAAAATTGAATAAAATATATAAATACATATAAATGTAAAATATTTACACATGACATTGCATTATCACAAACAGATTATTTGTGAAGTTCCATTTACAAAATAAGTTCTCTGAATTGCAGGCAACACAAAGGTCTTTTTAAGCATTTATGTTTCAGAAAATTTCTAAATCGCATAAAATTCAAATTTCTCAGAAAGATACTCTATTAAATTTGATTTTCCTGGAACAAGATCTTCAGGCGAGATAAGCTAGCCGCATTGAAAACTAAAAATGAAGATTAAAGTGTTTCTAAACACAAAATATTATACCTAATAAATAAAAAATAATAATAATAAAAGGAACAAACCCATAACAAAAATTCAAATTAAATATTAAATTTGAAAACAATGTTACTGTCAAGAAAAATCCAAAATCAAAGCATTAATGCATATGCTGACTTTTCCTCAGTGTCAAAATATCTTCAATTAATAGGTTAAAATATTATCATCCCACATATTCTTATCTTCATAAACAATGCAATTAGGAAGTATCAATTTGCTGCTAAATATACTTTCCTATCGAAAGGAGTTGCTTCAAGAAACATCTTCCTTCTAAGAAGAAAAATTTATTATATATATAAGTAATGAATTATGATAGAAATGATGAATGTTCGTGAATTTGCTGGCCTTTTCCTTTTTATTGGTCATGTGATATTTTCATATAAATTTTTATCTATTATATTTAGATTAATTTTAGATATGTTTTTTAAAAAATATACATCAATTTTTTTTAGCAAATTTGTGTAGCAATAGAAACTACTGGCACTGCCGAGACATTGTTAAGTCCCCCCCCACCGCAAATCACATCGGTTTCTAAAAGGTCTAATTTTTTTTTTTTTTAATGGAAATGAAACAATTTTCGTCAATGTTCTGTTCACTCGAATAGAACTAGCACTGATATTTGATGCCTGCGATTTTAAAACAGCAGAAACGGGAACGATATGTTGTCTTAATTATAATCATCGTTAAAAATGCAGATTCACACAGGTAGGTAGAACCGAAGAACGATGTTAAATGATAAGATTTTTTTTAAAAATTAAGATACGTCCATAAGATTCCAAAAGTTATTCTTAGGTTCCGAACACTGTGCTTTTAAAATTATGTTATTTTGAAGAACTTTTCGTCTTAGGTCTTAGTAAAGGCGGTCACCCTCAAATGTCCTGGAGGTCCACCGGATGATCGCGATAGACTTAATGCCCACCCTTGATCTATAGAATTACAAGCATTGCAGCGGGTCAAGAATGTATAGACAAACGTTACAACACAAACTGTCAGTTTGTATAACATTCAGCAGAACAAGTGTTTCAAATATTAAAATATTTCATGGTTATTAATTGTCTGAGATGTCAAACATGAATGAGATGTGCAGTGCAAACCTCTTATGAATCCAGCTATTTCAATAATTCGCTCCAGTATATTGTTGAAGTATCAGCTCTGAAATCACCTTAAGGGGAATATTTAGTCAAGTTCAAAGATACTTCGACTGGTCAAGTTAACATAATGAATGTTACCACCTGCTGCTTGGATTTTATTTCATCTAGTAGAACATCAGAGCATGGTTTTACAGCTGTTACTTCTTCAATAGTAGATAATATTAATTTATTGAAAAGAAAAGCAGACACCATATGAATAATTTAATCTGTATTAGTGAGGACTGTATTGTATGTTACTTTTAATGATTCTAGAAAAAGACATATCAGAAGGTTCCCAACAGCACTGCCCATCATAGGTAGGCAATATTATGTGAATTCAAAACCCAAATCTCAATTGCGGTGTTAACTGAAACCTATACATAGCTTACCGTTTCCAGGAATGACTGCAATTTTTATCTTTGAGATTCCACACAGTGACGGTTTCAACAAATTCCTAACAAGCTAACTACATAGATGGCTGACTATACAGGCGATTATCAGTGTATTGTATGCAAGACCATCAGGTATGGCTAGCACAAAGTACATGATCATAAGAGAGTTTAATTATGAAAGATACTTCAGTAATTCGGGTTTAAGATACCAGTACTTATGTGCACTTTTACGTTAACTACTTATGTAACATTTATTCTCCCGATCAATTAATCTAGAAATTCGTTTTTATAAAAGAGCAAATACGATATATATTTCATTAAAATAAAAATAAATTAATAAAAATGGACAGGTTATGAACCTGTCATCATAAACTTTGTTATGCATTTATGATAATAAATTGAGTTGAATTCCTGTAACTAATATAAGCATCGCTTATTTCTAATCTTAACACAACTATCACGATTTCTACATGTGATAAATCCTTTCTCGACCTGTAAACAACTACTGGAATGATTGTGGGATTTTTTTTTTTTTAATATGTCTGATTAAAGAACCAAATTGCAAGACTGACAATCTGAATGAGCCATGCCACAATTAGCTTACATATATATAATCAACAACTTTAATGGAATAAGACTGAATTTTGAATGCATTCGTAATTAAAATTATGCACAACTCAATGCAAGTATCAATTAAATAGCAAATTTTCGAAGTACTTATGAAGTTTTACTAAAACGAATAAGTTTGAAGTTCTGCAAAGAATGCATTTGTGAGTAAATAAGAGTATAAAACTATAAGATGTCATTCTGCTAACAAATTTAAGTTGATTAATATCCCTCAGACCAGACAAGATAATTACAGAGAACTAAATATATTCAATAGTCAATTTTCCTTAAAAAACTGTTCATAAGCCATAAAGGATTTGAAAACACATGCTGTTTATTTTAAAAGCACTCTTTTGAACATTTATCCACATCTCTATCACAATAACTAACTGGCTAAAATTTGTCTATAATTCATTTATCATTTCTTATGAAATCTCCTTTTCATGAACTACAACTAAAACAAGAATTTCTGCATTAGGAAGATTTATTTTATATTAATTTTTTTTTACAAGAGGGAAAACGCTTTACGGAGTACAACGATGTTATTAAGAGTGCCATATACAGAGAAAGAAACCCGATGTCGACGAAAGCGCCACCTATCGATGGGGGGGGGGGGTAAGGCGGTGACCAAACTAATGACGAAAGAGGCTTAAAAGGTTTGATTGACAAGCCGAATAACACCCAACAAGAAAAGAATTCCTAATACACGGGAGATATTGCTGTGTGGAGTGTGACATTCAGAAAGTCAACTAACCCACTGAACTGGCCCCAATAAAACTTTCCCCTACTTTTTTTCGAAAACCGAACTGTCTTTGTACATCACAAGAGGGGTTTGGTGGGGTTAATGAGCCACCCAAACTTGTTTGGAAAAGATACTCTTTGAGTTGGATATTTTAGATTTTCTCTGCTTGCACAGAAAACCGTACCGAGGGCAGCGTGAATGTTAGAAGGACTCTTGGAACACAGAACTCAGCACTGATTATTGAAGTACTTCGATTTCGGGACATTTAATTGCTTTGCATAATTATGTTAATTAATATTAGAGAATCCTGAAATTTAGAAGGAGTAATTGAATAATTTAATATTAATAGTATTTCGTTTGACACGACTTCATTTTTAACAATAATTGCGTTAATTAATTTTTCAATCCAGGAGCATCGGACAAGATCTATGTGCCTATGAAAATGCAAGACCTCGAACTCTTCCCCAAATAATGGGTTTAATCCTTTCTCTCAATAGTTTTAGTACTTACAGCGAATTTTAATAAATGTCTCTAAATTTTCTTTAAAATTTTATGAGTAAATTATTTATTTGAAAAAATATTAAATAGGCTTAAATGAGGAAGGAAACGAACAAAATTAAGGTGAATTTTTCAACTCATGAGACGTATATGATATGACCTGGTGTTTCTGCATAGCTGGGATGTTCCTAATTTCTGCCTGATTTTCGCAAAAAAGAGAATATCCTAAATTTTAATTAAATGACTCATTTGTAATATATATATATATATATAATTATTTTGAAAATAATGTTAGGATAAATGCTTTTAATTAGCTTTTCTAAACGTGGAATATAACCAACTTAATATGATAATATGCATAAATTGGAAGAAATAAATAAATTAAATTGTAAAATGCATATATTATATTATCTCCTGGTTTTTGAAATTATTATACCATTAATTGAATGATTTTTTTAATTTATTTATTGGATTTTTCCAATATCACCATTCATCCACTTAGCCCGGATTTTCCCCTTTTACGAGTATAGCGATTTTGAAAAAAACTCATTCAGAAACATGAGAATATTCAAATATTAGTAAATATAAGAGGACATAGATTTTCTTATATCTTACATCTCTTTAAATGAATTTAATCCCGCTAATTATTTTTTCTGCTAAAAAGTGTTACTTTTCTATTAATAATAGAATTAGTTACCATTTATTGCAAGATTTATGAATAAAACAAATGTACGTACAAGATCTTATAGATGCAAGATTAGTAAATAAATTACATAGATTTTCTTATATTTTACTTCTCTTTAAATGAATCTAATTCTGCTAATTATTTTTTCTGATAAAAACAATATCACTTTTCTATTAATAATAGAATTAATTATCATTTATTGCGAGATATATGAATAAGATAAATGCATGTACAAGATCATATAAATGCACGATCAAATAAGAGTTTTTACAAAAACATACAGACAAAATAGTATATTTATAAAAATATTCATTCAATACATATATAAATATATTTTCTCCTTTTCTTTCTTTTGGGCTATAATCGCAGAAGGATCCCGAATTTTCATTGATCTACAAGTTCTATAAATAAACAGCTAAAATAAAAGAATCTCAATTTTTTTCCCATTTTTTTATTGCCAAAAGTTTGGATTACGAATTATTTTTTCTGCCCTTTCTCCATACCACTTTGAAAATAAATAAAAGCCTTTTTTTGTGTTATATGCAGCTGGCCCTACACTTGAAAATAATATTTGTGGCTTTTATTCATGGTTGTTTTTCCCATCTTTAATTAATTTCTAAAATATAAATTTTTTAGCTTTGATTGCCTCATCTAGAGTAATATTTTTACAAGATGCTGTGCATTTTACGTCTGCAATTCCATCATCACCAATTAGCCCGTCCGGAGATGTAGCTAAATATGCAAAATTTGAGTTTACAAAAAAACCGCAGCATTGGACTTCCAAATTTTTTTACCAAAGTTTACTAAATTTGTTTCCAGGGGTGCGAGAGTATTCGCTGAAACAAGCGTGGATTGTGAAGGCGCAAATGACCACAACTGTGATGGTAAACAAAACAAAACGAAAAACACAAAGAAAATAATACCGAGGGGGAGATTTTAAGACTTAGTGAAGACCAGATAATAAAAGTGACAATCAGTGAGATTGTAAAGGGAGGGTTTATAGTGTATTCATCCGCGAATGGGACGAGTTAAAAAGGCATCGGGGGGGGGGGGGAGCAAATTATTTTTCCAATTTTAGGACTAAATAGTTCTTTTACACATTTTAAAAAAAGAAATTAAATATGCATCGGAAAGAAGATACCAAAACTGATGCTTCTATTTTGCTATTTTTATTTTATTTACGATAAAAAAAATTTATAGAATTGTTTCAATGTTTGAAGTTGAAGTTTTGCGACTTTTAATAAATATTTAAAAATACCAGAATCCTGTGTTGGCCAGAATCCTGTGTTTTTATTCCTTCTACTGATTGCGGTTGACTTCATATGAAAGAAACCGCAATAGCAAACTTAAAAGTCTTAAAATATTTCTCCATAGGTTAACATTCCATTTGAAAACTGTAGGTGGCGTGTATACGGCACCCTTAAAATAGTAAAAAAGAATCAAGACAGAAGTGATACATATTTAACTCCTAATACTAATACTAGCATGATCTATACACATAAAATCTACAACTAGTTTAAGGTCCAAAAATATGGCTTCGCATGTACTCAGCTTTACTGAAATTCCCAAATCTTGACGAGCATAAAAAGCATTACCTCTTTTGGTCATTGGTAAAATCGTCATTCGTAAAGTATTAGAAGCTACAGTGGAAAAAACATCAGGATCTCGACACGCAGCTGGCCCCAGAACTCTGAATATGTAATGCATTTCTTTTGATACCAACAATGACGAAGATCCTCCAGCAGTTGCTGATCTGATCACCTGGTAAACAATTCACTGAATGTTAGACTTTCCTCACTTTATTACAACTAAAGAAATAATTCATACATAACACAAATTTGAGTTGATAAAAAATGCTCATTGAACAAACGATTATTATTAAATAATATTCAAATAATGAAACAAAAGAAAAGCATTTTGCTGAGCAATAAGTGACCAAAATATTTTGACAAACATTGCATAATTTATGCAAGATAAATTCATAATTGTTTTCAAGAATTAAAATTTTAAATTAATGCAATTAAGAAATGTTCAGAAATGAGGAGAATGCAAATCCTGATATTTATGGATATTGCAACTATTTAGGATCTTGTATCCATAGATGCGCTCAGTATTTAGTATTTTTTACACAATAAGATAAACTTTAAAATATTGATACATTATTTAGAATTAAAAATAATCATTTAAAGTACTCAAAATCAAACATGTACGTACACATCAATGAACTTACTTTCTCCATAGTATGGGAAAGAGTATTTGGATCTTCTAGAATGTGACGAAACAACAAGGCAGTTAAAGAAGTAAACCCAATAAATGCATAAGGCTGAGTTAAAGATAAAAGAGTCTTTGGTCCTTCCATTATTGCAAACATCACAGCGTTGCAGTGCTTTCGAGTCAGCCTTAAACACAACCTCATTACTGCATGTAAAGTATCAGGATCAAGAGGCACTTTCATAAGCATCACACAGAATCTAAATGGGATTAAAATAAGAAAATAAATATGGATAACAGAGACAGAAGATGTTTTGCGAACATTAAAGTTTTATAAATAATATGATAAAATAAGAAAATAAATATGGAAAACAGAAACAGAAGATCTTTTGCAAACATTAGTTTTCTTAGAAAAAATTCCTAATTAACATGTATACAAACTTTATAACAATAATACTGAAGAAAGTTTCACGCTAATGAATATCTAGCAAATGAAATTTGCCACGGACTAAAAATGGGAATCTGAATAATAGTTAATTTTAATAATATAAAGAAACTTTAAACAAATAAATACTGGGAGTATTTATGTATTGTTTTAATATATAGTTTTCCTTGTGATTCAGAATGTATAGCAAAATTACACGTCTCATGCATTTGGGATTTGTAATAAAACTAAAAAAATGATGAACAACAAAAATTGTAGAACACCACAACTGAGAGGGGGGGGGGGGATTTAAGAAAGAAATCATACTTCAATGATATTAATTATTTCATCGAAGTAAAATAATAAGTATTTTTAAAAGTAGAACAGAGGCTTTTAAAAAGTAGAAAAGTATTTTTCAAAATAGAACTGAATAATTACCGAACTAAATTTCTGCACTGATTTGCTTTTAGTCTCTTAATAATTTTCATTTGAACAGGCTGAGTATATAAATATGACATGTCAACGCTCTGTACACTACTGTCAGTGGAAGACAATGAATCAGAAGATTCATCTAAATTTAAGAGATCTTCTTTGCCTTTGAATTCAGATTTAGTCTTTTCTTTCTCTTCTTTATTTTCTGTTGTCAGCATAATAGGGCGCCAATTACCAGTCTCCTCATTTACCTAAAACGATTTGTAAAAAATAAAAGCATTTCTAATCTTAAATTCAGTAAAAAATATTTTTGCAAAAAAGATTAGACTAAAAATAATAAAATTTGTCATTATTATAGTAAGAAAGCATAAATTCAATTGAGAATTTATGAATTTAAAAAATAATAATTTTGACAAATATGCAGAAAAAATTTATAATTTGTATCCCATGTTATTTTGGAGAACAATTCATTGCATTAATATTATATTGTAGTAGCCTGTCTTTTTACTACATTGATCACTTCTACCTTCAGTTGTTCCTACAGGGTATCATTCTTCGGTAGGATCATCCATCATTCTTCGGCGGCAGTATATATCAGTTCACTCTTAATTGTGAGTGAAGTCTATTTGGGTTTTTTAATTCCTACCTCTCTCTTTCTGGGAACATAACGGTTATTCCCAAGTTTCTCAAAAATGCACCAAAACTTGAAGAAAAGATCGAAAAATTATACATTATTTTTAATAGATATAATAATAATTACACAAAGTAAGGATGTTTATTATTTTCAAAATATATATTCCTTTATATATTGAACTATAATATACAAATAAAGTGCACTTGTACATTTTTAAAGAACTATTTAAGAAAACAAAAAACAAAGCACTATTAAAAAAACAATCTACGCTTTTATCACTCAGTATAGTTCTTGGCTCTGTTATGAGCAACTCCATAACAGAAAAGGCCCTCTGAGCTAAAGATGAGCGACAATCGTTTTTCTGTTGAGTTGTTTTGTTCGACTGCAATTCTCCTATCGTTATTATTCTCAAGGTAGAATCCTGCTAGTTGAACTGTGTATGATCTCATGTTCTTGTGTGGATCTCTTACTATTTTTTAACACTGTTTGTCCAAACATTGAAGATTTTTCTACTAAAGCTTTGTTTTATTCTTCTGAGTGCAAAAAGTTGAACAATGATTTATCTTTATAGCTAAAAAGCCTTTTCATAATTATATTAACTAGTTGAATCGAATAATTTTAATTTGGTAAATGTGAAAGATCAACAGTAATGATAACACCATACATTCTCATAAAATTTAGATATTACATTAATCCAACTAGTGCGCTTTCTACAATTCTTTCATTCAGAAAACATTCCAAATTCTTAGTAAATTCAGAGTTTTTTGGTTTAACTCCGCAATTAAAGTAGCTGTTGCTATAAATATCATCTATTTCTAATTCTACTCCCAATCTTCAAATAATCCTCATTTTCATCAATATCTCCTCCTTTTTCATATGATATACTTTCTATCATTATACTGCTTTCCTCTAAAATTTACTCCTTCTTCATGGCCAAGTATATAGCATGTGCATAACAAACACAATACTCGACAGTTTTCCAAACATCCGTAACAGACAATCATTCGCTTTCCAATTTCTTTATCTATTAATATTTACCTCCTTTAAATTATTTAATTTTACAATAGTTAATAATTTTGCATATTTGAATCCAATGAAACAAATATAATTAATTCTTGAGAATACAAAAATGTATTGCAAGCTATGATGATAAGAATTCAACATTTACACCAACTAATGAACTAATCAATATTAGAATTATAACTATGTTATTCAATACATATTTTTCCATTCTCAGAATACCTGTAATTAGCTTTACAGAGAAGAAGTAGCATTTGGAAGAAACAGACAACACAGAATTATCATTCCAGGGGTATGTAAATGTTAATCACCTGCCTAATTAAATACTTCTATCACTGATAAAAATTATTCTTTTTCACAAAATTAAAGAATTCAACAACATTCTTCTACCCCGTCTCTACAGAAATGAATTCACTCTCTCGAAATGCATGAGATTCTGGTTTAATTTTCCTTTTCAAGGGAAATTCGCAATAAAAAAATTATTTCTGGGAATAAAGAAACATAATAAAGTTCATAAACATATTGCAACACCTAAACTCCAAATTAGGAACATGAAAACTTAGTTATAACAAATTCGCTTATAAGAAGTAATGTGGATCTTTAAAACTAGGTTTCCAATTCTTCAGAATATTCAATCATTCTTCAATTTTATACAAATTTCTATATGCCATACACAATTTAAAATGTAGAAAAGTCACATTTTTATTACTGAATTTTGATTTCCAATATCGAAACAGCAAGCTACCTTAGAAAATAAATAGCCATTTTTAATAATTAATGAAACTGAAATTTTATTTTAAAAGGAATGAACTAAACCAAGAAACGCTAAAATGAAAAGTCACTTGTCACTCAAACACTATACAAGGAATAAATTTTTTTAAATCAAAAATAGCATCTGATTTTTCGTCTGTTATAATACTAAAAAGTCGTCAAACCATCTATTCAAAAAATCTCTTAAGCATAAATGTGTTGCAACGCAAATTATCACTTAAATATGTTTCTCATAAATTATATAACTTTTTGTGAATAAAATAATATAAATTCCAATTTCTATTGTACAATAGTTACCTGCACCATTGTAGTTAACTGTACAGTATAGTTTCTACGACCAGCACTGAAACGTAAGCTTGTCTCTCCATTTTTATATGCATCATCTATAAGTTTGTTGTTAGAAAGAGTGTAATTATTCCATTTACCACTACGATCATCGAACCACTTCCATTGTCTTTTAGGAGCCTACAATGAATTAAGAAAAGGAAGAAAAATCAGTTGGTGTCAATTTTATTTATGGTCACATCCTTTAAAATAACTCAATCTCATTTTTATTTGTCTTATTTCAAATCGGATATATTTTCATAATTACTATATTTTCAATGATCTTGAAAAGGATATTAATTAGATGTAAATAAATAATTTACATCTTCATCATAATATTTTATAGGTAACCTCATTAAATTTTAAAACAGAAAAGGCAAGTATAAAGGTAAGAAGTACTTTAAAGACAACTAGGCCAATATAATAATAGTTGCTTAAAGTGAAACAAGCAAAAAATTCCATTTATAAAATATTATGAATTAGAGAAATAGATCAAAATCATAACATACAGCAGCTTGCATAAGAAAAGGGAGGAGTAACCGTCTGAATCATGATGTAAAGAATTCAGAGTTACATAAATTATGATTGATTTTTCTGTCCATCAACACAAACAATTTTTCAATTCAAATAAGTTTTGTTTATGATTCAAATACAATTTTGCAATAAAACTTGAATAAAAATTGGGAAGATTATAAAAAATTAACTGTAAAATAATTTAAAATATCAGCTCATCAAAAAAAATAATTATTATATTCCAAAAGCAGGTTGATGATTGAAAAGTAGGTAGGTAGCCATCATTCTACCCAATAATCTAGTTTTGAAACAAACTAGTGTGTTTGAACAGAAATAGGTTTAAAATACTAATATTCTATATTATGAGGATAAGATTTTTTTTTTTCCCATAAAAGATTTAGCTTTTTTTTCTGGGATTATTGTAGTTGAGATTTGATCTAAGCACATTCCATGGAATCGAAATATCAGATCTGGGGATTTACATTTTTCGGTAATATGATATAAATACTAAATGAAAATCCATATTTCTTAGATATCACAACATTTTACTGATATTAATTTTTCTCCTCTATTTTTGTACAGATATAAAATACAATGCGGCAAAAAAAAAAAAAATACTATAATAACTGGAAAATGAAGTCTGCAAGAATTTCAAAGAAACCAACACAAATTAAAATATTACCCGAGACAAAAATTTGCTGGATACCTATACATTTGATTTCAAGGCCATACATTAAATTATAATTAAGAAGCAGGTTATAATATTTTAAAGGGCTTTTTTCCAATTTTAAATTAGAAAACAATACGTATGTGACGACAATAACAAAGCATTATCTCAAGTGCATGTATTATTCCGTTTCTCAATGAGCAAAATCCTCCAAAATATATTTCCCCTTGTTCAGATAAACAATTTCATCTTATCGATTGATTAAAAAGATATTAAGTTACACAATTTAGAACTGCACGTATGAAGCCTAAAATATTTCCTTCTCCCAAATATAAAAAGAGACACAGAAACATGGCAGCCACATATAAAAAAATGGCTGCTTGTTTATGGTTTTCCCCCATTTTTAGAGAAAAGCTGGTTCTGTTGCATCCCCTAAAATATCATTTCCAATAAGTTTTGTCCTAATTAAAAGTAATACACGATGCACGATTCCAGCACAGATAACCTGTTTCTCTTACTAAGAAAAGAAACGATTATTCTGTGACGGAAACCAGGCAGTTACTGTCTGCATTAGGTTTCAAATGATTACAGGTCTCAATTGCAAATTTAGAATAAGATTGGTAAATGGTTTAATATACAATAAGGTCCTCATTAATTTTCAAGTAAATATACTGAATAATGCTGTTTAAACTTATCACCATTCACAAAGTATTTCTTCCTTGATGATTTGTGCAGTCTTTCTATTTGTTCTTTTCATTGAATCTTGAGAAATTTGAGTTCACTTTCTTAGATGGAATTGCGTAATTCTAGAAATATGTATGAATATCTATAATATCTTTCTATCTAAAATTCAAGAAAGAAGAATGGAAAATATGGAACAAAATAGTCCATAAATTCGCGAATACAAATAGGATCGCGTTTGTATTATATAATATAATGTATTATATTAAAAATGCATACCATAGAAGTTCCAAAACTTGCCAATCAATTCTATTCCATATGTAAAGAAAAGATTTACTGTATGTACAATTAAAATCAGTGATGCAGTAAAATGTCATTTGCAATTTAAATCAAGTATGTTATATACAGAATTTGAATTATAACATTATTCAATGTTAATATTTTAATTTTTCTTAATAATAATTTAATTCTTGAGCCTAAAATTAATTTTTTTACCGCAAAATAAGTTATGGAGTCCATTCTTTTCTTGCATAAATTTTAAATACGGCGCCACATACTTTTTCTGCATGAATTGGCATTTTTAAACTTCCATTTTTTGAAATTGATAATGAATGAACAATAACAATTAAATGCAGTATGAAAATAAGAGGTAATCCACGGCCAACCCAACATTTTTATTTTCTATTTTTTAAAATACATAAATGGGCAAGACATGAATTTAAATAAATCTCGAAACACAAACACACAAAGAATTAATTCCCCAATAGCTTTCACTTCTACTTTTGAGAGCAAAACATTAAATTCATTTGGCTTACTCAGAGTTTAATAATGAATATTTCGCTAATTATTGACTAAGTCAGGTAGAGAATAACCCTAAAGTGCATTAAAAAAATTAAAATACTCTTCAGTTAAGTGGTTAGGATAGCTTTTTCATATTCTCAAGTAAACCTGCCTCAGTTTATAGGAAAACTAAAATATTCTAAATCTCTGCTCATATAAAATTCTCTAAATGAAAAAAAAAAAATGAAAATTACCATAAGCAAAGGCGATTTTCTTTTTGACATAATTGCAGCTTTCTCATATTCATCAATAATTAAAACCACAAATGGCAGCCACCTAAAAATTAAAAAAGAAAAAAATTAATTTTACAGAAAAATATCTGTTACATGAACCATTGGTAAACATTAAACATACTTTGGAGTAGGTTCATCTTGCAAAAAATTCAAACATGAAGCTGTCAATTCTAAGATAGAGATGAATGTTCCAATGATTTCTTTGCTTTCTATTGCAGCAGCAGTTGGTAATTTCATTTCCTGAAAAATGGATTAAATGCATATTTCAATGTTATAATTATTTAAAGTGAAATCTGTATGATTGTTTCATCTGGAAGAAAAAAATAACCTACTTCAAATATTAGGGTAAGTAAGTGTAATCGAACAGCAAAATTGCATTCAACAGGCATCCATGGAAACTTAGAACCAATGCCCCATCCCTTACGCTCAACTGGAATTTGCTCAGGATTTAAACGCTTCAGAAGATAATACATTTTAAAATGAACCTATAAAAATATAATTGTAAATTTTAAATCAATTTAACAATCAGCAATTAATTTGAATGAAATAAATTCAATTTGCTGCAATAATTATTTAAAAAACGTACATTTTATTTCAAAACGGAAATTTAGATAAACAGAAAATAGCAAACTATATTATATTCATTGCAACAATAAAACTAATTTAATGCACCATTATAAATAGTCTATCAAAAATTTTGACGCACTTAGGCCATCGAACACTAATAAAGCATACGTAAAATGTATCAAAAAATGTTCTCTTACAAAAAGTGCAGATCTAAAATCAAATCTGAGAGCTCTTGGGAGAATTATTACCATAATACTGCTTAAACACACCATAAAAGATAGTACTGTCAAAAATTAAGGAAAGAAACAAATCCATACAACAAAGTATTTTTTTAAAAAAAGAACTAAAGGTAACATATCCAAAGGATTAGAAAACCTCCTTATTTCTAACAACATTTAACAAATCGAGAATAAATTATATGGCTTGTTATTAACACAGGATTGCCAATGTTAAATATATCTAAGCATAAAATCAAACAATGTTTGTACTATAAGAGGCACCTTGAAGATTGAACAACATACACTGAGTAGTACTGGTGATGAATTAAAACATCAAAGCGCAAATTTATTTAAATTATATATTTCAAAAAATTCTTTAAATTATGTAGAAAACACCAAAATTAAAAATAGCTTTGAATTTGCAATTAAAAATTTTTTCTGAGGGCGAGAGGTATCTTTTAAAAAATAAGAAATACTTCAAAAGAATTGGTAAACATCGATTAAAAATTGCTTTGGAGTTGAAGAAAACATACCAACTTCTTACATTAAGCAATAAAGAAACAATTGAATACATTCAGTCAAGGCATGGATGCAGTAGGTAACTGTCTAACAATTACCTAATGAAGAAATATGCATTTTCAAATTATATAAAGTATGGCATTTATGCTAAAACACAATAATATTTAAGAATAAAATGAAAAAAGTTATTTTTAATGGTGTGTAAGATAATTTACATTCATTATCACGATCATGTAAGATAATCACATTCATTATTTATAAAGAATATAAATGCTACCGACCTAATTTACATTCATTAAGAAATATTGTACCTCATTAATCAATCGTTGAATCAAAAACCGATTACGCCAATTCTCTCCATTCCTGGCAGCAACAGCTATTAACAGATCGCAGCAACGATAAACTGTTTCAGGCAAAGCATCAGCCAACTTTAAACACCCATCAACAACTTTTTCAGTAAACTTGTCAATTAATTGAGAAGATAAAGGTTCTTCTTTATGCTGTACATATTCCAATTCCTTCTGCTCATCTGTTTTATTTTGCTCACTTTCATTCTAAAAAAGAAAAATTACAATCAGTTACTGAAAAATATACAATTCATAATTTGTTTATATTAAAATGAAGCTAAACACAGAAGAGCACTTTATGATAAAAATTTAAGAAATCTTGTAATGAAAATGATACATCCCAGGAGGGAGGAGTCGAAGAGGCCAGGCTAGTGGAAGAAGGGGTATTCTTTTAAATTTACATACATTTTAAAATAATCGAATAACTAGTCCCTTGATACTGCTTCAGCTAGTCATCTAAGGGTTACTTATGGAAATAATATAGTATACAAAACTGCCACATACATTACACAGCAGCCTCAGTTAGCAGCAGCGATAATTATGCCCCCCCTCCCCGCTTTTCCACATAAAAGTTTAAACACATTTTCTCTTATTTGAGGTCCAACAAACATATTTCCTTTCTCAGCAGTGTTAACATTATAGTTAATTCCAATTATACGTTTCTGTCCTGTCTATATCAACATGATTTTTTAACAACTTCAAAATTATGAATGTCATCAGACACATAAAGAACTAAACAAATTTCGGGATAAGCAGTAAAAGGTAACGTTTATTAACTATTTATTGTTTTTCATTTTAAAAAATCTGCCATTGTTTTTTTCAGAGAAAAAAAAATAATAACAAACTTATTCAGTATAAATACAAAGCAATCTGAAAAAATTCTTATTTACTTTTATAGGTCTTTTTCAGATCAAAACTTCTAATTTTGATAGGACAGTACACAATATTTTAATTGGCAAACAATACCACAATAATTAATCCTCTTTAAAGAAAGCAATAATCATAGAAGAAAGTATGTTACAAAATAAAAAAAATAAAAAAGGTTGATACAGGGTCCTTCCTTTTCTACCAGAATAAATCTGAGCGATAAAATAGTCATATTTTTGCTTACTTTAAATTTTTAAATTTCAAATAAAAAACAGCAAAATTCATATAGTTTTGTTTGTTTTTTTTTTTTTTTCTTTTTTGCAGCATGATATATTAATATCACTTACATTACTTCATATATTCCACATATGATAATATTTGTATTTTCAGTTTTGATATCAATTTTTAGTCAAATTGTTCCTGGCCCTAAAGCCAGAGGAAGAATTGCTGACGGAGAGCACGATTATTGAAAAGTCTAGAATGGATAACATCAGATATAAAGAAACTCGAAAAACAAGCAGTTCTTCCAGAAGAAGCTACTAGCTTCCAGAAAAAACTTCAACATTTTGGGAAAATAAACAGCTAGAGTACAAAAATATACTTCAGAAACTTCAAGTGCCTGGAAAATTAAATGATACATTAAGAATATATTCAAGGGAAGAAAAAAAATAGCAAGAAGTAATCAGTAAATGGAGGGAATAGTAAATTTTATTCTAAAATATAGACTTTAAAAGTACTTTTAGAGAAAAAATAATAACCAATATTAACATATTTTCCATTATGGTACTGTTACAATCAAATTCACTGTTGTTTAAGAAAATATTCATTTTTATACGAATATGTAGAATAAAACCAGTAATTAGAGGATATTTTTCACAGATAATGTTATATAAAATGTTGTTAAAGTTCCTTATGAAAGATCTTACTAATGGAAATTCATTCATATATAAAATTACTTTATCA
The DNA here is from genome assembly GCA_026543865.1 of Argiope aurantia. Classification (NCBI taxonomy): domain Eukaryota; kingdom Metazoa; phylum Arthropoda; class Arachnida; order Araneae; family Araneidae; genus Argiope; species Argiope aurantia. Next base: position 902,945 of record JAPMOR010076963.1, read on the forward strand.
CACTGCAATTAACTGTATTTCGAGAAAAAAGAAAAACACCATTATACTACTACTTCATTAACATTTCAATTCTTAAAAAGGTTAAATATCTCAACAAAACAAAAGGTAGATTATTTTTAAAAATCAGAAATTTTCCCATCTAAAACGTTTCAATTCATTCAGTTTTTTCATTAAAAGCACTTTTTTTAAAAGCTTCAACATGAAAAATAAGCACCTAGAAGGAGGCGGAATTTTAAGGTCCTAATAAAAAAAGCCGTTAAAATATGCAGAATGGAGATGGAAAATGAAACTTTAACCATGATGCGGTAATAACTAATGAATACATTAAATTACATGAATACAATGTTAATATTTTACACTGTCTTAAAATTCTGATAAAATGTTTTGAAGTGCATTTTTTAAAATTTTAATAAATTTTAGATTGAATTTTTATGCATTTCCAACAATATTTTTATCCAAAATTTGTTTCCTCTATTGTTTATTTTGGTGCAAAATATTGCAATTTTACAGGAAATGTTACTTTAATCATCGTAATAATAACCAGACTTATTGTGTTCTTTAATTTCTGCGTTTATTTCTAATAATTATTTATTGTTGAAAGAAGATCATACATGTATTTATATACATAGATAAATGAAAGATAATAACAGAATACAACTGGGAGTAAGTTGAAAGTGTTTAATATTTCAAAACACTGAAATATTATTTGGACATAAAAAATTTATAATCATTAGTAAGTTTGCTCAGTTTCTCATTAAATTTTTAAAAAATGTAAATTTTAAAAGTGATAATTTATGCAGTTCTTGCTAATAACACATTTAAAATGAATATGCATTATCCTTTGATTACTAGGATCTTTTATTTATTATCACATTTATATTAATTCAATTATGGCCTTTACTAACTTAATAT
>JAPMOR010076963.1:903866-1004935 GCA_026543865.1 Argiope aurantia
CTTGCTGTATTTTAATGTATCATGCAAAACAAATAGTAAAATAAGTTTGATTGATTGAACAATAAAATGAATTTATGCAAAATGTTCTTGAGATATTAAAAATATTCTTGAATCATAATGAAAAAATAAAAGAAATGGGTAATAAAAATGAATTACTCAAAAAGATTTAATAAAACAAAAACCATGTTAAAAATGACAAAAGCTAAACAAAAGATACACCTAGTTAAAAAACTATAGTCCTTTATAAACTTTATACAATATTTTTAATCACTTTACTTTCTTATTTTTTTAACCAAACGATCAGGGTTCTTTTAGACTCCAATTTACTATTTTTACCCACTATTTTTCATTTATTTACTTATAGTTTTCTTTTAGTTCTATCAGCTGATATTCTTTTGCATAATTCCTTCCCATCTATATCCTTTTTTTTATACTCTTCATATTTACTTAATGAATTCCCCACACTTAAAATAAATTGTTTTTACACTTTCAAATTATATATTGAACTATTTGCATGAATGCTGTCATAATTTTTCAAATTTATTTATTTATATTTATTTTGCAATGAACTTTTGTTCTTTCATATTCTCCACATAAATATTCTTTACTCATCAAAAATTTTATCTCAATAAAACCATTACAATGAGAAAGTATCATTATCTTCTTCAAAAATAATATGACATCACTGCAGGTTTTAAGTTGAGGGCATGTTCAACCAAAATTTATTCACAATATATTTAATGAAAAGAGAAAACTGATGTTTCCAAAAATTTCATTGAGTTTGCTGTTAGCAACATTCATCAACTTATGCTCTTCCTGCGATAATGAAATTTGAAAAAGTCGCCATATCTTTGAAAGAAAGCTATCCAGGGTTGCTGTTGTTGTGCTCGTTTTGGCGACATTAGGCTTCGAATAAAGTGAAATAATGGTACTTTTTAATCAGCGGTGAAGGATTAGCGAATGAAATTAGCGACTGAATGGCTCGAATGAAATTTCCTAAAAAATACGCTTTTCTTCAAAAAAACTTTGTATAAACAGATGCTTATTTTCTTCTCGTAAGTTAGAAGTGCACTCAGAGTGTTGCAATGCCAATTTGATTTTGGTGCTACATTTGGTCAGTTTTGGCTCTTACACCATTAATTAATAAGAACCAAAATGATTACGTGAAATCGCCGCTCGCGAAATGCTATCGCACGGAAGTTTATCTGATCCTTAGATATCTTACTAATTCCCCAGACTTTTACCTGAAATCCCCAATTTTCCGGTTCTGTCGCTGCCCTGTCTTTGCTTATCATTTTATATTTTATAGTCTAAACTGAAAAACTGAACTGAAATGAAAATGTTTCGATATCATTTTTTTCTGGTGTTTTATCTATTAAGTTCGACATGATTTTGAATGCAACTCAACATGAGGATCATGAAAGAAATTAGTTAAAGCTGATAACACCTTACTAGCACCAAGACAAACATTCTTTACATAGTGAATAATATAGATCAGGAGTTATCTATGGGAATGAATATACCCGATTCATCAACAGACGATAGCAATTTTAAATCAAATTCCTACCAATGAATTTCCAGAACATAAGTCTCCTCATCCTCAATTCTTGTCAAATGGCTTTTTCCATTTAAAAAAAAAAAAAAAAAGACAGCTTCAGTAGCCTTCCTCTAACAGTTGGATCAAATGAGGAGATATAAAGATAATCAATCAACTTATTATAAGAAATATACTCATTACAAAAATGCACTTTTCTATTAAAATTAACCTCTTGTTTATACTTTCAAAAACAGATGTATCAGTTTCTTTTTCAAGAAGTATTCAAGCTACTTTTCTCAATCTCGTCATTTTCAATTAATATTGAAAAAATTTGACATAACTGACAACTTCAAAATCGATAAATAATTTTCAACTGGGCAGATATATTAATAATTCAATTCAAATAATTATACACGTTATTATGACCCTCTATACATAAAAAAAAATTATGAACAGTTGTAGTGACATAAAAAAGCATGAGATGTAAAAAATATAGAAAAAGTATAAAAATTTAAAGAATGTATTCAGACAATAGTAGATAATGATCGATGTCATAATAAAAGATAACTCTCTTTCACTAAAACAAGATGTGAAAAAACATCACCAGCCTTTTCTTATATCTTCTATTGATTTAATATCACATAGAATGTTAAAAAAGCTATCTCCTTTATATTCTCAAAACTGTTTACAGAGCATAGTTGAAATGGAAAAAATGCAACCTTTCATAATAAATGACAGAATTTGCAGCTGCACAAAATGTTTACTCATTATTAAACAGCATTTAATAAGATGTTGATGAAGATTGATATGACTTTATAACAAAGTAAAATGTAAAGGTTTTACATTTGATTTACTTAAAAATTGACAATAAAAAATGTTATTCATTTTAACACTAATTAAAAATAATTGATATGGAACAATAATTGTGAAATCATTAAATATAGAAATGTTTTCATATGTAATAAGAAGACTGATAAGATAAGACTTAGACACTAATAAAATTCAATGAGTTTGTAGGCTATATGACTTCATTTCACTGCATTATAAGTACTTTATTGATTTTAAGACAATATTTACCTGAAAATGTTTGTATTTGAAATAATTTACTTACTGGATTGTTTAAAGAATAATATTCTTAACAGTTGAAATATTTTCACACAAAAATTGGATAAAAATGAACACTCATTTCACAGAACATAAATACATGCCTTAAATAATAGACACTTAGTGTCTTTGCAAGTTATATATAAGCATTTAGCTTATAATAAGCATACAAGAATTCTTAAAATAGGAAGATAAGATTTATTTACTAAGTAAATTTGACATTCTATAAACGTAATTGCGTCAGAAGGAATAAAACACCTTCAGTCCTCTTAATATTGTCTATAATTGTTTTTTAATATATGTATTTCAAATAATAGCTTAAGGTTTGATATTCTAGAAATAGACATAGAAAAGTACATTTCTTTTTATTTAACTTAGTACTATAATGAATTACAATTTTCAAAGGATAAAACCTCACAAAAAGAAAAGATGGCACAGGAAAAATTGGACAATAAAATTGCCATTTATTATTAAATATATTTTCGAGGTTCATAAATTTAAAAAGTATTTTTCATTTTGCCATTGCAACAGGTTAAGAAAAAAAAAAAGTTCACATTTCTGTCTTAAATTCAGAAAATTTCAAAATTGGCTTGCAGAGCTTTGCGAGATTGAGCCATTTTTTTATGCCAAAATAGCACAGACTATTTAACTGATTTGCAATATTTTTGCTACAACGTTGACCTTTGTACAGAACAATCAAAACCAGTTAAATATGCACCACTGTATGATCTGTATGAACACAATCAAGTAGTTTACAGCAGTCAAAGGAACCTGCCACAACAGTTTCATGAGAACAAATTCATGATACTACGCATCCTGATAATTTGAAAAAAGCTACCCTCGCTTTTCTGTAGCATCTGAGGAAAATTAAATGTTCTAATATTGAAAGGACTCCTAATGGCCACAGTACAACTTTTCCAATATGAGGTATGTTTCATCATAGGTATGGAAAAAGCAAGTCCCATACCATTACTTACCCATCAAGAAAGCAAAAATTGCCATACCAGAAGTCTCCTGATAAAGCCCTTACCAAGCCTTTTAAATGCCATTCTTTAAAATCATCATGTTATTAGCTTTTCACTTAAAGCAGGTATGGTTATTCTAAAAATTTCTAAATTCCCAGAAGGTAAGAAGAAAAAGCTTGCTTCTCAACAGGATAGAAAACTCAGCAAATATATTAAATAAAATTATACGGAGCACAAAACTATGATTTGGATTCCAAAAGAGGCAAAGTTATTTAATCAGACTTGTATAGGTCAAAATACAACCAAAATTGTTCTATATAAAACTCTTGATTCTTATAAACTTACTTTACAACGAATCAGCACTTTTCATCGCTTCTTCTTTTATAGATTCAAATAGGGATTTCACAATAAATATTACAGAAACCTTTCCAGCTGCCCAATATTTCGATATTGCAAGCTTAACACAGTAACTACAATGGCCAGATATTATAATATTTTTTCCTAACCACCACAACATGTTAAACACATCATGGCAAAATTGCAATTTTTGAAAATGGTTTAAAGATTAAGAGTATATAAATTATCTACCTTGGTGAATTAAAAGTGAACCTAATAAAAGGGGCTAATTAGGAGATCACTCCTAGATGTGGTACCTGTAGCTCATCATTCAGAAATGAGAAGGGCAGCAAAAGATAAATTAAAATGCAGCTTTTATTAAAGAGATTTAACTTTAAATAGCCTCGAAATTTTAGAAAACTATCAACATATTCTTTCCAAAAGCAATTTTTAATAAAAAAAAAAATATCGATGTAAATTATCAATAAAAATCAAATAAAAGCTAACAAGAAAAATAAATCAAAAGGGCAAAGTCGAACCTTGCATGAAAGACTGGTTCAGCTCAGCTTGCATACGTTGAATTTATTAACTTTCAGCCTTTATTTTTCTTATCAGTTTCACTGTTAATTGAATTCTTAATAACAAAAAATAACAGAACAGGTTTAAAAATAAAAACTGAAAAATAATTTCACAGGATGTAACCCAAGTGGAATTTGACTCCATTCAAATGAAATTTTAGAAGGTATGTATTTTAGGTTTAAAATGGTCAGAAGCATATGGTGGGCATGAACAATAAAATTATAAATCAGAATGATTTAAAAGGATCTTCTTAAATGAAGAGAATAAAAAATTAAAGGCATGAGCAATGTTTAAGGATTAACACAATATAATCTAAGTGAAAACAAAGCTTTTATTTCAATAAGTCAGCAGAGAATTTAATATGCCAGCAGTTCTAACCACGAAGTTATGCATCACATGATTATTTATAACCATATACAAAATGCTTGTGTTCATATAAACATTGAGAGATTTTGAATTCTTTATGACAGGAAACAGAAAGACCAATCATATCAAAATGCATTGTGTGCAACAAATATTCACCAAAAAGATTTGATACTATTAAACAGCTTCTAAACAGAGAACCAAATAACAGAGGCTGCAGAGTAGATCTGGCAGGCCCACTGTTTCCCAAAGGGTAAGAAAAACTATGAAATTTCTATTTATTATCACTGTTTACAGAGCAGTGCATCTGAAATTCATAACATCTTTATTTCAGAGCTGCCAACCATACATAAAAAAATTTAGGAGCACAAGACTAGAAAAACAGGGGCAAACAAGAAAAAATAGGAGCAAATCTACGATACCAAATTTTTACTAGTTATTCCCATTTACTACTTATTTTCACAGTTTTTACATAGATTTCTTTAAAGCAATGAAACTCAAAGAATGTTTAAATAAACAACAGCAATAAACAAATTAAAATTATTTTATATATGAAGTACACACATAGATAACTTTCTTCTTAAATATAAAAACTGGTTCTTTAGCTGTAAATTTTCTTACTATGTATTATTTAAGAAGTTTACTGTAGTTAATAAATGTCTAAACATTTCAATTTTGATTGATATTACAAAGACTTACCTTTTTATTGAGATTTCCAAATAATGCTAAAAATATTTTAATAGAAATATTTACAAAATATTATTTTTTCTTTTTTTTTTTTTTCTTTTCTTTTTTTGAAAGAAAAGGTGAAAATTTTTCCTAAGAAATTTTTATATTCATAAAAAAGATCAGCTTCTTTAAAAATAAGTATAAACACAAAATAAAGAAAACTATGAATATTCCAATATTTATTTATTTAATGCAACAATAGTAGCAGATTTTGCTTTAAAAAAAAAATCTTTATCATATTTTTGAGAATAGCAAACATTTGAAATCCGAGATTTAGCAATTAAAATTGACTATAATGTCGAAAAGTTCATTGAGCTTCTAAAATCTGTTTTGTTTCTACGAACAAGACTGAATATACGTTCGCAGGAATGCCGTGTCGTGGCAGAGAAGTGATATGTCTCCGCATTGAGAGCGCGCCTGTGTTCTAAGCGCAAGTCTAGCGACTGACGAAAAGCAAACCGCATTCAGTATCGGAAACAATTTTTCAAAACCGAAAGTAGTATTTTTTTTTTTTAAAAATTGCGTTTGGCAAGCAGATTATTCAAATTACATAGGGAGAGTGGAAAATACAAAAATAAAACCGTCAAACTTTAAAAAATCGGAGTTTTCTGATAATTTTCGGATTACCGAAGTAAACTGATAAAAATCGAAGAAACTCCGATTAAATCGGAGTACTTGCCATGTTTGTTATTTCAAGAAACACTTTGGCTCGCTCTTCGTAATTTTATAGCTAAAAAAGGAAGGTATGACATTATCTACTGATAATGTTACAAATTTTATTATAACATCAAACTGGCTTGTGGCCTTAGACCATATTGAAAATGATACTGCTTTCCATTTGACAAAATGGGAAAATTTATCAACTGCTTCATGGCGGGGCAGTTGAGTACAGATTAAAGTAGAGCTTATGAAGCATACAAGGAGATGACAAGTGTTCTTCAGAGCTGCACGCATATCATTAATTATCAGCCTATAACAGAAGGGCTGAATTCTCAAATAAGAAAAGACAACTGTCTAGAGGTCCTGCAACTTTTTTTTCCCCCATTGCCTCAAAAACTTGCGTGCGTGTGAGGGGAGGGGGCTGTACTTGCAGGTTAATCTAATTTATGGTTTCATTTGATTTACAAGATCATGCATTCAATCAAATTCAAATTACGATCAAGAATCATTTGAACTTCAGAAAATAAATTCTAGGGCTTCTTTTATGTTTTAAAATTCAATTACAGAACAGTGTGATCCAGATTTTTCGGAATTATCGGACTGACTATCATATCAATAACTGGCAAATTTTGTATTAAGAAAATTTAGACCATGTTTAAAAATTCTTTTCAATACTAAATATTTTTTGCACAAGTTCTTGAATCCAATCTCTGACCTTAATTAAAATGTTATTTTTATTATTATCATTAATAAAATATGTATTATTAACTCTACTTATATAGATTAAAATAAAATTCCCCCTCCTCTAGTTTCGGAAGTTGAAATGACAGGCCGCAAAACTTGCATTGCTCATGGCCTCGAACGGGGATTAGTCAGGAACTGCTTCCTTTATTCAAATCCCTGCTTCTGCAATATATTAAAAATTATTGGTGTTTAGACAAGGAATGCCGTTGAACATATTAGTTTGAATAAATGAGTCAAATATTAACAATAAAAAAGAAATTTCAAGCTCAAGGTCCAAGTCCGCTTTTCGTAAAAGATTTGACTGCAGCTGACAATATAAACACCTGATGTATAAAGGACCACTTGGAAAAGCTAATAAAATTGATTTGGGGGGAGAGAGAATGTTACAAGCGTTTTGGAACTTCAAACAGTAAGAGGCGAATTATTTGTGTCGATTCAATGCCACAAGCATTTACACATATGCTGTGTATCCATTCTCATTAAAATGGTGAGAGAGCAATCAGAGGTGAATCCACCAAGTGTCCTCAAGATCAAGACTATTCCAAAATCAAAAACCAAGAAGACAAGAGGTGGATGTCTTCAAAATATCTCAAACATTTGACAACTGAAGTTATATACAAAATAGGTTTTTTTTTAGAGTAAAATTCTTTATAAGTTAACATCTGATACATGTTAACTTAGTTGGAGGATGTTAGGGTATTATTGTATTTTTTCTTTTTGCATTTACAAGCTGTAGGTTGGCAAGTGTATTTTGTGAATAACCATGTTGTTATTAATTTCAATATGAGTTTAAAAAATCTGAGGAATTCTTTTTCTAAATATAGTTTATGCTTTTTAATAAATCTGAGTTATAATTTTTTTTCAAAGGAGTCAATATGTTACACCATAATTGCTATTGATAAGTGTCCACGTGAGGCTGCAATGTATTGAATACAGTTGAAAAAAATGGGAAAACTTAAAAATAGGAAAACAAAATGCATTCCATTTAAGCATCAATGGTAGTAAACATGTAAAACATTTGAGGGAATGATGCTACATATTCTGATTTTTTAACTAAAGAATTATCTAACATGCTATTTTAATATTACTTTCCAAAATACAGCAACAATTACCTGATAAATCATCTAATATATGTATTTCTCCCAAATAAGGCACATTTTACAAGTGTGAACAGTTGATTAATATTTGTCTGGAATGACTCCCAAAATTTCTAGTCTACGAAGTTTACTCTCTAGCAAGTCATACAGATTTCTGAAACATTTATTAAAAGTATTTTGCTTTTGAACAAATCAAAGACACTCTTCAACATATACTTGAATAAGCAGCTCACATTTTCCTCAACATTCCTTTAATTGCAGTACTGCCTTTTTATAACTGTCACCCCCGGGAGAAAAGATCTTAAGCAATTCAATTCATTAGCAATACTACTCTTTTCTATTGCCTGCAAGCGATACACGAATTTATCATGATGATTTAAAATTGGGTCTCTTTCCATCTACCAAAATTAGCCCCAAAAGCTCATGTAATTTCTAAGCTCTTCATTTATAATAGATTAGTGTAAATTATTTTGATGAGAAATTTTACAATTTCAGACAAAATCTTTCTCTTTTGATATATGAAGTTGTTTTATCTTTAAACATTGACAACAAACAATACACTTTCCTGAATCATCTATTTTTATTTTTTTTTGCCTTTATTTTCTTTATTTTCTAAACTATTAGTTTCTACACTATTTATTAATAACATTACCACATTTTTAACTTTCAAAAATATTTCTTCAGCATAATTAGAGGTTTCCTCTTTCTAGTATTTATAACAAGCTATGCTATATCTTAATTCTTTAATGCTTCTACAGACCATATGCTATTCTTGCAGTATTTATTTGAAATAATTGACTTCAAACAAAACAGAAAATAACCAGTTCAGAAATACAATGAAATGAATTAGTCATTATGAATCCACATCTTACCAACAGAAGATATGTTTTCACTTTGAATTGGTTGATAATTCTTATATTCATTAATTGCAGGCAATTCACCAACATCCTTTTAAAAGTTCACAAAAAAGACACCAATAGCAATTGTAGTGTTAGATTAAAACTCTTTTGATAGAAAAACACAGCCCAGAACTATTAAAATGCACAAACTATAGATACAAAAAAAAAAAAAAAAATCTATAGAAGTTCTGTCTCAAATTAAAATTAATAACATCACGTTTGTTCACTAAAAACGGTTGCCAACCAACAGCTTTTAAATACAAAACAATAATAATATCCTAACAATAACACAATTAGCAACATTACCTGATTAGTGGACACCAAAACATTTTCTCCCAATGACATTGCTATTGCACGTAACATCTGATCTTCCTCTGACATTTCCCAGTCCATTCCCAAAGCCTAATAAAAATTATTTATATTATTCTTAATTTTGCAGGTAACACAATTATGTTGCAATAAAAATTCCTCAAGAAAAAAAAAGGATATAAAAAAGTTGTTCCAAATTTCTTTAAAAAAAATACAAAACAATTCAGAAATTAACTGATTAAATAATATTAAATAAACAATTCAATGTATCAATCTTATTTAGTTAGAATATCATGTTTAATAAATAAAAGAAAAAAATTTGAATAAAATTATTTCTACCAAACAATTAATAAACGATATCTACTAACGAAATGATAGTAAATAATAAGGAAATAATAATAAATAATAAAAGACTCCTACATGAACGGGTGAATGCCAACTGAGGTCAATTCCAGAGTTGGATTATGATCATTTTCGTACAATTAAAATTGCCTAAAAATTAATGATGCTTATAATAAAATATAGATTTATTCTTTAATGAAACACAATGTTTTTAATGAAATATCATAACAGAGGTAAGGGAACAATTTTACGATCATAGCTGCTTCCGTTAGATTCATAAAGATTTTTTATTTTGCGGTAGGCAACAAATTCTAATTTTGAAAATAATTCTGCAATAATTAATATTACTTCGGTTTTTATAGACTGTACTCTTTTCTCACATCATACATTTTTCCCCCCGGCTCATTTATTCTAAGCTAAATATGATAGCAAATTAAATTAATAAACCATTTTGGTCTCCAGCATAATGTATTGAAAAATTTCAATAGTGATTTCAATTCTGACATAATTTGATTAATTGAATTTTGACAGATGGAACTTTGGTATGGAAGATTTGTATACACACTTTAACACTAAATATACAAGCATTTCACCGATACATTGGAACTGCTATTGGAAAATGAAGAAAACAAATGGAATAAAATTATACATTATTAATAATAAAACAGGTTGCAGATATTAATAATGGAAAGGAAATCTCCGAAAGAGAATAAGAATTGATGTTATATGGCAGCCCCAAAAATGGCGAATTCGGTGCCACTTAACATTGTGAAGATTCTGCTAGGATAGAAGGAACAAGGTTACAATTTATAAAAAGTTCCCGAAGAAATTTCACCTTCTTGACAACATTGAAAAGGTGACTGACAGTAGCAGAAGGTCTATAAAGGATGGCAGATGTGAGCACATACAAACACAAATGGCAACAATTTACAAAATTTTTATTTTATGATTATCAATAAAATTCATCATAATTTTTTTTTACTTTTAAGAAAAATATTTATTTAAACAAATACAAGAAATATATACATCACAATTATTCAAAAAATATATAAAATTTTTCAAAATTTTCACGCGTGTAGAGATATCCCTATCAAAATCTCATGGTATATAGGACCAGGGATAATTAATTTATCTCTCTTTTTTTACCGCTTTCTGCTTTTGTGTCGCACTGTGAACAGACGTGCCTTGTCAGCACCTCTTGTAAACAAATCATGCAGAATAAAACGAAGTTAAAAATTCGAAGTTTCTCCTCTGTTTAAATGCATGCACGCACACACACACACACACTGCATTGATTATTATAATAGCTGAAAAGTCATGATGTTAACTTTCTGTCTACAACTTTGTCACATTTAATCCAGTGGGGGGGGGGGGGAGTAGAGCATGTTTCCATAGAAATTTTAATCGTATAAATTGTTCCATAGATCGCGGAATGTTTGGATAAAGTTAGTAACTACATAGAATCTTAAGCAGCAGAATACGATGTTAATTGGACATGTTATTCTAGTCATTTGTAATTGAATATAAATATTTGAAACATTTTATCAACAAATTTACTGATTTTACTCCAATTTTTTCATAACTAACAAGCAAAATATAAAATATTTAAAAAAATTATGTCAAATATGAGAAATAAGTATGGTTAATTAAAGAATAAAATGAATAAAGATGCTTCGGGTATTATAAATGTAATAAAATTATTACATAAAGGAAAATTTATATAAAAAATGATGAATTTTGAGCTTGAAAACGCTGAAATTCACAGAAATGCGTTATCTGCATAACATAGCAAAGAAATTAAATATGAGTCAGTGAATCTTTTTTTTATATTGCCTATATAAAAATGAATTGATAAAGAGTTCTTGTGAAAAAATATTAACTATTAAATTTACACATTATTTGTTTTAAGATCAGCTATATATTTTGTTGTTGTTGTTTTGGCAATAAATTTCAGAAGAGTGGTCAGTAGAAGTATTTGAAACGAATTTCCTGTCATATGAAACCAGTCTCCCACTATGTATTAATATTCAAGAAAAAGGATGGTAAAAAATTAAAATTTCGATATTTCGACCTTTTTAATGCTCTAAACTCATCATATTCTGGGCTACATAATATAAGCTGCATGGTTTTTATCAAATACTGATAAAGAATGTACAAGAACAAACTCAGCCATGAAGAATAATTTACGAGTTCTAGACTGCTTAAGTAAAGGAAATGAAAAACTGAAGTAAAAATCAAATGCTTATGCTTAGTGAAAAATTTTAAGAGAAAGAAAAACTACATGCCACCGCATATGTGAAAAAGTAAATACAATAGAAATTTGAAGAAAATTATATTGAAAATAAGCTGCATTAACTACAGGCTTATAAAACTAGTTTATGAAAAAGTTTGTACACAGCTAAATAATAATAATTAAAAAATAATAACGGGGTTATAGTCACAAGAATTTAGGGATGGTGGATTGAAAACAATTTTAAATATAGCATGCCAATAATTTTTCAATTACTTTTCCTTCAACAAACTCAGTAAACAATTTAAAAATTAACATTTCATATCACATTTAATTTATGTCATTGAAATATAATAATAAGGCAATAGCTGTATATAATACTTTAAGTATTATGTAAAAAATATGGGGAAAACTGATGCTTTCATTCCCCCCTATTCAAAGGTAAACATTAAAGGCGAAAATACAACACTGTCAACTATGTTGCAATGAAATAGATGAGCTGTAATAGAAACAGTATATTATAGAATTTTACATGAGGGCATATTACTCTCGTTTAGACGGGAAAAAAAAAAAAAAAAAAAAACGTACAGGTGCAGTTTCAGGGGTCGCAGAATTTCTTCCTAAGGACGAAGGATAACTCAAAAGGTAATCTGTAGCCTGTTCCAAAGAAAGAGTATTGAGCAAAGCTTCTGTAGCTAGACTTCTTGAGAAACCCATATCCACAAGCTGTTGTAAATGATCATCATTTACGCCACTGTCATCACCATCTAAAACATGTCTATTTCGATTTCCTATCCTATTAGCAGAACCTGTTGAGGTGGGGCTCGAAGCTGTTGCTGCAGAAGGGGCAGATGGTTTGATATCTTCTCCTTTTGAAAGACGTTCCTAGAAGAAATACTTATAAATACCAGCTCCTGGTAGGGAACTTAATTTGAGAATTATAATTATCAATTACAAATAACAAATTATTAAAGTGCTTCTTAAACGGTAACTTAATTCAGAATTTTTGGTTTTACTACGAAAGGAAAATTTGTATTTCAAACTTGATTGAAAAGCTATTCATCATATTTAGAAAAACAATCAAAAAGAAATTCATAACACTAATGCACAAAGAAAAAAATATAATTACAGATTATTATATTTATAAAAGTATGAAAGCCACATATTTATAAAAAAATTTATTAAATAAGAGTTAAAACATTTAAGAACTAATCATTATCAATCAAATCATTTGGATATGTTTTGCGAACATTTTGAAATATAAAAATTTTAAATGCTAACTTCAAATGCCAATTAATATTTAGAATTAATATATAACATAATTACACAAGTCAGAAAATCATACTACTGGCATAAGCCAAATAATGACTATTATTATATATATAACAAGAAACTGTGTTATTGACAATTGATTACACTGTTCTAACTTGGCTGTTTTACTCCAACTATAGACACAAACACAAAAGATATAAAAATACACAAAGGAAACTATATAAAAATGTTTAGACAACTATAAAATTAAGCATTATTAAGTTAATAAGCCAAAATAATATGAAATGAAAATTGAATTCATATATAGAGACAAAAACTAAACAGCACTTACGAAAGTATAAAATTATATACTTTTATAATTACTTTTTAAATAATTATTTTACTTACTTTTATAATTGTTTCTCCTTTAAGTATATGGCATATCACAGATAACATCGATTCAGCAATTCTTTCACCATAAACGAGTAGAGGCCTTCTATCCCATAGATACATAATACTCTCAAAAGCACGCTATAAATAAAAAAAAATAACTTAACTCAATTATTTACCTTTAGAAGAAAAAAAAATTAAATGAGACATCTAAACCTGATATAAGCCTAGTTACAATAATGTTCCATGGTAAATGCCAAAACTACAATCCTTTTTTTTTTAAATTGGATAATTAAACATTCCATTCAATCCTTCTAATCTAAAGTTAAATAAAGGAGTGAATCTTATAGGAATTTGGGATTTAGAACTGAAACAGTTTATATATAAATTATTTTTCTGAAATATTATTGTCTCTACTTATTAAGATGTACTCAATTGTCAATTTTTATAAAACGCAGCGAACCCATAGTTTAACAAAAACTCCATCTAGCGCACAACTTATAAAATCACTGAACGAAAAAAATTCTAATAATATTCCTCAAGTGCAAACTATGAAGTATTTTAAAATATTTAGTTATTTTTAAAATATGATAAAATAAGGAGCATTAAGTGTTTTTAAATGAAGAGTTTGCCTTATTACATCCAAATTTTCACCTTATTCCTCCAGGATAATGTTTTATTTATTTATTTTCCAGTCCCCACAGATTTTAATTCAAAATATAGTTTCAAACTTTCAGAATTAACTAGAAACATTAGCCTGCTTCTTGTAATTTTTCAATAATGTTGAAGAAAGAGAAAAAAAAAAACATTCATACAAACACTAAAAAATTGAAATTTTTCATTCAAATTAATTTCTAATTTTTTTTTATAATTATAAATACTACAAAAATTTAAATAGCTTTTCTTACTGTATAAATGGTAAGCTCTGAAAATGTTAAAATAGTGTATTACTATTATAGTCAATAGTTTGCAAAACTGTAAAATTCTAGAATATAAGGAAGTGAATAAAACAATTACAAAATCGAGTCTATATAAACAAGAAACAAGTCACGTTAAATTAGAGTAAATAAAAAATATGTAAAGCTGATGATATCTGCAGTACAAATACTTTCCACAGTAGTTTAAAAATTAACTACATTAAAAAGCTTTTAATTCATCTGTAAAAGTCAAAATTCATGCTTTCAAGGCACACAAAGATTAGAAGATAAAATTATGTGTCCAAATCAGCATAATTTATACTAAAGTCTTAACAAGTTACCAAACAAGTTATAAATACATAAAATTATATCAAAGAAAAATATTACAGATATGGAGACATTTAATGGGTTAAGTAATAGTTCCAATTTCCTTTCTAAATTCAAGAATGCATGTAAAAATAATAAGACATATTAAATTATTATCTGAAAATGAATTAACGGTTTAATCAGACAGTGTATTTTGATATTTCCTCAATGCTTATGTATTTTCAGATCATTAAAATGGAATGCAGGTCGGCATAAATGAGCACTTTCATGCCAGTTTGACTTGTGTGAAACATTTTTAATTCCTGTACCCTTTCTGCCACAAATATTATTTGTTAATAAAAAAAAATCGAAAGATTCCATATACAAAATTATTCAATAATTCTAAATTATTAATTGCAAACATTCATTAGTTATTCCTTTGGTTCCAGATCATGTTAGCTAATAAGACTCATGAAAATTGTAAATTAAAAGCAATATAGAAAAATATGTTCTTAAGTAAGATCCTTAATGAATGAATCAATGACCTCTTGATATTGGGGACAAAAATTAAGATTAAAAAATGCTAGAATTAAGGCCCTATCTTTATTAAAAATCAAAATCTAAGGATTCTTCAGAATTCCATATAAACCTCATGTTTTGACGGGAGGTTACAGATTAGTTGACGCGCTTAGAAGAGAAATGAATCTCGAATTATTATGAGTGAGCGACGAATCGTGGACATTGTGTATCATTAAGATTATTTAATTAGATATTTGCTGTCAACTTGATTCGATTAATACCGTACGTGCTGTTCTTTTTGTATATCTTGGATGTGTTTCTGTAACCTGTGCTTCATTTTTTTAAAAAATATTCGAAGAATAAAACGCTTTCTTATATTCCAGTTTGATTGACTTCTTTTCCTGTGCATCCACTGGACAATTCAGAAAAACTGCATGCTGACAGTCAATTTACACAAATAACTATTCACTATACAGAATAAAAAGTTCTTAAATTCATGTCCATACTTCAATATTTTTTTAACACCTAAAAAAAACAAAAAAAAAGCCGATGCTCCATGCCATTATAAAGTTTTGAGCTAAATAAATGTATATAATAGTTCAGTTTTTACAGACTTTGAAAAGTCAGCACCCACTTTACCGAAGTAATAGAAGCGTGGATTTGTGTTAAATAATACCATGGAAAATAATTACTGAGGTTTTCAACATTTAGTGAATTTGTATGCTGTTTTTAAACAAAAACTTGAAGCACAAATTAAAACATGTGCACACAAACATAAAATTCTTTAACTTCAAGAGAAATATTTTTACAATAATTAAAATTAATTAATCTGATCATTACCTTGTGAATATGAATTAAAAACAAAAGTGGATTGAAACCAGAACTTCCTTGCTGGTTAGGTTTAACAGGCAGAGTATGAGGCGATTCCAAAACAGTTTTAGGATTCACCATTTTTTCCAAGAGCATCAACCAAGCATCCAAAAACTCACCAGTTCCATCTAAAAACACATACAAAAGATGGAGTAAAATAATATATATCAAACATACATGAAACACCACTATGATTATTTACATAGCAATAGCCAGAATTAAAAAAATAAAGCAAAACCAATGCCGTATATTCATTCAAATATAAATAAAATATATAAATAAACTGTTAATAATACTAATCACATTTTTCATTCATCTTCATTTTGCCAAAAATCAGCTTTAATAAGGAATTAGTACACAGCATTTTCAATACAACTATTTTAACTGCATCTTCACAATAAAGTGAACTGGTAATACTGAATGAAATAAATTAAAGTGAACTGAATTCACAATAAAACGAAAGAAATGCAAAAAAAAAAAAATCTTTTAAAAAGGAAGAATCTTTAACTGCTTTTTCTAAAGAGTGCATTGAATAATTCGTCGAGACAATTACAATATTTAATAAAATTATCCATTTATTATCCCTAAGAAAATAGAGCACAGGCATATTTACCTTAAAGAAACAAAGAATGAAAACAGTTACTATAATTTTTAGTTCGTCAGGAAAAAATTTGAATTACAGAAGATACTTTAACAAGTATAATTGTTTTTCTGAGAAATTAAGTACCTCAGAAAAATTCAAACTATCCACAAACTCCAATTAAAAACGATCGAATTAGTCAAGTTCACTGAAATTCCAAATTTCTTCGTATAACTTAACTTTCAGGAAAGCTTAGTAATATATTCTAACTAGAATATAGATAGTATTGAAAATCACCTGATAGCTGTACATGGATCCAAAAAAATTGGCTTGAACCACCAAACTAGCAGAACAATTGAGATTGCTTAATATAGGTTCTATGCTATAGTCATAACTAGTCACAAGTGAGGCAATGAAGGAAGCAAAATTTCTGTGGCAGACTGTTTTCTATACAGTTCTCTCTTTATTATAGATCAGAGGTACAGCAAGTTATTAAGTAGAGCACACTGTGCATCACACAGAATCTACCCTACTTACCCTGTATGGGAATTTTCGTTACGGTTAACCACAGAGCAAATTACGGGTTACAAAGCTTTTTCTATCTTAACAGAGTATCAATATGCGGTAGGTGTAAGGAATGCAACTCGTCATGTAATATATATATCTTGAATATATATATATATATATATGTGTGTGTGTGTGTGTGTGTGTGTGTGTGTGTGTGTAATATATATATTCAAGAGAAATATGAGTAGTAAATATAAAAATTAATTACGTATGCAAATATCAATAAACACATGGTAGTAATAATTAAAGTTCGAGAATTCAGAAGGCTCTGAAGCCAATTCTATTGCTCCAAATGAAATAAAATTTCAATAGTAATGTAGTGCAAGTGATGCATTCAGTAAAAATCAGAAGAAAAAAAATAGTTCACTAATTTGTCAGGAAGTGGCGCTGAACCAATACCTATAGAGAATTTTGCAATTTTTTGTAAAAAACGAAATAAAGGGAATTTATTATTACATTTCGTTAATTCGGAAGTCCTACAGTCAGAATTATGGCTGCAAACAATACAGGAAATAATTTCATGTGATGCATTAAAAATAAAACATGCCGCTCATCAGCGAAGAAATAAAGAAAAACAGAGCTACAAAATGCTGAATTTACTCTCCATTTATTTGCTATCGCACATTCCATTTCCAAAACAGTTTTCTACTGCATAACGTAAAATGGCCTTTGGGGTTGAACGGATGTAAAATCAGACGATCTCTGTTCTTCAGATCAGAGATCATCTGACATTTGTCTTTAGACAGAGACATTCGAAAATCGCTGCGGCCAGAATCACAAAGTATATCAGGTAATCGTAGGCAGATTATTTAAAAATAACTTATCATATAGTATCGAATTCAGTATCGAAGGAATCACAGACACTTTGTTAGCTTGTTTTCAATATTCTTGATTTGAAGTGTGTTTCACGGTTTCGAAGTTGTAACGTCACTGCCATTTCTATGTAGTTTGTCGAAGATTTGAATAAAAATTGAACTTCTACTAGCATTTGTTGAAATTTTGTAATTTTTTTGTCTTTCGTCCGGATTTATCGCAACTGATAAAATAAATTTGCAAAACTTTACTTTTGCCAACTGCGAAATAAAATTTCCCTTTATTTTGTTTTTACAAACGCAAACAAATCTTAAATATTGGTAGAACGCCATCTACTGTCGACATTTTGAAAAAATATATATATATATATATTTTTTTTTTTAAAGCACGTCACATGTACTACATATCAGTGAAATTTTGCTCTAACCGCCTCTAAATCCTTGTGAATTGGCTAATTATAATAATCCTGTACTTCGGCATTAATGTTAAAATATCAAAAATATATGTTCCTATCTGACATAAATAACATTAACTTCTAGGAAAGCTAGAATTATTACAGGAATGTTAATCTATTTATAATAGGACGTGACAAATACTTTCCATAATTTCAACGAGCCATAACATCCAGCATCTTTCAACTGGACTAATGCAAATTTTAGAAAAACAACTGATCAGTTTAATTCTTCATTAACATTAGTATTTTAAATGAAATATGAGTGCACCAACACACAAAAACAAACAAACGCATATTTGAAATTATAATAAGGCAAGCCATCCATACATAATTTTCTATCCTTCTGAATAATGTTTAAATGGCATTCAAAAAATGTACGAATTATAACTGTGCAATTTGCAAAATCATAATTTTGCAAAATGCCATCAAATTCTGAATTGCAATATGACATTACATACATCTGATAACTCATTACAACAATTGTTATCAAAAACAACACTAATAATATTGTAAAAGAACTGGAAATACGTCTTTACCAAAAAAGAACTTTTAAGCACTTGATAAAATATGAGGCAGTAAAATAAACAATATTTTCAAAACAACACACACCCATCTTAATTTAAATAAAATTAAACATAATTACTGTAAGTGCTCATAAGTAAAACTAACAAATAACCAATATGAAACTATTTAACACTCATATTTAAAACAACAACAACACAAGTTTTACCTGGTAGTTCAGGATGTTCCAAACCGTCTTCAATGGGAACTTTGTTGCCACAAGTCAAAGCCCAACGAAAAGTACTGTAAAACAAATAAAACAATTAGAAAAAATGCAATCGATAGGCAACACATAATTGCAACTGTAATAGCAAGTTAGAAATCAGTCAAAGAGCAAGCAAAATGCATATAAGAATACTGATCAAGTTCCCAAAATGATCTTCCTCCAAAAGATATTGCATATTACACAGGAAAAGATTAGACAGTATAATACATGCAGATTTAAAAAAGTTTTTAAAAGAATTGAAATATTAAAAGCAAAATGGCAAGCCCTGGCTCTTCCTCAATAAAATGGGATGTTTAAAAGACATTTGCAAGCAGGTAAATCTAATTTTGATGGTCAAGAACACAATTTAGCCTACAAGAAAACATTTCATTTATAAAGGTCCTTGTGCGTTTGAGTTGCAGAACATACATGCAAGCAAAAGTACAAACGGTTAACCGAAAGATGGATTTGGTTCAATATTTGATTCAAAGTTACATTTTAGATATTAAATATGGTACTAGCTTCTATGCAAGCAGAATTTTATGATTTGTTGCCATCGCGTCACTTGTCATCTGACAGTCAGAAATATACCGGTAACAAGATTCTTTTTTAAAATTTGATCATAGAAATCTACAAATTTAGTATAAAGACTATTTATCAAATTTTAATCATTTAGCTCAAAACATTTTAAAGTTATGTTTATAGAGACATATTTCCAAAAATGTGTTTTTCCAACTCAAGGAAGCTTCCAACTTATCCGAACAACTTTCTGCATGCAAACATGCCTATTAAGATAATTATTAATAGCTAATCAAACCTGATAAAAATTTAGAAATTAGCAATTTAGAAAGTAATTACACACTTTTTTTGGAAGAGAGACCACCAACAAGAGAAAATATTCAATATACCAGATGTGTTTCTATCGAGGAAATAAAAAGTGAAGCAAAATCCAGAAACAACCAATGTGTGTGAGAGAGAGTGATAAGAAAAAATATTAAGGGAATGAAGACAAACTTTGGATTGGAGTGTGCGAAAAAAGAAAAGGAGCATTTTGCTGAACTCCAAACTGGGTCTGGTCACATTGCAGCACTAACACTGCCAAAAGAGAGAGTTGTATTTAATCTTCAGATAAATCATTCAATTGTTTGTAGCGTAGCCGATTACCGGGACCATGAGCTTCTCACTATACAACTTAAATCTTTTTTTTTCTCTCTTTTTTTTTTTTTGCTGATTAATTTTTTGTATTGTTTTCACACTTCCCAAATTATTAAATTCTCAAGAAAAACAACAACAACAAAAAAGATTTTTCTAAAAATGCAACTTTAAAAGGATTTCAGTGGGCATTGGAGTGCTAATAAAATGCACTAGCAATACTGAATAGTGAAAGGTTATTAAAGAAAGTTTTCTGTTCACAACTGATTTTAGAAATTGGTGTACCATCTAACTGAACATTAAACAAAACCAAATTTGGAAGACTTATACAAAAGCTATGCTAAACGATTATCAAACTGGATTTATATGCAAAATTTCAAATGTGAACAGTAATTGTGTCGTTCTTAGAATAAATTACTAAGTCATTTTAAAATTCATCATTTTTTAAAATCATTAAGCATATTTATATTTCATAACTTTTAATGTCATTTAATTACAAGCATAAGAAATAAATATGCTTTAAATATGATAAAAATGTATCAAAATCAATCCGCGAAGGATAACTGCAATATAAATGGCAATTGTTATCTGAACTAAAGTGAAGGTAATCAGCAATATTCAATGACCTTATGTACAAGAAAACTGAAATCAGTAAAAATATATTAATCTGCATGCACAGAAAAATGGCCCCTGAACAATATTCATATTAAAAAGTGGCAAATTCAAACACCTAAATATAATTGTAATGCCCACACATATATATATACTTTATCATAAGTACAAAAATTACTTTTGTAGAACACTCAAATCTTAATATACCATCCTTCAGGTTTATGTCATAATACATAATTTTATTTTATGATATAGATTGGAGTTGAGATGGCTAGATGATGTACACATAAACATTTTTTAAATTATAATATTGAGAAAAACACTTCAAACTTATTAAATAAGTCTTAAATTATTGAGACAAATACTTCAAACTTATTTAATAAGTCTTAAATTTAGGTGGATTTCTTTTCCTTGACGACATTTATAATTTAAACAAGAGAAGCATCATAAAAATATATTAAATAAGGAACCTTCGTTATAAAAAAATAAAGGGCATTCACAAAATACAAGAACTTCCATAACTGTCAAACTTACAAAACGAGAGTCAAATAAATCAATATACAAGACCAAAAACCAAATCAAAGATAGGAATGTATAAAGCTTCTGAAGTTACTATAATAACAAAAATGTGAGCCAAATACAAACTAAATTTTATTAAAATATTTACCACGAGTTAAAATTCGTAAATATATATTATCTTATTTCTTGAAATCTAGCAGAACCTAAGCATTTTGTAGCCTCAATGTTCAAAAGCACATAAAATATCACAGTATAAAATAATGGTCCTCAATATCCCATTGTGAAACATACATTAAGATGAATTACAACGCCTGCTTTATTGCTATCGTAATCTATATCGATATCGGGTTTTCAGTCAATTTGTAGCGATTTTATTGCTGACATGAGATATGCTCCAGAATATTACAAACTTGTTTCTGTGAATAAAATAAGAAACTAAGGTTAAATCTTGCTAAAACCCGAACAGAGAAACCAATCACAGACAGATTTTTTTTCCTCTCTTTTTTACTACACATCTCCAACATCAAAAGTTCCAACTAATGGATATCTTCACCAATTATTAAATTTTTTTGAGAATTTTTCAAAGGTGTAGCAGGTCATCAAAAATGTCAGCAGTGGTGTTAGAAACTTAATATGATTCAATTTGCTGAATCTCTGTAGTATATTGCATATATATTCGTATGAAAGAAGATTAAACAGAGAGAAATATGTGAAATATTTTACTTTATAATATGCACACACATTATCAAAAAAATTCTCAATAAAACCACAACAGTTAGACGAAACATCAAGGAGTTATTTATAATTAAGTAGATATAATAGATCATAATATTCGCCCTTCTAATATAAAGCAGTCCTTGAAATAAGCTGGACGGACAAGTGTTTATTGAGATCGCCTCTAAAAGGAAAACATCAAGAACCTCCTTATGGAGCTCGATTTAAGAGGGAGGATCTCTCATCTTAACTGGAATACTCATATAGGAGCTGATACAGCAGCAGAAAAAAATAACTCCCAAAATGACTCTCTCGACTTCCCCGAGAAAACTTACACTAGTACTCTAGTTTCTCATTTGATCAATGTGGATCGGATGGATTTATCATCTGAATAAAGGTTTTTGTTGGTAAAAGGATCTGCTTCTTCAGTTACTATCTCCAGAATCTAAACATGATCTGAATAATGGCTTTAGAAGTAAACTGCACCATTCATTTGAAAAGATCATAACTGATCATTAGATAAACGGTTGTCAAGAGACTTTTCATTTCCCCCTCCCCTGAAATTTACAAGATAATATCTAAAACTGCTCTCGCGCCTTCCCTTCATTAGCAATTCGGCTGGACTAAAATGTTTCATCAGAGAGTGATACGTTGGGTAAGAAAAAATACTTGTGAATCTCCGATTCCAACAAGACCTCTTTCAAAAGTCGTCAGGCGTCTAAACTCTTTCTGCCTGTCCATTGCTTGACAGACGATAAGGCGCCTGGAAAATATGGTAAATTCCGGTGTAAGACAGGAAACTACTGAATTCTTCCAAAGTGAAATGCTTACCATCATCAGGCACTACTAAATCGACAACGGCGTGATGTTTCCAAGTTCCGCGGTGTGACTAAGTGGTCACGAGCAGCTTCACATCAGCATAATTTAGTATATCATTTATAATTTGTAAGTTTAAGGGAAAGATTAAACTTAATTGAAGCTTGTTTAGACGAGTGCATAAAACTCTAACGTCATGAAATTTGATATAATTATTGATTTAATTGTTATGATGTAATTATTAATAAAGAAACAATATTTTGATTATTTATGGGGGAATAGAGAACTTTAAAGCATTTACCTTGCATGTGCCTTAGTATGGAGACTAATTTAACTATTTTGATTAGTTATTATCGAAAAATCCAGAAAAATTTCACGCATGTAGCTCATTGTAGTTATCTAAGATCGAAACAATAATAATTTTGAAAAAACTTTCATCCGACAGATTGGCAAAGGAATTTGAAATTTTGTCCTTTTACAGACAGAAATTAATATAAATATAGTAAATTGCTCGCAATTGGTCGCAAACTTGAATTTAGTTTAAATCGGGCATTTTCAATATTTTAGTGAAACTACTATATCTTGTACACAATGATTTCCTTCAAAAGTAGGCCTTGAAGTGGACCAACCAAGTCAATAAGTAACTTTAATCTTCATTTTATAGCAACCTCTCAAAAGTGAGAGGACCACATGATGGTGGTGTATATCTAGTTTGTTCATACGGTTTGCAGGCAATCACATAATTTTTGTCAACTTCAATCTTATGCAACAAGACGTAAATATAAAAACGCAATTTCGCTTTGTCAATTCCTGAGAGTTAAAATCGTCATTTATCTAAAATTCATCTAGATAACACTTCGTTACTCAGTTTCTCCACAACAAATATGTGTTTCAGACAGAAAATTCCAAATTCATCTCTTTTTGGCTATCATCTTCAATTCAATACTCAGGATATTACAGGATCTCTTACAGCGGTTTGTGCAAATTTGTCTTGATTATGCAATTCTTCGAGAAACAACAATACCGGAGTACATGAATATTTACCACTGTAGTAGTCTCACAGGAAGGTAACTCGGAGCTTAAGCATTTTGCAATTTTTCCCTGGACAGTGAAATAATAAGCTTTAAAAATTTGAACCAACACAACAAGCATGAAAGAACATTTGGAGTAAGCTTCGTTTTATTAAAATGTTTCAAGAGTAACTGATGATTACTAATAAACATAAATTTCAACTTGTACAAGAAATAACGAAATTTCTTAATATCAGCTGTGATACTACATGCGATTGATCACATCCCATTAAAATTATCAAAATAAAACAAATTAATTTTAATATAAGTTTCCCCGACTTTTCCCATTCACCTGGAGATCCCATACCAATCAAGGTCCACTGACTTACAGTTAACATAACCACTTTACAAGTAGAGCTAAAATTACATTCTTCAGTCAGTCGGCATAAGTAGAAAAAGTTTCTATACTGCACTGTATGCCTTAAAGACAAAAAACTCATACATTTCAAAAGTGAAAATTTTTCTTTTAAACATATTATTGCCAATAACATCCAGAGCTCCAATTCCACACACAACCAATAAAACAGCTATTTCTTTTTCAGCATTAGTTAATTCATAAGCTTCAAACAGGAAAAATTTATAGGGAATAAAATGGACAATAGATTAGCAATCTAAAACAGTCGAGTCATTCTCCTGATGAGAAATGATTTCTGGCTTGGCAGACTACAAATTCTCCAATAAACACAATTCTTTTGAATTCAGAAACTTTATTTTATATAGGACAGCATTTACTAGACGAATTTCTTTTCTTCAATAGGCCTTTTTTTAAGGGTTTTCACAAGCCTTGAATGAGACGGTGCTTCCAACCTCCAACACCATTTCATTCCTTATTTTTTAAGGTTTTTTTTAGATTTTTCTCCTTTTTCTTCCTTTGTTTACAGATTTTTTTTAAGAAAAATTCTTTCTAATGCGGCTCTATATTCGTCTTCAAATATGAGCGACTAATTTTAGATGAATTGCCCTGTTCTCCACATTAATTTCAAAATCAGTTTCATCATGCCTTGTATCCAGCTACTCCTGTTTTGTTGTTGCATCACATTCAACGTCAGCTAGTCAATTGTTCCAAAATAACCAGAAGTTGCTCTGGAGGGAAAATAGTCAAGATATTTCATGAATATTTTGATATATGAAATATGCCACAAAACATTTCCTGCATTTACATGTACAACTAGACTGAACTAATTCTCTCAAACTTAATGGGAACTATCAGCAGTTTAACGGAATGGGCTATAAATGATACCTTGGAATGAATATGAATTCTGTATACCTTGTTATACAGAATGGCCACAAAATTGAATTTTCTTTTGATAATAAAATACCAAGTGTGACAATCGAATAAACTAAGAGCCCATTTAGTGAAATTTTTAATGTAACATGACTGGTGAAAAGCTCCTACTCTACATTTAAACCTTAAATAGGAGTGCCTGCACAAGTTAGAAAGAGTACAACAAATACATACTAGTCATAAAATAGACAATACCTGTGCAGAAAGGAATAAAAATTTACAGAAAGTTAAATGAATACAGGCGTCTTTTCTCAGTAGAATTGGAAAATTAATTTTTTTACATAATTCTGCTGGCAGGCTACAAAGTAAATTTTTAGGGTGTGTGTATATATAACAGTTGTCGCACAAGAAAGCAAAAATTTCCGATTCCTTTCTTAGCTGTTTCTTTATTTGAAATTTCCTGAAACTTACTAAATTTTAATTATGAATTGCTCTTGGGTAATTAAATAATAAATGCAATTAAACACAGGGAAGGTTATTTTTATAATATTTAGATACAATGGGTAACATCAGATATGGAATTGAGGTCAAATCAATATACAGTATTTGACGTTTATCAAAAGGAATTTCATAAAAGAGCAAAGCAAAATTTATACAGATGAAACAAAATAATCATATCAGAAGACTAAGGCGCGCAATTCTTAATGAGCAGACTTACTTGAAAAATGCATCCAAACCACCACAGCTCAGAAATTTCTGTAGCATCAAATGATAAGGATACTTTCGCTCATCAAACAACATTGGAGAAGTAAAACCAACAGAGCAGATGTAAAAGGTCAACCTAAAATGAATGAAATAAAATTTAAACAAAGCAAGGCTTTTAAACAGTTCCATATTATTGAGACAGAATCAAACTGAATTTTCGTGGCATTTCAATTAATGTTATAGATTTATAGATTGATAGATTAATTTCTTTAACTTATCTCAATTAGAGATTCAAAATATTATAGTAGTCAATAGTTCTTTCTAGTAGTTATAGCAAAAAGTAGCATTTCCAAATTTTGATAAGAAAACTTTAAACATAAATTGTTTATATGACATAGGAATTTCAAAACTGTTTTTCTTCTTGGCCTCCCCATCTACAAAGCATTAATAGAAAACTGCAGTTAAATAGCATTCTTTCATACTTCAAAAGAAAATTATGCCGTTCTTCGTTATGCCTTTACATAAAAAAATTGCCAAGTGCAACAAACAAATCTCCTTTTCAGCAGAACATAATAAATTTGGGTCAGTATCCAAGGTCAACATAATAAATTTGCCTTCTGAAAATAATAAGGAAAATTACTTATAAAAATTACTGCAAAGGTACTTTAAATTTCACTCACAAAGCATAAAAAAGCTCACAAAGCATGAAAATTTACAAATTTATTTAGATAAGTACGATAAATAGATGGCCTGCCCTTGCTGACAATAGAACTGGTCATTTTAATTTACAAATGGACCTTATTTTTTATTAACAATAATTTCAGTTACATATAATATTATAATACAATAAATTGAAAATCTATTTCGAATAGCATTCTCAGCAGCTTATAATTGCAAACCGAAAATTCATTGATAAGTCTCAGCGAGAGTCCAATTTCTGATTCATAGTACAAAATGCATTAAATAAGATGCATAAAAGCTAAAAACGGCATTAGAGTAAAATCCTAATTATCCGCAGAAGTCTATTTTAAGGCAGGAAATACAGAGCAGCAGTCTGCAATATCACATACAGATACTGCATCTTATGCCATATGGTATGGAGGATATTTTAAGCTTGGAGTCATAACCTGTCATCATACTTGGATAGTGAATACTTGTTTCCCATGTAGAAAATTGCTGCATTCCGATTTCCATACGATTCTGATAGTGTTTACTTATTTATTTTTCGATTTCGACCACAATGTTCACTATAGTGCACTAAACTACATAATAAAATTATTTCAAGACAATAGCATACTATTAGAAATGAGCTAAAACTGATGTGAGCAAGTTCTTTAGTTGGACACTGCCTGAATGGAAAGTAAGAAAAGAATTTCTAAAAAATGCAACACGATACAAATCAGTTGTTATGTATGCATTACTCTGAAATTAAGCAAAAATATCATTTTATAATATACACATATCCTACATATTCGCTTTTACACTCTAAAACACATTCACTTCACAATACTATGAAAGCAAAAACATCAAATCATTCTACACAGTAATACAGTTTTGAAATGATTCAACTGCATTCTGAATGTAACTGGTATATTTAAACAAAAATTCGTTTCAAATGCAAATGCGAATGTTCAGTAATTTCGTATAATTTCTCCTCCCACCACTCTTGAAATTCAGCACAAAAAAATTTGCCCTTAGGAAGTTTCTGGAAAAGAATCCTTTGTTTGTCAGCTAAGAAAGCAAGATTTGGCGATTTATCTGACCAAGTACTAATTATTATTTCAATTCATTTAGAACGTGTAGTTTTGATCAATTCTTTTTTTTTTTTTAAATCTCTGTTTTTTCTCTGGAGTTTCCCCATTGTTTTCGTTTACATATATATAGCTCTACATAGAAAAATAAAACTATAAAAATGTGGTATGAAATTTGGATTATGAAAGAAATCAAATTAAAATATCCTAGAATAAAGTTAAAATAATGAAGAATGAAACAGTATGCAAAATAATAATAAGGGAAAACGAAATTGGAAATGCTACATTATGCTATAACAAATTTTCCTGAACCTGAACTCAATAGCCAACTCCAAATTTGTGTCAATTCACCTGTATCAAAACATGGCTCTTTACTTTGCTTACAATTCAATTGCTTTTAAGTACAAGATTATTTTGCTTTAATAAATAAAGGAGCGAAATGGAGTTTTAATAAAATGTTATGCCCCACTTTTTTCTTCATAAACTTGCTTGCGATTAATTACTGCAAAAGTTTTATAGTAAGGTCTGGTAGATCACGATCTACCAGAGCTGAACTTAAAGAAATTTGTAATAATATACATATTAGATTTGATTCAAAGCATCCTTCAAAGTTATAATTGGTAAAGAGAAGAGGAAGGGGTGTGCTGTATGCATAATTAAACAGCTTTATAATATTTTAATCATCGTTCAATGAAAATTTTTCAATTAATGTTTTTATATACATTACTTAATACACATGCATTCTCTGGGAAACGGTAAGAAAAAATTGGTTGGTGTAAAAGTTTTTTTTTTCACACAATTTTAATCTACATTTAATATGTGCCATATGTCTATTTAAACCAATGTTTCTCAAGCTTTCAGTGTTTAAGACACAATGATATGAATTTAATTGAATTCGGGAAACAAAAAATGCGATTAATCCATCCTTTTGGGCAGATATATTTAATAAGCCTTTAGCAACACAAGGAAAAATTTTATGGTCAAGTTTAGAGTACGTTGTATATGATTATATGTAATAATAGCTTGTAAATTTGCCCTGTTGTAAACTGCTATACTTTTGATTTCTACAAAAAAATAATTTGCTTGAGGGGGACGTTTCATGGAAATTAAGTTGTACATTTATGCTAATTGTTTCTCCTTCTTCTGTTCATTCCATGCACGTCACAATTTATACATTACGTTTTCAATTAGTTATAATGGCGGAAACATGCTTGAAGTATAAGCTGTGTTTTGAGTTTTTTAGTGTTAAATTAATTCCGCACGTTTCACTGCTTGTCATTTTGCTTTAGATGAAGTCGAAATAATGGCAAGTTTATTTTAGTTTGCAACAATGGACAAGCTAGAAATTTCTGATATTAACGAGTAAGTAACGTGTCTTTACAAAAAAACTTCGATAAATATGTGAATAATTCAAATATATATTTAACAGTAAATATTCAAATAGAAGAATAAATCATAAGAAAAAGAAACTCGATACCCAATAAATATACTAATAAGGCCAACGCATATACATATTCCCTTTTCAGTATATTCTTCGTCAAATCGCTTTAACAACTGAACTTTTACAAATTATACACAATATGACCACTATAGCAGATGAGTTAATTCTGATCGATGAAGCACTGTGAAATAATTGGTTGAAATTTAAGAGGATAATACCGAAATTTGGGCACTGGAGATGATGGAGGTGGTTCCCAAGACAAGCCCATAGCTAGGAGTCGAGTTAAAGCTGTTGCAACAGCACGGGCTGCTGGCGAAGGCATGCTCGGTGATGGAGGAATTTGCTGCCCACGCCTTTGGCGCATAGGAGAGCCAACACAAAGCTAAAAGGGTATAAATCAATAAATTTCTGTGCAGAAATAGCAAATCTTTCTATAAATGAGAGTTTGAACCCAGAAACCAAGTTCAAAAGAAAAAAAATGCTTCAAGGAAAAAAATAATATTAAAAAAAGAAAAACGTAGATAACAGAAGTACAAGCAATGATGATAACAGAAGTACACAGAAAATTAAAATTATACAGTAGTGTATAGCAAAAAACAATACAACATCTTTTTATGTATCTAATAAATAAAAGTCATGCATACAAAGAAGCACAAGAAATATGAAGTCAGGCATGAAAATAAAAAACATTTAAAAAACTTCACTGCCAGGCAGTATAACTAAATTCTAGAAATTAAAACTTGCAACCATATTTAAACTTCCAAAACATAATGGTTATCTCTAACACCAGTGACACTATATCAATAATTCCACACATACTCAAAAAAAGGAACACACCAATCAATCACTTACACATACGATAGTATCTTGAGCTGTAATTTATTAACGGCTTTAATGAATGGAGAATTTACATATGCAGCAACATCTGTTGCTGATAGGAGTAAGATTGATGCCAACAACTAGATCAACGGCTTCACATTAATCTTTTGGAATTACCACTTATAGCGATGTTAGAACTCATTTAAGTAGCATCGATGCCATTTATTCCAAATCAGCTGCACCAACCTAGCTGCCCTATTTTGAGGGCACTCTCTTTAAAATCAGTTATGTCAAGTTCAATAATAAATTTCATTGACCTGCCTATTAAAAAATGAGCTGCCGTTAAGCCATCAGAATTCCTCGATAAGAGACAGAACGCCTGGATTAGGATTTGATTTGCTCAAGGCCTTTTTTAGATTGCATTTGTCAGATTTTACAGCAGCTTCTCACAAAGGAAGGCGCTCTAGGTGAAATGAACTTCCATTCAATACCCTCGGTAGAAGTCTTTCAATTGGTTCCTTAACTATTTTCAAGAGCCTCTTAATTTCTTGATTTGCACCTACAAAATTTTTGTCATTTTCAGAATACAACATTGCACACTTACCTCTCAGACCATAAAATCTCTTTAGAGTAGTAATGAAGCCCTCAGATGCGAGGTCAAACACAATTTCTACATGAAAAGCTTTAAGCTTCAAAACATACAAATATACATACATACATTTTAAGTAGGACACCCTTTCTTTGATTACAATATCTGATCGTAAATGGGCCACAGAAATCTATATCTGAACAATTAAATTGATAATTGGGAACTCCTATGTCCCGGGGTAGACTGCCCATTAACTGAGATTTCACAATTGCTTTGGCCTTAAAACAGGCAACACACCCATGAACTATATTTCTGCACAAAAAAAGACCATTCAGTGACCAAAACCTTTCTCTTATACAGTGCAGAAGGGAGGTTGCATCAAATAAACAATTATTTGAGTGCTCAATTTATGTTTATTTGGTATGATCACCTGGCATTTAGTAACATAAGGTAAATTAAATTACCCAGGCATCCACCGACTCTCAATAAGCTATCATTATCAATAAAAAGGAAATTAAATTATTTAAATTCTTCAGTTTACTATTAATTTAAACATTCCTTGATGTTGGAGCTTCTGAATCTCAGCGGAAAAGGTCTCTGTACCATCTTGATCAACCTTATTTCAACTTGGTCCAACTCCGTGCTACTAAGAGGGCTAGGCACTATCATTTAAATTGTTTTATATTATTTACAATTCTTAATACAAAACTAAATATATGAAGAAAAGTTACATAAATATCACTCGCATACAATAACTCAGATAACAAAGTTAACTCGCGATTTATACAATACAAACATTGTTGAAATAGAAACAATGGACACAGGCATTTCAGAATACACACTGGTTTTGAATTCACACGAGAACTTCTGCTCATTCATCAGGGGCGAACTTGATTGCCCACTATATGACTCACCTCGCGAAATTATCTACCATTCCACCACAGTTTTTGAACATGGAGGTCACGAGGGCCTCATTCACGCGAAATAAACTTCGCAAGATTAAGAGTTGAAGGCACATGGTTCCACCGACAATTTTCTGTCAATCTCAGAACCTTAGAAACGTGGTTACCGATGAAGGTCTTGAGATAATTCGCAGGCAAGTGCAACTACGCCAGGGCGACTGGAGAATCGGGATGAAGCAGTATGTCATTGATCCCCAATCTCAGAGGGGAACGCATTTTCTCGATAAGCTGGGCCAAAAGAACACAGGCGCAGAGCTCCAGACAAGATGACGAAATAACTCGAATGGGTACTACATGGGATTTGGTTGCCAGCATGGTCACTTTCGCATTATAAGGTTACATATTATAGATAAACGACAACTCCATATGCTGCCTCAGATGCATCTGCAAAGCCCTGAAGAATGATCCTTAGCCATACGTCAGTTAAAATAAATATATTTCTACCTCCTCAATGCACTTTAAAGTTGTAACGAAGTCCTTCCACTCATTTACATTCATTCACAGGCAGCACCATCAGCCCAATTCAGCTTCTGCTGCCACAATTGCTGCAGAATTTTTGCCCTTGTTAACCCTGTGTATAACCCAAGCGTTTATACAATCTGGCAATTACACTTGGCATCGCACGCCTGGTTATGACGGCGATACATAAAACACAAAATGATACTGGAATGGCTTACAGCTGATACCTACCGTCTTCACCGACAAGTCAAAGTCAACAGAGAACGAATGTCCGACGCCTGATGACAATGAATTGTTCAGCAATTCAGGAGAAGCAGGCCAGTGCAAAGAATCATTCTACACGATTTCAGGGTATCTCTCAGTTGTGATTATGGATGGTGAGTAGCCGCTATTTTAGGTACTCCACTCACGATGTCATCCATACAAATGTCGTACATCAGTACGTCAGAAGCCAGAGGAAATCGCGATATCTCATCTTCAGCCAGATGCGACAGGGTCCTTAGAAATGAGGTGCTGAACATTCCATACATTACAGATTTTAATCGGTAAGCAGAAATCTCTGTTGGGTTGAGGCTTTAACACGTTTCTTAGGTCTTGTTGATTTGGATCAATGAGGATCTGCCTATACATCTTTTGTGTGTCAGCAGTAAAGGCAAACTCCTAAAGCGGGAAACTGTCCCAAAGATATCCTCTGTGACGTCTCCTCTCATTAATATATCATTCCGGCTTATGCCTGTTATGGTAGGGAATGAGGCATTAAAGACAACTCTAAGCATAGTTGTCAATTTATCAGGCCGTAGAATACCATGACTAGGTATGTAGTACGTTTCGTTTGATTCAAGCACCTTCTCCAAATCACCCATCTCTTCACTCTTTCAAAAAATCCGTATACAAAGAAAAATACTTCATTAGAAGCATCTACATATGAAAATTTACAATTGTTTCCAAATGTTCAAAACTAAAGAAAATGTAAACACCAATCACTTTATCGTCAGTAAGAAAACTTCCAACAAGAAACATAGTTTTTAAATATATTTTTAAAGGAGAATTTTTTTAAATAATTTTTTTTTAATTACAAACCTTTACCAACAGACCAAACAATTCTGCTAAAGCCCTCCCTAATCTTGATGCTCCAGACAAAAGAGGCTTTATCTGCTTTAACTGAGTGTAACCTTTAGGTTTTATTTTTTCAGCACTTGCTAAACTCCCGTTTGTAGTATCTTCCATTGATGTACAGTGACAACTATCATCAATATCCATTGCAGATGAGCAACTATTTGTACTTAGCGCTTCCATAGCAGAGGTAACACTGTTTGAACCAAATTCTGTAGCACTGCAACCTGGCACATCATCTTTTTCAACCTATAAAATAACAAAATACCTTTCATATTAAAATAACAAAAGTTACAGCGACGAAATAAAAATTTGGTTAGGAATTCAACATTTACAATCATTATTTACATATAAATTTAGCTTAAAATTAGTTCTAGTCAAAAAAATCTAAACATTGAGGGCTTTATTTAGCACTGTATGAATTTTTATAGCACATATAAAGAAAAACAATAGAACATAAAATAGAAAATTATAAATGAAAATATTTCAATGTTTTATAGTCGTTTAATCTAGAGAATAAAGAGTGTTTCAAATTTGTTAACATATTTAGATGTTCAAAAAATTTTATATACATACCTTAGATTCCTTAGGTAGCAATTTTTCGAGTTGCTGCCTACCAAACTGAACGTCTTCAGCAAGTGTACTGTCATTACTACACAGTGCAAGCAAAACTGTACTTTCCCACACCAAAGATGTGTATAAAGAACTGAGTCCTTTCAGAACACTCAATCCAAGTTCAGAGCCCCAATGACTGATTGATATTGTTCTGATGTCACTCTTCAAAAAATAAATATGTGAATGTTACCACAAACTGAACAAGTGATTGCTAAATTTTCATTAAAAGTTAATTATTTTATTCACATTAAAATAAAGATTTTATGAAAAAACATATTTAAAAACCAAATGCAAAGATTTCACACTAGGCATAATCGAAATGATAATTTCCACAGAATAAAAAAAAAAAATTCTGGAATGAAAAGCTACTGAACAGCAATTATATAATACTCAATTTGAAATTTATCAGCATATAAATTTATCATTTATTAAGCTACTAAATAAACCTTGGAATTAAATTCGTGTTAATGTTTTCATTTATATTCATATATGATTAGCAGGACTTTCAGCACTTAAATTAATTCTTTAATGTAGATGAATAACAATTAAAATTAGTTCAAGAGCTAAATTTAATTGCAAATGAAATTATTAAATCAAGATGTTCATTTTCATATCACAGAATTATTAAATTATACTCTTATTTTTTTTATTTGAGCTCTTGACATTAGAGAGCCACTTAACTTCACAATTTTATTTGGACACTGAATTGCATGCTTTATTATTCATATAGAATGTCAAGAGTAAAACTTTGATAAAGAATAAAACAGGGTTACTACTCAAATCTGAAAAAAAAAAAAAATAAATAAATAAAAACCCTGTGTTTTCCCTGTATGTATAATCAAGATAGATGGAATTGTGTAAATAACACTAATGCACAAATTATAATGGAATATAGGTTTAAGGAACGGAAAAAGCAAGGAAAGCAACTAGTGAACGTTATTCAAAATAGCATAGAAAAGCCACTTAATTGTGCATGAAGAGGGTGTCACTGTTTGTACCGGCAATTATCAGGGTCAGTTACACAAATCTGGGGGCACAAAAAACTCCTTATTTTCCCTGTGCGTACATTCAAGATACGAGAAAAAGCGCGAATATCACTCATGCACAAATTATAATTGAATATTTTCCTTGTGTGTACATTCAAGTATACGAGAAAATGCGCGAATATCACTCATGCACAAATTATAATGGAAAATGGTTTTAAGGAAAGGAAAAAGCAAGCAAAAGAAGCAACTATTGTACGTTATTCAAAACAGCATATTAAAAGAACGTTTATATTTACATAAAGAACAAAAAAAAAAGCAATTTCATCTTTATTTGTTATCTAGAACTTAGCAAGAGAAAATTTTTATATTAAGGGTGGAGGATATATTACCTCCCATGCTCTTTCACTAAAAGTCACAAAATTAAAGACTCGGATGACATAAAACGCAAAACATTTTTGTCATCATAATTCAAATAATTTAATGATTACTTAACAAAAATCGTTATAAAGCAAGATTACTTTTTTAATTTATTCATTTTTGACAATTCATGTATTTGGGAACTAATTTCTAAAACTTCTGCAGATTTTTTCAGCCATTAGTTTCATGGATCTAATCCGTAATTAATAAGGCAAGACATTTTTGTACGATCTATTTGTGAAAATATTTCCAATATATCATTAAAGGCATTAAAGGACGAATGTGATGCAACAATTTTTAATGCCCTTAAAAATTAAGAATTAAATTATTAGTCTTGAACTAAAAAGTTCGAAAT
This sequence comes from Argiope aurantia, assembly GCA_026543865.1. Classification (NCBI taxonomy): domain Eukaryota; kingdom Metazoa; phylum Arthropoda; class Arachnida; order Araneae; family Araneidae; genus Argiope; species Argiope aurantia. Next base: position 939,514 of record JAPMOR010076963.1, read on the forward strand.
TGGTTTCTTTCGGACATTAAATTTGACGCGTCTTTTTTTTTTTTTTTTTTTTTTTTTTTTTTCTGTATTCCTTTTAGATACTAAGTTCAACATCAATGATGACACGTTCGAACTGGCACATAGTTTCATGAGTTTTCCTCTTTTGATATGACTAGTAAGTGCTTGTTTTCCCATATTACTTAGCCTTATTATCTTCTTACAAAAAGAGCAGTACCCCCCAAATTGACAAATACGTAACAAATGTTAGGAACTTCTCGAACCTACTCAGCAAAATCAGAACTGATTTTCGTGTCCGTAAAATTCGTACTAAATACGAATTCTGAGCAATTCATTGTTTAAAAAAAAATTCTAAGCTATTTAGAATAAGCTCACAGTTTCTCAAATAATAAACATCCCATTCAATTATGTATGGTTGACTGCTTCCGGAGATTGAACGTTGCTAAAACCGCAAAAGAAATGTATACCTTCACACAGCTGCAATTCGTGAATCTTATGGAAAATGAACATCTGTCTCGTTAATCGAAATTGGAATGAATGATATAAAAAAAGCTGAGATGAAAGGGGTGAGTTTCGGCATTACACAATCGCGAATGCTCTGTTTCATTTTTAGAAATTATGACTAAGATCTCTTATTCTTGTAATCTTTAGAAATCGGCATTTTTAAGCAGGAAAAAGGTTTCTGTATTTTCCCTACTTTTATGAAAATTTTTAAATCCCCTGCATTTTCTAAGACGATTTTTAAATTCCTAGTATTCTCCCTGTTTTTCCGGTGGCGTGGCAACCCTGTAAAGCCACTAGACAATTAATAAGATTAACGAATTCAAAGAATAAATGAGCCTATGGCAATCAGGGAAAATACTTCCGTTATTAAGACCTAACGTACATTTAAAAAATCCAAATGAAAAAGTTCCCAATGGATCATATACATATGTACCTGAGTATTATAATAATGAGCCTTATACATATACAAAGAATGAATTAGTAAATAAAAATTGAAGTACAATGAATTTAAAATTAACAGATTTTACAGTTATTATGGTTATTTTTGTATAACAATAAATTACACAAAATTCATTAGAATTTGCATTACATATTTATTTACCTGGCCAGTACGGCATACATGAACGAACATTATTATGTATGCATGTGCTGCAGACATATAATGAAGTAAAGGAGTTGTTTGGGCACTTAAAGTAGCATCATTCATATTAGGTGCACTGATTAATTCTTCTAGCAATACGCTGCCACCAGGAGGATCCACAGGTCGGTGCAATTGCTCTAAACATTGCAAGACCTCATTCAAATGCAACAATCCTTGCTTTAGAACTTGCGGTTCATGAGCCAGATTCTGAAATATATATATATATATATATATTAACGATGATATTGAAAGTCAACAGCTTTTAAAATGATATGCATTGTTTCTGTTCAAACAACGCCTTTTCTGTTTAAAAGAATTGACAAAGAAAAAGAAAGAAAAAAGGGAAGAGAGACAAATCCTTACCAATATTGACTTACAGACACTAGAAACAGCTTGGCAAGTCGGAGTAACAGGAAAATCGATTGGTAAATTTGGCAAGCCCAAAATAGCCATCAAAGGGACTAAGCCTTTTTGCCTAACAAATTCACGACAATGGTCATCAGTAGAATTATTACTTAAGATGGCATCGACAAATCTCATCTGAAAGAAAACAGGATTTTTTTAAATGACAAGACTTTCTTAACACTGGAATAAAAATTTTTACTATTACACTTTTATTCGAAGTAAAATGTTGCTTGCCATCAGAACAGTAACTGAAGAGATTGGCAATTAAAATATGAAATTTTAAGAAAATATGGGTGTTTAATGTTCACACGAAAACAATCACAATGAAATATTATTTTAAAGAGAAAATATTCAAAATCAGGTGAGCAGTATCTGAGCAGTTTGAATTTCCCTGACATTTCCAGCTTTTTAAAGAAAATTCCCTGACCTTCTTCAGATGTTCCAATATCTACAGAACAATGTCGCTTTATTTGATTCTCTTTAAATATTGCTCAAGATGTTCTTAATTTTATTTGAAAAATTGTTCTACTCTTAACTAAAATCAATGTAAAATAAAATTTAATCGTCAGGAGGATGAGCACATTTTCACTTATTCAATATAAGCTTGAATTATGTAATACACTTTTTTTGTGTGTGCAAATATATTAACCAACATTAGAAGACACATGTCCATCTAGAGCGTCTTTTAGTCAACCAGTAACATCTCAGAATTATATGCGAGGTATCATATGAGACGAGCCTTTCTATCTCTTATTAGCCCACAATCACACAGGTATGATTTCTATTTGAGACGTTTCATTTTAATTTTAAAACAACACTAGATTGTGGTTGAAGTCAGTAATAATTTTGAAATACGTCTCACAGAGTGTTGACCTTCAATATACAGTTTCCTTTCTGGGCTTCTTTTTTAATTTTTTACTCGGTCAGGGTATTTAAACATTGTACGTGATTGGTTCTTTCGAAAGGATTGGACATTTAAAAGGCCATGATTTACTTTGCTGTGGGTTTTTGTTTATATTTTGGCTGAGTGGCGAAAGGGTGGAATGCTTATTGGTTTATATAGGGGGAATATGGGGAATAATATTCGTTTTTGTGGTTATAGTTAAAAGTTGAGTGTTTTGCTTATTTCATTCATTTCCATTAATGTTATAGTCTTTATATTAATACATATTAAACAGTGGTATATTACAAATATTACTTCATGGCATTACATTAAAATAATGATTTTATATGAATTTTTTTTGTAAATTAAGCTTAACTGAGAAAATTGCGTGGGCAAGTGGTGACGCTCCATTTCGAAGAATTCGGTCTTGTGAGAGTGCTTCGTTCACCACTCGCTAGTCCTGAAGGGGTGAAACAGAATATGATTACAGAATCGTTTAATAGGGCAATATGATTGTTTTAGCCAGTGACTGAGTACCAAGCATTATAATTCGAGCAAATAAAATATTCATTTCAAGGTCACAGGATTATCCAACTCTCCACACTTTCCCCTTCTCTATTACCATGGTTTCAATTAATCTTTTTGTTCCCCCACAGTACGTTTCAATCAGAAGTTAGTGCAATAGGAAACAAAACGTTTCATGTTCTAGCTATTACTTGAAAGCCGATGTTACTGAAATATACCAGCAATCATGATGATTTTCTATGATAATTAATAAAATTTATAAATAATTAAACATAATTAATTTTAAAGTTATATATTAAAATGGCAAAATAAGCAAACAATTTTATTCAAATGTTAAATTTTCAGATATTATCTTCAGCAATGAAATTTTTACTTTGTACTTGTAATAAAAAGTGCTTGGCTTTGTATATTAAACCTATTTTTGTCGCACTTTTTCAAAAAACACTATAAATTTTACAATGAGAAATCTATATATTATCGTTACAAACATAATTATTTATATAAACATCTTATGAGAAAACAGGCTCAATAGATGGAGAAATAATTACTCTATTATGCAAAAATAAGATCATGAATTTTTAAGAAAATCTTGCAAAGACTAACTATAGTTTAATAAATATACTTTTAATAGTGCACACGTTTTAGAAATTCATATATTTAAAAAACAATTACACATACTTTCAGATACAATTATCATTATCAGGGAATATTTTAGCAAGTTTCATTCTGAAAGAAATAAAAGGATTATACACACAAAAATATCTAATTTACAAGTTCTCCACCTAAAATCTTTATTTTCGCTTTTAGTGAAACTGCTCCCACAGTCATCTTGTAAATTGCTTTCAATTGCATCGTTTCTTGCACCAGAGTTAGCTCCTCTACTTTTAATTTCTCTGCATGTTTTACACTTTTTCTCAGTCATCCACTGCAACGTTTAATACGCCTCGTCGAGCAATTTCCGAACATCTTTATTTTGAAATTTTATTTACAATTTCATCTTTCACATGTGCCTAGACAAGTTCTATTGCGTTGCACTGGCAGTGATACAGAGGGAAGAAAGTTCAGGTCTAATTATCTGATTAAGCAGCTCATATACTCAGTACTTCCCCTCAACCCTAAATATTGAAAATATGCAGAGGGAATTTTTCTGCATAAGCAGAATGATAGCTCGCACTGTCCAGAATAATTACTGATGGTTTGTCCAATCCTCATCGTAAATCCAAAAACCGCCTTTTAAAAACTTCACTATTGATATTTTCGTCATAGTCAACTGACTTCTGCATTGAAATGCAAGTTGTACGGACAGAATAGACTTTCCCCAACGGAATTCTTAAGCTTCCTTGGCAAGTGAGACTTTGCTAAATAAATTAAATTTGGGTGAATTATTAGCATTTACCCAAATTTCATCAAGATATATCCACTGACCGGGTAAAGAATTGTTTCTCACACTGCATTTCCCTCAAAAACCTCATGCGAGAAACAATGTCGATTCTTTCCATTAAAAATTTACATCCATCATACCTTTTTTAAGAAAAACCCATAGTTTTCAAAATTATCCACAGTGATTTTGCACATACAGAATTTTTTTTCTATTCAACAAACTACCACAGTTGGGTATTCATCTCTGTCATAAAACTCTTGTACAGTGCGGCATATGACGCTTTTGTTAAAATCGTCATATGCCATATAATAGGTTTTATTCGATGATTAGGGGCGATTTGGAAACTGGATTATTATTTAAATTTCAACATGTGCTATTATATTAGCATCTGCTGTATTTTTCTGTAGGAAAATCTACACATTGGGCAGATACTATCTGCATTCTGGAAAAAATTCTTTTACCTGATATCAGGGCTATTCATGATAGCACAGTTGATAATATAACCTATAAGCGAGAATAAATAGCAAGAGAACAAATGTACCCACCAACAAAGCGGAAAGTATCAAAACTCCTTAACGGCTGTATAAAAAAGTTTCGCTACTGCCTTCCATATCATTGCCAATGTGAAGAAGTAGGAAAGCTGAACTTGAAATGTCTCTTATAAATGCCTTTTATATTTATACAGACTATAATGACATTTTATTCTTAACTGACACAAACACATACTGAGAAAACTCAAGAGACAGGAGAAACGAAATGCTTTCTTCATACCTGGAAGATTTTGTTTCAATAAAAAAAAATCGATCAACAAATATGATGCAACCTCAAAATAGATTCTTATAACATGGAAATCTGTTTTGAATTATTTCAATTTTGGCAAAAACTAAGATTTGTTTAGCAGTGTTTAAAAAACATTCTATCAATTCTAAATAGGTATTGGAATAACAGGGAGATATTCAAGACATATTCAAAAATTGAAATTTTTAATCCACTTTGCAAAAATATCAAAATTCTACAGAAAATCGAGTAATATCATTTCAACCTATTATATATAAAAAAGGAAATTCAGAAATTGGCAAAAATCCAGAAAATACTTACCACATTCAAAATGTAATCAACTAAAGGCACAGCAGTCTTAGAGGAATTTGTACCATTTGAATCCATTCCATTGTTTCTATCATTCTGAGTTTTAGGTAAAGGTCCTTGAACAGGGGTACTTCCAGTGTCATCATCATCTTCTTCTTCTTCATCTGATGAACCAGCATCATTTGAAACATTTGCAATTCTGGTCACAGCAGCAGTAACAACTTCTGGTTTGGCAGTAGGACGAGAACAAATATATCTAGGATCTCTTCCCATAGCACACAACTCTTCCAATAGCTAATATAAATAAATACAATAAAAAAAACATTGGCAAGAATTAAGAGATTTCCAAAACAAAAATTTCCTTTGTTTTATTAATCAGAAAATATATAGATAGATAGAAAAAAAAAACCACCTTAATTATAGCAGCTGTTGCATCAGTTCTCAAACTGGGCTGATGTCTCATCAATTCATCCATTGCATTTCCTAAATTGCTAGCAGCATCGCCAATAGGATCAGAACTACGCCGCCTACGCATGGCAGGTAAATATTCAGGCGATACCAGAACCCTAAAAAGTTTCTCAAAGGGTTTACAGGCTACAAAAGACTGGAGACCCGGAGCATTTAGACACAGAGCACTAAATACATTTGGTAGTGATGCCAAAACTTCCCTTGTGGCAGGTACCTGTATCATAAATGAGCAAGATAAATAATTTCTCTTTTCAACAACAACAAAAAAATGTAAAAGCAAATAATTAATTCTAAAAATAAAAGAAACTGATTAAGCATCTAAATGTAACCTATCGGTTTGGAATAACTATGCCTAAAGCATTCTATATAAAATTAATATCCATAATTCAATATTAAAAAAAGGGCTAAATTAAACTTAATTCTCTTCTGTATAAAATCTATAATATTTGTAAATAAAATATCATTGGTAGATCAACGTTCTCAAGTTTCTTGAAAGTGCTGTCATTCGAGCTCTTCATTTCTCCAGCCGTATGTTTTAATTGAATTAAAATAGTTCTGAATTATGATTTCTGCTTGTCACTTTTAAACTGGATTTCATTTAAAAAGAAAGAAAAGAAAAGCTAAGCAATAGTATAATTCCAGACTGTAAAGTAAGAAATATTTTTTTGAGAAAAAAAAATGAACTGAATGAAAAAATATAGCAATCTTAAATTAATGCAACTACTCAGTAAATCCGAGTTCATTTCAAAACTTAAAAATTTTTACTCAATAAACAAAGAAACATTATAACATTAGAACTTGGATCTTGCACCTGATGTGATATGATGTTAATGTATAAAAATACTAGTTGTTTCTACAGATCAGCTAGTTCTTCATCTAGTTATTAAAAAAAAAATCCTTAATGCAGTTATTTGTAGTAGTCATTATTGTTCTACAAAATACTAGCAACTTGAAATAAAACCTATCCATTAAAGTAATTTTAATTATGTTTAGAAGTTTCAATTGAACAATTATTTTACTGCAAGACAATTAAAAAACTGAAGAGTCAAAGAACAAAATATCCTAAACCAAATAAAACATTAAAAACTTTTAGATGACACCCAATTCATTCCAAAATCGAAATACAATTATTTTCATACACTAAAAGTCAAAAACACAATTTTCAGGGATACAATTCACACTTCAATGTTAAATGTAAGTAAATAAAATCTGTTGATAGCAAAACTATAAATGAATGTAATTATCCACCACCATTAAATTACTCGATGCATTACAGAAATGATTTGAAATGCAATTTAATTTCCATTAAAATTGTGTAAGCAACTAAAAAATTTATAGTTTGAGCCAATACTGGAAAGTAATTTAAAAGATAATCATGCAAAAACACAAAATATTTATATATTAATACAATTATGAAACATTTACATGGGCAAATAAGACTAATAATATTTATACTACTAATAATATTTATACTACTATAATAATAATAATAATAATATTTATACTACTTTAATACTTCATCATCTGTTCTATTCTATTCATAGTTCCCCAAATCAACTTTTTGAGAAATTGGATCGGCTTGACAATTCCAATCAAAACTAAAGGCTTAATATAAAATATCACAAAACACCGAATGTTATGAAATTTAATATCATAAGATAAATTAATAAAAAAATTCACATGAGCTTTCCAGTAGTGAGTGAATCAACAAATGTCCTCTATAAATTCGTTCACCTCTCCACTACAGACAAATTTTTTTTTCTTTCTTACATTTCGCATGTGCAGGGGTGTTTGTGGGACCCCAAAAAATCCCCTGAAACTTTTACTGACTTACTACCGACATTTTGGAGTTTCGAGAAAGGGGGGGGGGAGAGAAATGAAAAATTACAATTATGAAGTATTGAATGACCTAATTATAAAAGTTCAATGAATTACTTTTTTTGCAAAATTAATAACTATAAATTTTCAAACATATAAACTACTACATTTTATGTAAATATTTTAAATTACCTGAATTAATTCTTTAAAAAAATTATCTAATTTCTGCTGCTTTTTTTTTTTTCTGATGTTTGTGGGCTTGTCTTTCTTTTGTGGTGAACTTCATAATTGCAGGAAGGTTGACTTTTATTTTCCTCATTTACAGTTGAAGAAATTTCCTCGAGAACTGCACATGCAGAGGTAGAAGCAGTTTGCTTTTCTGCTAATGTAGAAGGTTTTTCAGAGACTTTTATAGGTGACTCACCTGAAATACATGTTTTTAAGTCCTCTTGATATGTTTTCCAACTTCTGTACATATTCAGTAAGAGATCTTTGTGAATTGGATCAGTCATTGGATTTTTTGAGCCATATTTTTCACATGAGGTTTCTTTAGAAGCCATTAAATCATATTTAATAGTCTGCACTGTATCTAGGGAATCAATCTTAAGAGAGGTTCTATAGTCAGTGACAAGTGTATCCATTAAGTTGAATGCACTTTCCACTAATGGGCCATGGAAGCAGCTAAGGCAGGCTTTGACCAATTTAGCCAATGTAGGATACTTATAATCATTTGTGAAATCATCTTTTAAATTAAAAACTTTAGACCAATATTTATCAATTGTACACTTGACTTGATTTCCACTTTCATCAGATGTGTAGAGCATTTCTTTGGTGATATCAATATCACTCTGGTATAACCTTATTTCAGCTTCTACTTTTGACTTTTCATTATCACTAAAAATATGGGACATAAAAGATGATAATTTTTGAAAAGCTAATATTGTATTGGTTTTACCTCTTAGCTCTGTATCTAATGCTGTAAAACTAATTAGATATGAATTTTTAAGGGGTAATTTCTATTTCATATGCTGTGCTGTATTAGTATAAGCTTTCATCAGAGAAATTTGGAATTCTTTTGCTATTGGATGATTTTTTGATAATTTCTTCAGGAGAGTGGAAGCTTCTGCACCAGTAAATATTACTTTGCTAAGTAGATGGAATTCTGGATTTGTGACATCAACCTTTAATAAATCATTAAGATGTGCACTCTATATTTTCTGGCTTCATAAAAAAAGAAATATTTTGCCATCAATTTATAAATACTGGAATGTATTAAATGAAACATTGGTTTTTTTGTTTCAAATAATTTAATATATGTGTTGAACTCTGGTAATACTGCTGAATATAATGCCATATGCAATAAAGTTTTGTTTTGCATAACAAATAACCCATTTAGTATTCTTTTTTTCCGAGCTAAAGTATCCTTTGTGAGTTGTTGGGAATGCAAGCAAGAATATACCCCTTCAACAATTTTTTTCTGAGCTGCAGAAATATTTCTTTTATTGTATACAGTTTCAACATAAGAAAAATAATCCCCTTTATCAGTTTTATCCAAGTAGTGAAAATAAAATGCAATAAGAGCATCCCACAGATCTTTGATTCTTTCTAAAACACATAAAATGTACATCCACCTATGGTCTGGTCTCTTCAAGGGCTTAAGTTTTTTAATGGCAAGGGATTTACAGATTTTGAAAAAATTTTCTCTTTTACTGCAGCTTTTCATATCAAAATAGATGTCATCAAACAAATCTTCTAAGTATCTATCAAAACATGAAGCAAATTTTTTGCAGTTATTAGCTGTGTGACATGTGTCACCATCAATATCTAAAAAGTGGGGTGCTTTGTTTGATCGTAGTCTGGTTTCAACACCCTTTTTTTCCCACGCATAGTGTTACATGAGTCCATTAATACACTAATTAAGTTTGCCCAAGGAATATTATTATCTTCAATAGTATTAACAACTGCTTTAAAAACAGCTTCTGAATTGCAAGATTCCATCTTTAGAGATGCAAAATGATGAACTACAACTTCATTTTGATTGTTGTCATAAAACTGCACCAATATTGCCAGTATACTTTCTTGAGCATTGCTAGTACTTTCATCCAAATTTAGAGAAAATGGAGTCTCCTTTAAAGTTTTAATGATATTTTCCTTAATAGTTTTTGCGAGCCCATATTTCATCTTATAACATGCAGTAGTACTGGACATTTCCAACGAGTTTAGTGCCGTCTGATCGCGGCTCAACTGTTTGCAGAGTTCAATTAAATTGGGAGCTACATTGAAAGAAAGAGAATTCGCGGCGATAAACGAAGTTATTAATACCTCTTGGCGTGCTTTTCTTGTCACTATATCCAATGGCCGAGCATCAGTCTCCAGTAAGTCATCAGTATTTTTTGAATTAGCATAATTACTTAAAGTCATTGAATGTCTAATGCACTTTGAATATTTTATGTGCGTCACAGTTTTAGAATGATTTGTGAAAGCCTTGAATCCTTCCCCACCATACTTCAGCAGTGAGTTACAAAAAACACAATATGCTTGTGCAGCAACATTTTATTTTCTTGCACCATGTGCCGATGGTTTCCCCATTACCATCTCTCCGTTCAATCCAATTCCACCTAAATGCATTCCGGACACCTTTTTCTAATTGTATAATATCACTATTTATATCGAGAAATTTCATAGTGAAATTCTCTTGCGTACATAAATAAAAAAATATTTCAATAAACGAAACGAAAAATTTACACGTGCATCAATAAATGAAACGAAAATTTTACACAGCGGAGAAAAAAAAAGTTGCGAAGCGATCAATGACAAATAACTAATACGGCGAAAAATCCCCCTTCTCTACTTATTGGCGCCACACCAGGAGAGATAAGACCTTTGAACCCAGAGTCACGTGATCGCACATCTGGTCAAACAAGTCTCTCCCTTTTTTTTTTTTCTGCGGCGCCTACTTGCCGAAAAGAATCCAGAAGAGAATGTCCGAGAACCGGGAGAATGAGTCATAACTCGCAATAAGGAAAGAACAAAAAAGAAGTTTTTTCCCCCTTTTCACGCATTATCACTGCCTTTGGAGAAAGAAAGGAAAAGTTTTCACCACACACACTGACCTTGCGTTTTCTGCTTTCAAAGCAAACAAAATTACCCAGATCAAAATAAATAATTCATTATTATTCCTACTTCCTTTTGAACGACGATCACCGGAATTTCCGGGTATCGAAGTTCAAAATCCCCGGAATTCCGGGGTTTCCCCGGAGCACAAACACCTCTGCATGTGGAATATGTGAAACTTTCTTATAGGAAGATCTTGATCGCAGAAATCAATAATTTAAAAAATTAGACTAAACATACAATTCTTAAAACAATATTATTTGACAGACAAATGCTCATGTTTTAAATTGAAAAAAGCTTTTGAAGTGAAAATTTGAATGAACTACAAGGAGCAAATTTGAATTCTCCAAAGTGTATATCTGCGGGAAATTAATAACTCTAGGTTCAACTATCTGTTCTGTAGATCGGTAACAGTCACAGATATTTGTAATGATATTAAGAGATGATTTACACACACACACTATACACTTCATCAGGTGAAAATACTTCAAAGAAACAATTGAAATGGGGAAAAAATAAATTATATCAACATTAGTATGCCAAAAATCTTTTACCTCTTTTATTAACAGGGCATGAAGTACAACATCAGTCAACCCATTAACTTGAAGGGGAGGAAGCAAAAGTGGTTCTTGAAAAACATAAACAGTAACAACATCCGTAGCTAAAAGGAAACAAAAAATTACAGCGGTTTCAAACAAACTGAAAAAAGTTTAAAATTTAAATTCGTAACGAGACCTTTCCCTCTGCTATATAATTTTATCGATGACAGCCCACTGGTTGCCACGTCCACCTTTCATTCTTAGAATACAATAGAATACAATCGGCATCTTCATAAAATACATCCAATCACATATTAAATTAATTTCTTACCAGTGATGAACTTGGCCATTCTTATCACCTTCTCAAAAATATTTACAAATCAACTGGCAAAATTGATTTTATTACAACCAGAATGAAAGTGTGAAAAAAGATCTAAAGAGTAGACGGGAAAAAGTTTTTTAAATTATCAGAAGTGACAACTTGCATGAAATTTTGAACACGTGGAAGGCATTAGATGAAAACATCTACAAAGATTCTTAATTAAATATATTTAACAAATGTTCAAACAGTCTACTTTAAACATTTAAGACTGAATTATCAATTAGTAGGCAAAAATATAATTACATTTTTGTGTCTTATTTTTTAAAAATTTAAAATTGGTCAATGAATGCAAATTAAAATGACTATGTAAATTTATGTGAATTATTTGCACTGTATGATCATTTTAAGGCATCTCATCCATAATGGAGTATTTAAAATTTTCTAAAGGAACTTGAACCTTTTATTGATAATGAGAATAACTAGTTAAACATAAATCGGAGCAAGAATAAATCTGAGAGACACATGAAAATAAACACTGATTCTTCACAACATAAAATCAATACAATACCTAATAGAAATAAAGATGGACCATAATATTCAGCATTGCTTATAATGTGCTTCAGAGAATTAGGTAGACTTCCATCCATTACTGGAAATGAAATAAACATTACTTTTAAGAATTTAATAATTTCAGAAAATGAAAGCTGTTTCTTTTTCACATATTTAATAACTAGGCATTTAACTCTTAAAATTAACGATATCAAATTATCAATACAAAATAAAGAGTTTCTACGGTATACACATAATATACTATATTGATATTGAATCAAAATTTTATTACCAAAGACTTAACAGCAGAGAAATATATATATTATATTTAAACACCTTATTAATATTATTCATGTAATTTCTTTATAAATGCTATGTTGTCCAATAAGATGCAATGCTGTATCAGTTTAAAAGACAATACCTAACTGGAAATTATTCTAACAAATATGACTTTATTTTTTACAGAATTAACTGCTAAAGTACAAGCAAAATCCTTTAAAATCATCTTTCCTTATTATCATAAATTTAAAAAAATTCAAAACTAAATCATCAGATTTAAAATTCTAAATCATGACATATTCTGCGACATTTGTAGCAATGTACATAATTTTTAATCAATTAAAATAATAGTCAATTCAAGTATTTGAAAAATTTCATCTTGATTTCATAATTAGGGAATTTTGAAAATGAATTTGAAAAAAAAAATGAAATATATCACGTTATTATTCAGCCAAACAAGCCAATCCCATATCTTTTAATTTACTCCATTAACTTAACAACTACTATTATTTTAAATACAGGCTTTTGACTTATTTCAAATTATATTATTTGACTTATTTTATCAAAATTATTTCATATTTCAAAATAAGAAGGCATTATAATTATAGCATTAGAGAAAAACCTAAATCCTTAAAATCTTAAGAAAAATTTTTTTTAAAATAAAGATCCAAGTTTAATCCATCCATTGAGGACAAACCTTTAATATCTAATCGAGTATGAAAGGATACTGAAAATTCTAATTCCAAGGAATACAGATATTGCTAATATTATTCATTGTGATGTTTAGCTTCAATATTAATCATAAATAATTACACAAACAAATGAGACATTTTAATATAGGAAACTCACAGTGTCTAATATTATCAGCAAAGGCTGGATCTTGAATTGATTTTTTAAGAAAGTTGAGCATTGATTTCAAAAGGGCAGCTCTCTGAGGAAAGCACTGAACTCCTAAAAAAAGTAAAAAATCTTAATACTTTTTATAAAAAAAACTATGCATACAAATAAAAGTAATTCAAACTAAAGACTGTAAGTAAATTTAAATACACAATTCTTTGTGCTTACAACTTTCAACAAAATATATTTCAAATAACAGTTCCCAAGAAATGCCAAAATGTATCATATTTCTTTTATTTTTTCAAATTATAATAATTACATCTGATGTTTCACAACAGAAAATAAATTTCTATATTAAATATTTAGAACAGCAATAATACCTTTCTTCACATCTAAATGCCTGGTTGAATCTTCAGTTTCAATATTTAAACAAGATTCGCAGGTATCACTGGCAACATCATTGTCACTCTCTGTTGTTCTGGAACTGAAGAATCGCAAATTATTTCAAAAGAAAATGGATTATTTATCTAGTCATCGCTTATAGTAAAAATCTTTCGTATATAAAGTTAAATTTCAAATTCATTTAAATAACTAAATTATAATTTAATTATCAGAACTGCAATAATTCCAAAAATTTAATTAAAATTATTAATTATAACTAACTTAATTAAATTATAATTATTATATTAAATCGAATTAATTTAATTACCGCATGCATATCGTATATCAAGAATATTTTTTTAAAAAAAGGGGGGTCTTCAATTCTAGGCAATTTCAATATACTGCCAAGTTAAATTGATAAGGTTACTGAAATTCTTAAACAATACACAACTAGACACATTTTTTTGCAGGAGTATCACAGATAAAATACTAAACACAATCTAGAAAACGCCTTATATATTAATGTTTCAATGAAAAAAATTTCAAACTGAAACACCTAAATTCCTAATTAGAATACAGACTTATAATTTTTTTAAGAACCAACAAGATATTTTACTTCAATTTTCATTTTTCTAAATATCACTTATTAATGATCACTATCGATTTGTTTAGTGGTTATCAAATTCAGTAGCATCAGGCAAGTATTATAAAAAGGAAGAAATGACAATACACAATAAAAGTTTGTTTTAAAACCGAAGAATTAAAATGGCAACTAATAAGAAAAAATCCAGAACAATCCTCTCCCTGAAAGAAACAGTGTATTTATTGAAACAAGTGAATTGAGAAAAATTTTAAAATGAAACTAAAAGGAAACCTATCTAAAAATGCCACATATCAAAAAAGTCTGAAATGACTATTATTGTTAATTCATGTTATTTTGTACAAAAAAAAGCAAGCCAATTATACCTATTATGAGGAGACGAGTCTATATCCATATCACCTTGAAAATCAGATGGTGATGTTAATGACTTAGAATAAGGAGATTCTGCAGCAACTGTTTCATTTAACTTAGGATTGATAACAAAGGGTTGATCTTGCCGACACACATTCACTTCAACCTAAAATTATTTTATACAATATCTCAATAATGATTGTTGGAAATGCTTTTTAAAAGAAACATTAGCAATAAACAATAAAGGAGATATTAATATTTATATAAAAATTCAAACAGACCTCTAACCGCTGAATAAAACTAGCAAGTCCTCCATGAGTCTGAAATGCTTGCATATCTAAATTTGTAATTAAATCAATGACACGCACTGCTCTTGTAACAAACTGAAAAACAGGAAACTCCATAAAATTGGTTAAAAACATATTAAAAACAATAGCAAATGTTCAGATTACCAATAAGTCAATAATATTATTAAAATTAGAATTTAAAAATAAAAGATCACTTTATAAAACATTCATAAAATTTCTTTTTAAATATTAGTCATGAATATTTTCCCCTGTTTCAGTAAATTTTTAAAAATTAGTGTTTTGAAAGTTAATTTTAAAATTATTTTTAAAAAGTTACAAATTTAATCCAACGAAAACCTAATTTAGAAGTAATTCATTTGCTTACAGTTATATGCTCCGTTTCTGTACTGTGCCAGTTGATCACCTTAAGTAAAGCTTCCATCATACCGCAAGAAACAAGAGCATCACCACCTAAGATGTTGAATACCAAAAAAAATTCAAAAATTGAACATATAATGCATGTAATAAGAGTAAAAGCAAAGAAAAAGAGTACGTAATTCCACGAGAAAGGGAAAAAAATACTAACAATATGCATAACTCAACAAATAAGAGTATATAGTAGGCAAGTAAGATAATTATAACATAATAACAAGCTTTGAATACTCCAAAGTTCTAATTGTAACTTTTTACATGCCTGCATTAGAATTAAAAATTGACATAACAGTATTAAAACAGCTGCAAATAAAAGAACATGCATATGAAAAGTTAACTCTTGTCAATTATAATGTAGCTATTAAATTAACTAACCAAAGACTAACATATAAAATTTTTAAGCGAAATTATAAACAAGGTTTGTGTTTGTTGAACACTAATGACACTGAAATGAATTATGTTAGACATAAGAAAACATTATAATTGACAAGAATATTAATATCTGCAGCATTCCAAATTTGCTTCGGTTTTCAACACACTATATACTTTTGCCCACTGCAAAATATTCACAACTTCAGAAGACCAATTACAATATTAACTCACTAAGCTTTTAATATTTTAAGATAAATTTTTAGGAATGTCTGCACTCATTTAAGAATGTATATTAATTAAAACATTTTCATTCAGTAAACATTTTGTATTACCACTTTCATAGCTAGCAAGATGATACAAAAATGAGAACAGAGCTGTAGCAAAAGGTAGTGGAAATGCTTCCGATTCTGGGTCTGAAAGAAAAAAATAACTGTCAAGAATCTAGCGACAGACAAATGTTTTAATTCTTAATTATAATATACTGACATTTCCTAGTATTTTATTTACTTGTCTACAGTATTTCAGTAAAATATTAACAAAAGGAATAATGGAAACATGAAACAAGTTTTATCATTTCACATTTAAACAAATCACATAAAACAGAAATAAACACTTTAAAATACTAGTATCCAACTGATTTTATAAAAAGTGTACTGTAAATTTAAAAAAAAAACCAACCATTAAATAATAAAACATATTAATGTGTCTGTAGGTAACGCATTACGTCTAATACTTCGCAATTTCACAAAAAGGTATTCTGGTATAATATTTATGTACAATAGCCAGGAAAATAACATTAGGGTCTATAATTTATATTTACTTTAAAATAACTGAATATTGATAACACAAAATTCGTTTTTTCGTGTCTGGAACACATTGCCCGACGTTCGAAAAAATTGATAGATACGGTCGATATTTGATTTGAATATAAAAGTGGGATTAAAGCTGAAAATTCTAAGAGTAATGGGAATTGGACCTTCGTTATATTTTCCATAGATCGCAAAAGCAAACCTATTTTTGACTCGCGATTTTTACATCGCGACACAAGAGCAAAGTGAGAGAAAGTTTTCCCTTGGTGATTTTACTGAGAGATTCTAATAGGAATTTCTTTGACACGCGTAGACTAAGGCAAACGAAACTTAGTTATCTTTGAAAGAAATATGTAGGTGTTATAGGTCCTATCGCTCGGAGCACGCGATATTGCAAACAGTTTGTCATCAGTTTTCTAGAGCTGGTGTTAGAAATAATTGAATAAAAAATTTTTTTACTCATTTTGATCTATTTATCACGTTAGAAATAATTAAATAAAAAAGTGAGATTAAGATCAGAAAATAAGAGAACATTTTAGAATGAAATATGAGAAAAATTAGAAAATTAAGATTTAAATTTTATATACATATAATTTTACAGATGAGTGACCGAAATAAGAAACTTTTGAAATTTTAACTTCGATTTATTTCACCTCGAGAGACATAATTTGTACAAGGGAGAAACGAACACAGGTGAACGCCTCGTGACTTGAGACCTGAGGGGGGGGGGTCAAAATTTATATTGTAATGTTGAAATAGCAGTTCTTTTTTATAGCAGATTTGCACACAATTATTTTTCCACCTTTACTCAGAAAAGAAAAAGAAACTCAATGAAAATGAAGAGTCAAACGAAACAAAGGGGGAAATAACTATGTATGGTAATATATATATATATATATATGAAAAAATAATTTCAAACGTAGTGATATTCGAGAAATTTCTATAATATAAAAAATATAAAATATTGGAAAGAAAACTCGAAATCTAAAAACCATGTTCCAATAAATTTCAATATGATTAGCAAAATCCTATGGTTTGAATATTATTAACTCAGACAGATGTGGCATAACCATGACGATATAAATGCTTTTTTTTTTTTTTTTCGGGAACAAATGAGCAACTGCACTTTATTTGATCCGCAAGGGTAGTGTACTCAAATGCATTATAATTAAAATGAACTTTGTCAAATTTCCGAATATTTCTCTCAGAATTTATGTATTTCAAATTTGTTTGCAAATCCGTGAGATCTATCCCCCCCCCCCCTTCTTTTTGTTTGCAAACTGTCTCACAAGTCGACAATTCTCAGCTAACGTTACAAAACTTTTTACAAGAAATGACAATGCACTGCCCAAAGGGTGTGACATTGACCTCACCCTTCACCTTAGGTGCAGGCGATGACATTGTTTTGTAAAGATTTCTGTGTATTACATGTGTCCATTTTCATTAAAACATTTTGTTCTCACACGATTTTTTTTTTTTTTTTTTTTTTTGAATTTTTGAAGATACCAACTTCAAAATACACGAATATACGTGTAGACAAACAAATGCAGTTTTTAAAATTTTTTTTAAAAATATTTCTCTGCTATCATAAATATTTATCCATTACCATTTTTGAATGCTTCAAGGAGAATTCTTTAAATTTTCTGTATGTGCTAATTTTTAAAAAAATCAAACGTAATTTATAACAAAATAAAAAGAAATGAAATGATAATTTTAATTTTGTGTCTTAGCATTTTCTTATTAATTTGCTATTTTTAAATGACAGGAAACATTTATATTTTCTTATTTAAAAATTTACATAGTAAATCAAGGATACATAACTGTCGTGGCTGGTTCGTGAGTGCTTTGAATAAATAGGCAAATAGAAAACTTAAGAACAAATTTATTGCAGATTCGTTCGAGTTACTCTGCTCAGTAACTCCTTCTCCAAGAGCAAACACTCGAATGACCTCACTCTTTTAATTACACTCGCGCTAGTTCTCTAGCGCCATCTATGAACGTTTATTTCCTAACGCTTCAAAATCCAATCACTACAATAACTATCTGAATTCTCCCAGATGAAATTTTCTGAAAACACACTTAACAAAAAACGTTAAAGACATTGAGGTCAAAGGACATTATTCTTAGGATTTATTTTCAACATAGATAAAACAATGAAAAAAAATACACTTTATCTCTTAGCAGTAGCTTTTATCAAAATATATATTATGAAAAAAGTTACGAAAACTTGAATATTTTGGAACAAAATCAGTCAATTAAATAGTGGAGTTTTTATTAAAGTGAACTCAGTTATGAGAATACTAACATTTATTAAAGCCAAAGAGTTGACAATTAAACCTGACTTAATCTTTTCTCTGCTGTACTACGTTTTTAATTCGTTATTTTCCCCCCTTTCCCCTCATACTAGATTATGAAATTTATTGCTTCCTTCTTTTTCTGCAAATAGTATTTTGATATGGCGGGGGGTGCCTACATAAGTGTTTAATCTAGCGAATTACATTTAAATGATGAACATCTTTAAATGTTTTCATATATTAGTCTCATTAAATGTAGAGAGAGACGTGTTATATTCAATACATGTTGTGTGTAACAAGTTTGTGCTTTTGCATGATGCGTTTATATTTACAATATTCAAATCTTAGATTGTTTCGAAAAATTTAAGAACTGTCGCTGTCTTAAGATTTAAGGCGAACAGTTCATTGCCCTCCCCCCAAAAAAAAGCTTGGGAATATTTTCAACTTTCTCTTGTTCTGCATCAGCACTAACTTGTTACACACAACTATATATGAATATATAAGTGAAAATTAAATATATTCTATAAGCATATACATACATACATACAGTGGTGGCCAAATGTGTGGACATTTTTTGAAAGTTTCATGTTTTTCAATTTTGCGTGCTTGTAGAATATATTTAATTTTCACTTAAATACGAATGTTTAGATATCAAATTGAAGGTAATTCAATGTAAAATTTAATAACAAAAACAGTATCACAATATCTGTATTACAAAAAAAGTTACGCTCATTTTAGAAGAACAAACAAACACAAATCGTTTTGAATAATGACGTGTTTTGTAATAAAAGCGTACTAGCCAATCACAATCACTGTTCTGAGGACCCACCAAAAGTCAGTAACTATAATTTAGGTTATTTGGATGGTAAAAGAGTCATTGTTGTGGAAATATTTTGCGGAATGATGCATACAAGTACAATTAAATAGAGTATTGCTGTTTTTGAATATTTTAAGCCCTTTTTTTTAATTAAACTAATTTTAAACAAACAACACCAACAAGAAGAACTGATTGGACATCTACAAAAAGCCGAATTGTCATATTGAGAGAAAATGACCTCTCTTATGCTGAAATTGCAAGACAAGTTGGTGGTTCAGTGACTTGTTCTGTTGTACGAAAGTTGTTTACGTTATGAAAAAACGAAATCAGTGGAAAATAAGGCCAAATCAGGCAGAAAAAAATGCACAACTGCTACTGCCGATAGAAAAATTAAACGGCTATGCCTTCAAGATAGAAAAATTTCATCAGATGCCATTAGATGTGAAATGAATGCAGCGGTATTTCAGTAAGTTCAAGAACAAAAAGAAGAAGGTCATCAGGATTTGGACTACAAGCTAGAATTCCAAGGAAAAAACCATATTTAAATCAAAAGCAACTCGAAAAACGAGTTAAGTGGGCAA
Source organism: Argiope aurantia (assembly GCA_026543865.1). Classification (NCBI taxonomy): domain Eukaryota; kingdom Metazoa; phylum Arthropoda; class Arachnida; order Araneae; family Araneidae; genus Argiope; species Argiope aurantia. Next base: position 959,786 of record JAPMOR010076963.1, read on the forward strand.
AAGAACACATTAAATGGTCAGAAAATCAATGGAAGCAAGTAATCTGGAGCGATGAGACTAAAATATCGCTCTTTGGTAGTGATGGTAGAAAATACGCGGGACGTAGAGTAGGTGAAGCGCTTCATCCTGATTGCATTGAAGCACCTATAAAAACAAAAACAAATGCCATGATTTGGGCATGTATGTCTGCAGATGGTGTGGGCCGAATTCAAGTGGTTGATGGCATCCTGAATAGCAAAAAATACATCGAAATTATCCTGGAACCGAAATTGATACCTTCCATCAGGGATTTCTTCCCCAACAAAGCACCATTTATTTTTCAGCAGGATTCAGTTCCATGCCACACAGCAAAAGTATGCAGAGCATGGTTTTAAAATAAAGGCATAGATGTATACCATGGCCAGGAAACAACCCTGATCTCAATCCAATTGAAAATTTGTGGCGACATTTGAAAATTCTTGTACAAAAAAAATGTCCATCCAATAAAAGACTACTTATTGAATCTGTAATTGATTCTTGGCATCCTGTGATTACGAAAGATGAACTCCAAACACTCGTTCACTCGATGAAAAGACGCTATGAAGCTGTCATAAAAAATAAGGGTTATCCTACTAAGTATTGATTGTGTATCATTTTAAAAAAATGCAAATCTAAGATAGATCTCACTAAAATTAGCGTAACTTTTTTTTGTAATACAGATATTGTAATACTGCTTTTGTTATTAAATTCTGCATTAAATTACCTTCAATTTGATATATAAACATTTGTATTTAAGTAAAAATTAATATATTCTACAAGCACGCAAAGTTGAAAAATATGAAACTTCCAAAAAATGTCCACACTTTTGGCCACCACTGTATATATATTTGGTATTTTTTTAATTCCGCCTTATTCTCTCTTTAATATCCATCCAGGAAAGCATAATTATTAACAAAAAGGCGCAGCGCATAATAAAAGCAAAAGTAAGAAAGAAGGAGACAAAAAGGGCCGATCGCTCGCCTTATTTAACATAGGATTTCCGGCCACGTGCCGCTGGAGTGACCTTAGACAAGGGCGAAAGTATCACTTTCATTTGATATGTAGTACTGATGGCGCATTATTTTTACAAAGGGATTAATTAAACCGAAAGTGGAATTGGATCACGAAATAAGAGAATATTTTAGAATGAAGTTACTATTGGCTAAATTAAGATAAAATCTTGGAAATTAATGTGGATTAGATTAGGGATTTCTTTACACGTGTTGATTTAGGTAAGGGAAATTTAGATATCCTTTAAAAGAATTTGTTTATACTGGCAGATTTTTATTTCTTCACTTAGAGCGTGTGAAAGTGCGAACTAAAGTACTTTTACAGAACTCGCGTACCATTAATTAAATAAAAAAAGGTGGAATTAAATCAAGAAATAAAAGAACATTTTAGAATGAAGACAATATTAATAATTAATTAGGGTTTAATTTGGATTTAAAAATATCACACACAGAAATATATCATTATGTTGAAAAATTTAATTTTTCGTTTTAATTGATCTTTTAAATTTTAATTTAATAAATCTATATAACGCTAGAAAAATATATAGTTCTGGCTTCCCTGTGTGTCCGTCCTCCTAAGCAAAATATACGCACGTCACGAATAAAATATTTTTAATAATATTCAAAAGCACTGACAGTAAATGAAGCTAAGGTTCAGCGATTTCTTCTGTGTACACTGAGGCAAATTTACTAACTGGAAGGGTCTTGTAATCTGATAATGCCTTCACATCTTTGAAAAAGGGGTTAATGTTGGCTGACCCTCAAAAGTTTATGTCCGAGAAAAATGCAGTTGTCTTTAAATCACTCTATCCCTTCAACTCCTATTATTATCTCTAACTTACCAATGGTGCAAGACGGGAGAAAGAACAAAGACTATTTTTTTTTTTTTTCAATTGAAGTAGTTGCAAGTCGCTGGAAAATACAACTTTCACAGTTAGAGCTGCTTTAAAACAGGTGATCAAAATTATTATTTAATACGCTTTGTTGTATTAAATATTTATTTAAAAACTATTATTTTTTAAATATTTCTAAGAAAGTTCAGCAAGTATAAATTATTAATAAATGTCCATGATAAAATAAAAAAGAGCATTCGACTATCATGAAATTTATAATAAGGAATAGAAATTCAATTTCAGTTGGATTTCAAAGCAGTTTTCTATTTATGGCGAGTTATGTTATAACAATTTTGACTGCTACTCTTTTCCACATGGTCATTAAAACAATGACTATGGTTTTGAAATAAATCAGTTAAATATTTATTCATTAAGCATGTATTTGATACACATTAACTCTTTCTCTTAATAATAAATTAAATTCCACTGAGTCTTTTAAAAATGACTATTTAAGAAAAATTAGTTTGGTAACAAGAGTAAAATAGATTGTAAATAAGACAATAATAAACTTAAATTGGCATGAAATGTAATTTTTAACTATAATATTTAAAATTTTGCAGGTGAAAGCTTTGTTAGCTTATCTAAAATTTCCAAGTCTCGAAATGTTTGTGATTCGATATATTTCTAAATATCTCTTCTAAATTATGCGGTGTTAAAACTATAGTCCAAATAACATATGGATGCTAGTTTTCCCACTGTAACTGTAAGGATAATCAGTTTTAAATTTTCTATTTCATTTTTAATCATTTTGAACCGACAGCTCTAGATCTTAGCATAACCATGTAAGATCAGATTAATCAAATTTTAAAGTAATAATTTTAGTATTTCTAAATTGCTTCAATCATGGATCTTTATAAAAATGCACAGGTTTTATTATTATTATTATTATTATTATTATTATTATTATTATTATTTTGTTTCGTGATTTAGTCTTTATCAGTTTTTAAAAGTTGTTGATATATAGGTAAAGAATAGATTTCTGATGGGAGAATTCGTGATGTAATGAAAAGTGGAAAAACTTGGACCAGTGTACTTATATTACTAGAAATGCTTGATAATTATGAAATGGAAGGCAAATGAGAAAGAAAAAAAAATCGAAGATGGTAGTATGGAAGATTTGTACGTAGACGAAAGGGAAAACTACGTGTCGTAATAAAATTGTTTTATATATGCTACGCCCAGAACTTGAACTTTTATTTTTAGAAATTTAAATAAATAAACTAAATTGATGTATTTGTCAAGAATAATTTATTAGTTTCAAAATTTGAATGCTCGGACACTGTAATGTACATCCCATTTATTAATTTGATATATAATAAATTTACGAAATAAAATAAATTTAAAAGCGCAGATAAGTTGTTTATATTACTTTCTAATCTTCACAATTTATGTAGAAGGGGGCCTCAGAATAATTTAGTTCTTGTGGCCTCAAATTGTTAAAATCCACCACTGCGATTTAAAATGGCATTAGTTTACACAGCGATATACGCCCAAAGTGATTTTACTATTTTCTAGTGATCTGACAAGAATTTCTTTGACACGTGTAGACTTTGGAAAAGACATCTTAGGAATCTTTAAAACAATGTCGTAAACATTACGGATTTTTATCCCTTCGCTCTGAGTGCGGGAAATGCAAAAGTCATCAATTTTCTAGAGCGTATGTTAGAATTAGATAAGATAACATTCTAGAATGAAGTTAATATGGGTTAAATTTAGATAAAAGGATACTAATTAAAATTTAAATTAAATTAGGGGAGACCGGGGCTCCACTAATTTAAAATTACATTAGGCACCGGAGGCAACTGCACTCGGCTAATAGGGCATTGAAAAGCCACTAGATGGCATTAGAAGTAAGAATAGATTAAATAGGAAGAATGATATTATGCACTCAAAAGTTTTTAGACAGTCTCTTATGGATCTACAGACACTAGAGATAAAATTGTTACTTTTTGCATAGAAAAATAACTATTTACCACTCGACTTACTTCTAGAGTAGACAATATTAGCAATGAAGATTACTGCGTGTTACTTTTAGTATTTTGATGTTTATGAAAATATTCGTAAAAATACGCCTTTTAGCTAATTTAATATTTCTGACAGAAAAATGGTATAAAAATAAAAATGGCATGTTGGCACCATGTCAGGGAAGTTGGCCTTGTGTTTTAAATTATGCCGACGATTTACTTGTAAATATATATATTTTTAAAGCCATGATTCGAAACAGAAAGAGGACGACAAGCCGAGCAACGACCCCGCTGTCATGGACATCATTGTTTTATCAGTAAAAGCGATATATCAAAGAATTGTCATATTCAAAAACGGCTGAAAAGTGTGGGATACCCTCGAGTTCCCTAAAACGTTAATGCCAAAAATCTTCAAAACCCGAGGGCGCCTATTTTTTTGACTTTCAGCTATCGGTTAATACAAATTTTCAGCTTGCAGGGGGGAAGCATATCTTGCAGATTATGTAAAACAAACGTCAGATTTTTATTTCCGACTCAGTCCTGAATACGCACGCAAATTTGCTTACCAGTTTGCTATTTCGTTAAAATAGACAGTGCCTGATTCATTGAAGAAAAATCAACAAGTAGGCGAGGACTGACTCAGCTTATTTTTCCTCATCCATTAGAAGGCCTGAAGCAACGAGTGTCAGTCCAACTACCTCATTTAATAAAACAAACGTTGCAGCATTTTTAAACTTTTGACGCGGTGTTACGACAAATACAGTTTCGAATCTTCGGACAATGGAATATGGATGAGACAGCAGAGCCGGCCTTCTTTATAAAGGGGCCTGGACGCAAGGAACCATTTGGGGCCTTAAATATCTTTTAAGTTAAAAAAAAATACGAATACAAGCATATATTACTAATGCATGTTTATTTAACACGTGGTTTTGCTTTTGCTAGTACTTTATTTATTACAGAAAAAATACAATATGTTGCATTTTCTTTTTCGATCTTTAACCTGGTGTCTCTCACTCTCTATTCAAGACGATCCATCAATTTGACGTTTTATATATTTACTAGCAAGATTCCACAGCGTTACCCATGACATAACATCCAATACAAAAAATTAACTTTAAACTTACCCAAGTGTGGACATTCTTTTTCTAAACGAACGTTTCTTTCCTCTACAATTTCATTATAGCGCAACAAACGAAGCGTTTTGGCATTTAATGGGCTCCAGCCAAGGTTGGGTTTCCTTTTGGGGGGGGGGGGCATAATGAGTTTTGAATCGCTTGAAACTTGAAAGAATTAAGAGGTACGGATTTATAGCCAACAAAGGATGTTATCTTAGATGTAGAAAGCTAGAAATTTCATCAACAAACACAAGAGCGTGCACAAAAACAAACTGAAGTTTCAGTCAGTTAGCAGTTACAGAGCAGTTTAGTGATGCAATTCAATCCATATTCAGGTTAAGATTTCTAAAGTTCAATTGAAGATGTACAACAAAGCGAAACGCTAACGCAACGCAGAGTGATGATAAGGTAAAAGACATATAGAGGCCACAACAGAATGTGATCAATGTAGTTAGCAGATATTGAAATGCTTCACTGCTTGAAAAGAAACCTGAAGATTGGTTTTGTTAGCTGTTATTTCTCCCAGAACATCTTTGCACACATGCTTGAACGAAGATGATTCTTTATTTATTTTAATTTCCTGAAAGAACTCTCAGCACTTGCTGTAGTAACTGTAAACGTAAAGAAAAGTTTAAACACAGTTAATACATTTCAAAATAACTTATTATAATTATTATTTATTATGTATTGCAATATGTCTTGTGCATTAGTTATATTCTTTTCATTCAAAATCAAATTCAGTACCAAACCAATTTCCTGGATTAGGTTTTCATCTACATCTTTTTTGAAAAAATATTGCAACATGGTTTTAATTTTACTGACTAAATAAATTAAAAGCCGAATCGAGAATAATTGTTTTTGCTTAAAATAGTTTATTGATATTGTTGATGTTGGAAAATATTACTAATCATACTTTTAAACATAAAATAAATAGTATTTCTTGTATTGAATCCAACGGGCTTTTAACTTCGGATGCCGCTGTATTATTCGGTTCTTAATCAATAAATTCTTCTAGGGTATTATAAATTTGTTCAAACTGTGTATACACTGCTTTAACCGAATCCATTTTGGATTCCCAACGGTTGTCCCATAATGGTTTAGGAGTTTATGGTTTAACAATGTTTTTAATTGTTTAAATACTTTTGTAGAATTTCCTATCTTTTTGCAGATACAGAAATAAGCAATATAATCAATATGTTGCAATAAAGTATAATAGGCAAGGAACATAAATTGCATGAGGATTTAGAGCAATTATTCTAGACTATTTCCCTTTCACGTTACTACCCTTGTCGTTTGCCAGCCCTCTACAATTCATAATATCTAAGTAAAGCTCACTTAATCTTTTCAATAAAGCTTTTGCTAGTCCTTCTTCATTCACATCCATTTTTATTGATGTCAGTAACCTTATATATGAATCATTTATAGTTAATCTTTTCTCTTCCAAACTTTCCTACCTAATTAGAATTGAAGTTAGTTCCTTCTGGAAAATATCAGAAATACAATCCATGTGGTTATTATAGTACATGGCTGCTTTCATATCGTCTTTAATTGTGTTATGGACGTCATTTCCTAACGGCGTCAGAAGATGCTTAGCCAGCTACATGAAAACAGATTAGTATGCATACTCTCAGTATGTGTGAGCGCTTTTATTGTTCAGAACATTATTCTAATTCTTGGTCATGCTGAGACCCCAAAATCGCGGGGCCCGGTACACAGCATCCGTCGCACCAGCTAGATGGCCGGCCCTGTGAGACAGGGACCTCAACTGTTCAAAAATCTGACCCGGTGGTAGCTCGGCGGGGATTGGCAAAATGATTTCTGCTGAAAGAGTAATTCCTGACACTTTGGTTGTTGCTGTATCTGCTACAGAAAACAAGACCCCTCCTCTTTACATTTTTCCGCATATGCATTTCAGGTATCACTTCCTCAATGGAACACCTAGACGCAGCACTTGATGTTGCGATCCATCAGGATGTATGAAGGAGCAGTATTTTATGCTGAACATTTCATTCTGTGTCCGAAGTCGACAAAGGAAAGATCGACATCAGTGCTATTGGCTAATCATGGCTCCTTCATTTAGATTTCAGCATTCAATTGCTTGAAAGCGAAAAGGGTTGTGGTGCTGAGTTTTCCACCTCTTTGTAGCTATAAGCTGCAACCTTGGTAAAAAAATACGTGAATATGAATGTGAATACTGCTAAAAAAATACGTGAATATGAATGTGATTCATAGCATAGAAACAATTCTTCAAAAACAATGACTATTTACGATATTCCAAGTATCGTTGCGATTGCTTTCCTACTGGCTGCTACCACCGAGAGCAATATAACAGATTGTTTTGCACCTGCTGGAATAAGTCCACTGAAACCAGACATATTTCACAATTCGGAAATTTCTTCCCAAATACGTAACGGACCGTATTCAAGCCACATCTAATGCATCTCGGAGCGATTCATCAGTTTTAGATTGCATTTATTCCAATTTGATGCTTACTAATCTGGACGACACTTCCGCAGAAGACCGTGAAAGAAATGGGACTAAACTGCTACAGGTATTACTATCTCCAGGTTCTGAAGTTTTGATCCCACATACTGTTTCACCTTTGGAAGAACTGTGACCATTACCAAAGATTGGCAAAGACAAGGAGCGAGAAAAGGACGAAAGAAAAGGCAGGCTGCTATTTTGACAGTTTAGTTATATTAAGGTCCCGTTTTAAAGCAACACTAGGACTACTTTGGGACGGACTTCGTAATTTTGAACCCCGGTCAGATGACGAGAACAACACCTCAGCTGACACTCCCTCTTCAAACTTCCACACCACGCAATCGGGACTACGTTTGGCTCCGACGGATTTAACGTGCACCAGACCCACTTACACGACGGATGTTCGGTGGAATCGAATTTCGAACCTGAAGCTCTCCGGTTCCGAAACCGAGCCCTTAGCACTAGGCCCTGCTTATTTGACAGATACTACCGTGAAGGATGCACCTCAGATAGAAACAGCTGTTGCAATAAAGAGATTAAAACTGTGAAAATCAAAATAAAAGTCTTACACAATAAAAACGAAGAAGGCAAGCTACAATAATGAAATGGGGCAAAAGCCCCAAGGCCGGAAAAGAAAATGAAATTTAGGAGACAAACTTGCATTCTGTGAATAAAAAAGAAGAATGGGTGTTGAATACGATTTTGATATCAATTTATAATTTTACTGAGAGAAGAAAAACAGAGATTAAGGATTTTGTATTATAGAAACTGTTAATTGAAGATGAAAAAATTTCAAAATTTTTCGTGTGGAAAATTTTTGTGTCGAAATGAGAGATATGTTTTCTCAAGAAAAGTTCTAAACTGATGGACACATTTATTTTTCCCAGTCAGGGTCGGCTACCTGAGGGATGCGGCGGATGCTATGCACCGGGGCCCCACGATTGAGGTGGGGGGTAAGATGATTAAGAACTAAAATATTGTTCTGAACAATAATAGTGGGATGAAAAGAAGTGAGGAAGAATTTTAAAGTAAAAGTCAACGCATTTCGAAGTAAATGAAATTTACATAAATATTATAGTCTAGAGCAAGTGTGCTACATGTTATAAACATAAGAGAAGTAGATTTACGGTCGTTTACCTCAATGACTAAGATAGCATATAGTATTTTGAAAATTCATGCTATAAAATATTTAATATTGTTAGATCTAATCATGTCTATTATAAGGAAATGTTCCTCTGGATCTTTTTTTTAAAAAATGCTAACATTCCAGAAGTTTCATCGAATTATTAAATGAATACGACACTGTGCTAATAGACCAAACAGAATAAAAATACATTGATTGAAAAAAAATTGAAAAATAGAATTTTGAATACTGCATTGTTAATATTGCTTATTTAATGCATTTGCAAAAAGATGATGAATTCCACAAAAAATATTTAAATATTAGTCTTAAATCATTATGCGACACTCGTTGGGAAGCTAAAATAAATTCGATTAAAGCAACGTATTCACAGTTTGAACAAACTTGTAATGCTACAGAAGAATTTTATACAAATAGCGATAACACAGCGGTATCTGAATGTAAAAAATCTACTGGATTCAATACAAGAAATGCCAATTATTTTATGTTTAACAGTATGGCTTCCAGTTTTTACGAAATTAACAATATCAACAAAATATTTCAATCAAAAATAATTTATCTTGATTTCTTTAATATAATTTAGTCAATAAAATTAAAATTGTAATCGAAAATTTATGATCAAAATGTAACACATTTTTAGACGAAGCAAAAGTGATTGCACGCAGTTTGAATATTTCAGAACATTCTCCAAAAAACCGATTATATTATTTTTATATATATATATATATATATATATATATATATATTCCGAATTAGCAGAAGATGAAGTTATACAAAACCCAGTACAGAAATTTATACGTTATTTTTTTAACACTATAATTGACACTGTTATTGTACAAATAGAAAATATATTTAAAAATATTTCAAATTAATCACCGATATTAAATTTTTGGAAAAACATAACTTAAAAAGATGTGCCAAAAACAGATGTGGCTGAAAACCTAATTCAAGAAATTGGTTTGCTACGGGATAGGATTTCGAATAAAAGGGAATTAGATAACACACAAGACATACGGAAAAACAACTAAATAATTATAATGAATTTTTTCTATATGTATTAACAGTGTTTAAACTTTTCTTTACATTGCCAGTTATTACAAAAAGTGGCGAGCGCTCATTCAGAAAATTAAAATTAATAAAGAATTGTCTTTGGTGAAGCATGTGTGCAGAATGCATAAATGCACTTGCTATATTAATCTCACAAAAAAGAAATTGTAATTATTCTGAAGTAATTAAAAGCGAAAAACCAAATCATGCATTAAATAAATATGCAATATGAGAATATGCACGACTTTTTTTTAAATACTTTCCTTTACAAAGCATTTAGGGCCCCAAATGATTTTTAGTATCCAAGCCCATTTATAGAGAAGGCCGGCTCTCTTCCCAGTATCACTGAAACTGTAATTTTCTCAAGAGTTGATATAAAAATGGTTCTGCTACTGTCTCTGGACATTGGGTCAACAAAGATAAGAAAAAAATGTTATTTTTGCAATTTGAAATCTACCTCAGTTTCTTGTACCTTTGTTAAATGTTCCTAAATAAAAAAAGAAAAGAAAAAAGAGGGGGAATGTGCAATTTTTAGCTAAATTGAATTATTTAAACTTTAATTCAACAAAAATTCCTAATTAAAAAAATATTATAATATTTATTTATAATTATATTATAAATTTTATATTAATTAATTTTTATTTATTTCTTTTTTAGATAGGTGCCTACAGATATAATTAAGAAAAGAAGGAATAAATAATGCCAAAATGTTCCGGGTATCGTGCTGACGTACCCCGGGCTCGGGGCAAGTTGACACTAGTGGAGTTAGATTATTCAACTCAATATTGTTCTCTTTATCTTTTTTTAACGAAATTGCCATTTCTACTATTTTATATTAGCCAAAGGATGTAAGAATGTGTTGGAACACATATCAGCTGTTTACTCATTACCAAAAAAATAAGAAAAATTCGCAATTAAAATTGGTGTCAACCAGCCTCAATTTCCCCTATAATTACATTATATTACATTACATATGCATACATAAGATATCTTAATCTAATTTAAATCTGCATTTGATTCAAATCTCATTTTTTAATTCAATTATTTCCAACACGTGCTCTAGAAAACTGATGATTGTTGCAAATTCTCACGCTCCGAGAGAAGGGATAAAAATTCTTAATACCTACGCAAATTTTTCAAAGACACACACGATTCCCTAGCCTGAGTCGGCACGTGGGACAGAAATCCTTATCCGAGTCTCTGAATAAAGAGAGAAAATTCTGAACTTTCACTATTGTCTTTTGGTGCAAATGTACACATCGCGCCTTTGTTCTTATGTAAAAATAAGGCCTCCTGTGGTAAAATAAATTGAACATTTAAAAAGCCTCTTCCTTTTAGCCACATAACTGCAAAATTATATTACATATTAAAAAATCCCAGCTTTAACATAAAGTACCCTGACTTTTTTCCGATTTCTCAGGATTCCCTGACCATTCTCGATCGATTGACATCCTGCAATCCCCCAAGAAAACAACAGAATAAGTATTTAAATAAAAATATTAGGCATAATATCAAGATATAAATATTTATAATATATTTGGATATAATATAGATAAAATTATATTCAATGTGAAAACTGTTTAATTTGGATTTTCCCAAAAATGACCTAGATTCCTCAAACCAAAATCATTTCACTTTTTAAAAAAAGCATCCAATAAACAGTTTTCTTCAAACAGAAAGATGATTATTACATTTACAAATCAAGTATTTTGATGAATTTGAAAGGCTAAGCCAATAATAAACTTGGTGATATTTTTGTTATAATGAAAAGAATGGAATATTAGAGCATTCACAGAATTATAATCAAATATAAATTAATATTTAGACTGAATTTCTTAAATATTCAACCTGTTAGAGACTGAATGCAATTCCTCACAAGCACCGGCAAAAATCCATGATAAGAAGCAGCTCCTGTTGCATCTATTATAGCATTTAATCTGAAAAACAACAACATATCACATTTTATAAAAATGTGCATATAATAAAAACCTAAAATTGCACATATACAAAATATAAAAACTTAAAATTGCACATATACAAAACAAAAAAATATTCATTTTTTTTTTAAATTCCTCGATTTTTACCTACATTTAGAGTAATACTTTTATGTTTAAAATTGTCATATGCAGAAATGTACTACACATGAAATATTATTTGATTATAAGATTCATTGAAGGATTAACTTCGGAAAAAAGTAAAAGATTTTTTTCTTCTAAAGGAAATTGGAAACTCATTTCTAACATTTACTGCATAATAACTAGAAGAAAGTTCTACAAACGTATCACTGCTTTAATGTAATACATTATTAGATCAATAAACATGCAAACATTTTGAATCCTATCAGTAATTTATTTTAAAATTAATTTTAAAACATTATATTGGTGAGAATAAACATTTCAATCGAAAATAAAGCATTAAATTCGATAGAAAATGAAAAAAATAGAAAAAATACGTAAATAACGTTTTTTAAAAAAGCTAGATATTAAGTAAAAATTAGTGAAATGTTTTTTCCTTTTAACTTAAAAATGTGCGCATCTCTTAGCAATCTACAGAAACAGACTGAAGAACCGTGTTACCATATTTAACACAGATATACTTTGGACATTTTAAAACTAAGTCGAATTTCTGTAGCTTCGGTCATTTTCCTCAAATAACAAAAACAACGGATGCAAGATTCTTATACCGTATTTATGGTGCAAAAAATTATTTTTCCAGTTTATGTATAAAGGGATATTTTTATCTAACCTTAATGATATTAAAAAATTACCTTTATCCTACTGCACGAGCGTTCGACAGAATAAATTCGTGATGAGACTTCAGCTCAGTACGTATTGGCCACGTCGTTGGTGCGCGCGTATCTTCTAAGTTTATGTTGGCGAGTAAGGATAGGTCCTCTCTTTTCTTAGGTATAAATAATTTTCATCTAATTTTTCACACAAAGTTAGAGATAACGTATTTTAAAGATACAATTTAAAGTATTTTTAACATAACGTATTTATCCTATCCTATCCTAAGGATGTATCTTGTATGCCTATGTAACACATTCAATTATTCAAATTATATGTTTCAATGTTTCATAAATGATAATTGTATAACTTTTATAGGAAATCAAAATCTAAAAAATGGATGTTTTGTGAGAATTACCTATGATATGTCAAATATAACACAAATTTATAATAAAACATGAACCATCTAGTGTATGATGTTGAATTATGGAATATTAAATACTTACTTAGGGTTGCGATCCAAATGTATGATAGAAGTCAAAGTCCTTAGAGCAGCTGCTTTAATTTCCTGGTTTTAGAAAAAAAGGAATTAACTAAAAATAAGATTTCTTATAAAAAAAATTAGTTTAAATCTGAATAACCAGAGGCATACCTTATTAAATACAAGTGTAAAAGTTCCATATATTTTATAAAGATCTTATAATGCATTTGGACCTATCAGTGAATACGAATGGTCACCTTTAAATTCTTACTATTATGTCGATATTTTCTTCACCGTGCATTCTTATAAGCAACAGTGGCCGTGGCATTCTGGGAATGGCTGCAGTTGATACCAACTAATCGATTTTTCGAAGCCAGTTTTCGAAAAATATCTATCTTTCGATATCATGATCATGAATAATAGTTCACGATAAATCGCGATACAAGAAATCGATATTCACAATTAATTCCCGTTTTGATTTCGTTTGGTTATCTTTTAGTGTTTATTTTTGTTACTCTTCATTCTTTTTCACCTTCATACATAATTTTCGTTAATTTCCATAAATGCTATCATGTTCTAATACATAAAAATACTTGTTATAAGCATGTCATTTTGGAATAAACTGTTTTATGTTCATTAACTGAATGATACCATTATGGAAAAATAATTACTGTTATCAGAAAGTTGTTGACTGTCCTTTGTATAATCGCGAAGTATTCACCTTCAGAAATAAAAGCAAAAAGGATTCATTCAGATTAAATTCATAACTGTGGTGGTATGTAGATTATTATGATATGTGCACGAAGCAACCGGACGAATGTTGTTGGAAACATTTCTTTTAATAATCACATTCACACACTTAAACATACACTAACACAAAGGCAAGACATTCACGCGCGCGGCTTCACAGTTCAGCATCACATCTCATTCTCATTACAATCGCAATGCATTATGGGATGACATATGGGATGGCCTAATCTGTCATCGCCATCTAGTATCCAAAAGGGAAGATAAAGAGTAATGCAACTGCTACACAACTTTATTCGCAGCTCGCATTTTCACACACAAGCGTACTCCCATTAAAAAAAAGTTCCGATATACTCCGCTTTCGCCTAGCGGCTGAATTGCTTGCTGAACTCCTTTCGAAACTAGTTGGAGTGCTTGATCGGTCTTGATCAAACTTCCGATACTTAACGAATTTTTGATACATATTGAAATGCCAATACTTATATAATTTTCGATACATATTGTATTATACTTCTTCTTTAACAAAATATATAAAAGTTTAAATGTATACCTCTATATTTCGTCAACAGATTCTGAGACGACCGCATTTCAACGATTCCATCTCATTAAGGAGTGAAAGTAAAATGATGAGTGCATTCCCAGTATTCCTTTTGACCTTGGATTTCCCCTACTAGATACTAGTAAATGTAAACATTTCCTCCATTCATCTTTCCTTTCACCTCTATTTTGACTATTTAAACCCATCCTAACGCATGCGCAAAAGCTCGGAAGGTTTTACAATCCGTTGCTGAACTATAACATGCATAACTTAAAAACATTTCGCAGGATCTAAAACATTAAAAATTGAAGTTCGAACGTCTTTCGATTCGCCGTAAGTATGGCACAGTACATATTTCGTACTGCCCCTTCCAGATAACTATTCCACTATTTCAATGGCAATGAATATTGTTGAAGAAAAAGGGTGCAAAAAAGAAAAAGTACAGAAAGAGAGAAAAGGAAAGGAAAGGAAAAAGAAAAGAAAAAGAGTCGTTAAGCGTTATCTTAATATGTGCTGGAACTCCTAGACTCCTTCGAATTCCTTTTGCTGGTTTTCTTTACTTTCTTTCTTTCTTTTTTTTTAATAAATCTAGTAAACAAGCCTTTACGACCGTGATTACGAATTATCAAATTCAACTAATGGGGAAACAAAATAAAATGGAAAGCTTTTCACGCTCTTCACGAGAAAATTAAGCACTTTTTAAGGACCTTTTCTGAAAATTAAGCACTATAAAAAGGTGCTTGAAAGTGGTTTTCAAACTTAAAGTACTTTTTATGACGCTATGTACCCTATAATTCGTTTCTTTTTCTTTTTGGATTTCAAAGCATTGTTTAGCATATCAGTTGAAAATAGGTGTTGCGCTTCTTTTTAATCTGAATGGTTTCTTGTAGTTGCACTTTTATATTTCTAAAAGAGTATATATTTTTTTAAAATATTTTTTTTTTTAAAAATGCACTTTTCCAGTTGTATTATATACTTTTATTACAATATATTATTTTCATTTAAGATAAAGATTATTTTTAACGGATAAATTTTATTACTCCAATTTATTTCACTTTATGTGATTGGATTATATGTCGCATTTTTTCAAATTTTCATGCAGATTATGAGTTTTCTTTTCTTTCCTTTTTTAATTCATGTTCTTTTTTCTTTTCTTTTTTTTTCAAATAGACAGTATTTCAAAATGATATAAAAATTCCTGCATTCAACTGTCTTTAGAATTTTATTTATGATTTTTTTTTAATGCAGAGATATTTTAGCATTGATTTCTCAGTCTTCTTAATGTTTTTTATATAATCTATTTTTCATTCCTCCTCTTCATTTTACTTTCAAATTTTAGTTTAATTTTAATTTTATGTATTTCAAATTTTATAATATGCCAAAATGTTGATAGAATACAAAAATTTAAAATTCTGAAACACAAGTGTTGCACTTGAGTGTTGGGTTTTTTTTTTTTTAACTGAGTTTATACTAATGCTAATATATCATGGCATATTTTACTTTTATTTGATTATGATCAGAACCTTTTTCTAAAATTTTTACATCATTTCTCCATAAATAAATTTACCCACTATAAAAGTTGTTATTCATGTTTTACTCATTTTGGAATTACTATTTCTCATCAATTTTTGAGTTTTGAAATAGTAAACTGAATGATTAATTTTAGTCATAAAACACACTTATTGTTGAAATTCTAGTGCATATTTAAATTAAATCTACCATTAATACTATTATAAAATAAGTATAACAATTTACATAATTCATATACAAAAATTAATTTAATTATTAAAACTATTTAAAATTTACTTGTTAAAGTCATAATTATGTCATTTTCCTTTTTTTTTTTTAATGATGAAAGAAACTAAAGTTTTATAAGTCAGCAGTAAAAAAAGTAAAATTTTAAAGGTTATTTATTGAAAAAATGCAATATTATAAATCGTAACATGCAAGACATTGCTGTGGCATTGACACACTTTATTAAAGGTGTTTTAACACAATTATTTTCTAACTATATTTATTCAAAAGAAAGCGAGTATTTTTATAATATAAATTCAAATTTCCTTTTATTTGGAGTCGTTCTGATCAGTCAATATGTTAAGAGCTATATCCCTCGCCCAGCCCTAATCCCAACTACATTTTTATGGATGAAAACACTTGCCCACATACAGCTTATCTCATTAACAAATTTTCGGAAAGTTAGGTTACTCAGCGCATGGATTGGTCCAACAGGTAATCAAACCTTAATCTCAAGATACATGGCAAGGGACACAAATGCAATCCTCCCCCTCCTCCTCCCAGGCGAATTTTAGTTCAGAAAACAGTATTATTTAAGGAATAGGAGTAACAGGCAAAGAAAATCAAATTAATCAATTTTCAGTATGAATTCATGTTGTGAGAAGCTGTAATTCATATTGTGAGATTCATGTAAGACGCTTAAAAAGCATGTTATTAATCCCTTCTTTCTATTTTGCAATTCCTATTTTACACTGTCCTGCATTTATGATCCAAATACAAATAATGTAAATGGTCTTGATCTATAAGTGGTGTAGGGAAATTCATTTTGCATATTAAATATATATGCATAAACTAAATTTCAATAAAAATTTTCAGTACTTCTAGAAATAATCGACCCAAAGTGAAAACTGTTCATTTTAAACATCTGTGTATTTGTACAGGGAAAAATAAAAAAAACATAGTGCTGCCATAAACCAAACTTGGACATCATAGGGAGAGAAAAAAATCGTTTTGCCAAAATATTTTAACTACAATAAATTAGAAAAAACGCGAAAAGGTTTTTTTTTAAAAATAGTGAATTTATTGTACTGCTAAAAACATGGCTAAACAGTGCCAATTCATAAATTATAATTAACAATTTAAGCACACAAATAAAATTTGTGGAAGATGGCCTGTAAGCTAAACTCGAACATCTTACAATTAAGCACCAAATAATTGTAACCCTGGATGAAAATTACTGTCAACTTTCTGGTTAACATTCAAGTTGTTAAGGGGAATTTCTTAATTGTGATATTTTTATTTACTGTGGAAGCAATCAATTAATCAAAATGTCAAGACAAAGGGGCCAAACGTACATCGAGTTAAGAAAATAGGTAATTAAGCATGCTGAAAATGGAAAGTCTGTGCAAGAAACATCAGAGATTGTTGGCAGAAGTCATTCAATGGTTCACGGCATCATAAAATAGTTCAAAATCAATAATTAGATGGAAAGTAAGCTTATGACAGAGCACAAGATTTACACCAAAGCAAATAAGCGATATTTAATAAGAAAAGTGAAAGCAAATCCATTCCTTAATGCACCAAAGCTAGGTATTATTGATGAAAAGAAATTAAGGAAGGGGGAAAAAAAAGGCTGCCCATCAAAAATAAGAAATAAGCTCCATAAGACAGATCTCAGTGAGGGAAAAAAAAAAAACAGACGAAAGCCTTTCATAAATAAGACATCAAACCGTAAAACTTAAATTTGCCAAGGAGCATGAAAACAGCGGTTTTTCTTATTGAAAAAATGTCCAATTTACTGATGAAAACCAATTCGACGAAAGCAATTGTGAAACATGGAGGCAGATCTGTAATGGCCTGAGATTCGTTTTCAGCTGCTGCCCCAGGAACACAGCACTTTATTGGTGGCAGAATGGACCAGAATATATGCCTCTATATTTGAAAGAAAAATTTGCCACAATGTGAGTAGAAACTTTCTCCTGGCAACAACTGACGATTTTATCAGGATTATGATCTGAAATATAAAGCTTATCGAATGCGTTCCTGTCTCCTATGTAACTGTCCTCATGTCATTGATACTCCATCCCTAAACCCAGATATAAATCCCACCGAAAATTTAGAGGAATTCCTTAAGAAAAAAAGTTCGGGAATATGCTGCTTCTAGTAAAGATGAATAATTGAAGAGTAGTGTTGCAGGAATAAGAAAATATTGAACCTTATTTTGAAAAATTGGGGCAATTTATGCCTACACATCTTAAAATGGTTATAAAAAACAACGGTTTACAAACAAAATACTAATTCATTTGAAGTAGTAACTAGTTTTTGAAATCTTATTTGCCCCAGTTTTGGTTGAGCATTACTTTTTGTTTGTTTGTTTTTTGCAATAATTTCTGGTTAAAATGAATTAATTTACAATTTTGTTATTTGTTTTTATAATTGCAATATACTATTGAAAATTCATTTAATTATTTTTTATCATTTTTAATTTACACATTTTGATCATATTAATTGATGTTCGAGTTTGACTTGGAGACCCTGTATATCGCAGAAACAGTATCTGTACAAGTTGTGTTTTATATTTCAAAGTTTTATTTTACAATTATTCTTTAAATTAATTAAATTATTTCTTATTATTAAAGAATTAATTAAATTAATTCTTTAAATTAAAGTAATTCAAAGTTATATTTTAAATTACTCAAAGTTATATTTGAAGTTACTCAAAGTTATATTTTAAGTTACTGAATTACAAATATTTATTACTTGATAGTAATTAATTGTATCCTTAAGTACTAACTATTCATAATGATTACTAATAATTCATGCATCTTGTTGCAATAATGCCTTTCAGTTTTACCAATGAAGAAATTGTTACATAATGCATAATTGTTGTATAATATATTTCAGATATCCTTATAACTAGTAATCCCATGTAATTAGGATAAGAAAACATCATGGCCAAGCAGTGATGATGACTAAGGACTTTATAAATTAACATATTTTATAAATGTATTTAATAACATACAACTATTTTATACAAACCCTATAAGATACAATTTTTAGTTATTCTTAAGAAAAATATTTAATACATGCATACTGCTTAATCAACAGAAATACAGCAAAAACAAGTTGAACACAACTAGTAAATAAACATCAATAATTTTTTTAAACACACAAACATAATATTGAATTTTTTAAACATGTCCTGCATATTATGAAAGAGGGGCAAAAATGAAGAGTACAAGTTTTCTTCTGTTTAAACAAAACATTTGTCAAAAGAAGAGTAAATGAAAAAAAAAAAAAAAAGAATCATGAATTGTTTAGCAATAAGAAAAGCACTCACTATTAGATTCGGATCCTGTAATTCTAAAACATCAACTAACTCTTCAATAAGGCCATTATATAAAAGGGAATTCACATTCTCTGGTACAGCATTACAATACACTGAAAAAAGAAAGAAAATAATCACAAACATGGAAAAAGATCAATTCTCTGTCAAATTTTTCTTTCTCCATATATATGAATATAAAGTATTTTGTTCAAAATTGTATTGAAAATATTCATTGGCTTTATTTCCACATACAGCAAAGATTCCATACTTTTTTTAACCTTAAAAAGTGTTTTGAAACTTGAAAACTACCATTTGGTTTAATTAAGAAACTGCTTCACAATAACTGTTAAATAGCAAGTATAAAGAAATAAAAAAAAATCTTAATTTAGTAATATTTGTAGTATTTATACAATATTTTATTTTATTATTTTAGTCTAAATTATATATTAAGAAATCAAAATAAAAACACTAAATGTGTTAATATTCAATTTAATATTAATTTAATGGAAATTAGTACTTCTTAAAACATGGCAACTCTAAATAAATAAATTTAATGAAAAACCATGTTTTTTAAACTAATATTTACATCAATTCTTCTCAAGATTTTACATATAACATTTTTTACATTTTTTTAATTAGCAGATAATATTTTTCAAATTTAAATTACTTTGCTGCAAGATAATGAACTTTGTAATGTACTTTCACCATTTTGTAACGTAAACATATATGACTTTGTTTAAATATTACTATATTCTAGAACAGGGGGATCCCAAATTATTAGCCTGACTCACTAGACAGTCGCATGTCAATTTTTCAGGTGCAGCAAGCAACAAGAACTTCAATGCATGTGCATCTATCCACAATTTCAAAAAATCTGATTTGGGCTTAAAACTCTTCAAACCATATGGTAGCAACACATACACAAAAAAAAGTGTAATTTGCAAATAAGCAGCTTGTGTCAGCTCTCAGCTACTCTACTCAGCTAATCGAAAGGGCCTCCGCCCTCCCCCCTTCAATGGATGCTCAATTCAGTTTGTGCATGTATTAATTTCAAATGAGTGCATCTTTATTATCAGTATAAGCATTTGTCATATTTAGTAACAAATGTTTTTTTTTCCTGAAGAAATCCAGCGTGCATAGACAAATTTTATCTTAAAGAAGAAGCAAAAGTAGTTTTTTTATTACAGAATAATGAGTTCGATTAAATAATTAATTGCGCATTAACTAAGTAACTGTCCAATTTTATATAAATATAAAATTATAATACTACAAGGAATAACTGCATATTTTTCAGCAACACTGAAAATATTGAGACGCCATTGAATTATTTCTCTTGGATCGCAACTGTGGATCGCAACTTACGACGAAGAGAAATTGATGGAATGTGATGAGGCCATCTGATTGGTCTGTCATTACGTCATTGTATAATATCCGATGTAAAAATCGCCCCTGCGTAGTTCGGTTTTGTGTGGTGTTGCTTGTGTTCAAGTTTGTGTGCTTTGTGTTAATAAAGTTATTTTAATTTGTAAGAAATGGGCATATCTAATTTCTATAACAGGGCATAAGATATTTGCAGAACCTTAGGTTACAGTTGTAACATTTTAATTGCGTCCGCGACAGGATTGTGTTGTTGTAAGTAGTTCGATTTAGTCATGGATATTAAAGTGCAAAAGGCACAGAGCCGAGTACTTAGGACTGCATTTACTTTATGCGCAAACAAGATAGAAAGTGAGCGTAAGAATGATATAGTAAATTTAAAGAACATTTAATTGCTATAAGTGCAATTGAAAGATAAATATTTGAGATTAGAAGCTGCCTAAGAAGCAATATCTCGAGCATTGCTGCAGCTAAATGACGGAGAGGAATTCGTGGCTGATTTCACTTATGCAGAATGCTACCGTGAAAGATATTTAGAATACAATACCTCATCGATAAGAAGTTGAAAGAGACTGTCATTTCAGAGAAGCCAGGCACACCAAGAAAATTCAAGTTACCAAAACTAGAACTGAAAAATTCAACGGAAATGCGAAGGAGTTCCTTTCGTTTCGGAGCCAGTTTCAGAAAATTCACAACGACCGGAATATCTCGAATGAAGACAAGATGCAGTATCTTGTAGCTTCAGTCGAACCGAAATCGAAAGCTGAGAGGCTAGTTCTTAGTTTTCCGGCTACCACTGGTAATTATCCTAAAACAGTGGCTCAGTTAAAAGAGCGGTTCGGAAGGGAAGATCTCCTTGTCCAGATTTATGTTCGAGATCTTCTGACAATGGTTATGAAGAATGCTGTGTCTGGCAGAGTCAAAACAGAACTTTCAAGACTCTATGACGAGTTGGAGGGAAAGTTGAGAACCTTAGAAAGACTAGGACGCACGCAGGAAAAGTTCGGAGATTTCCTAGCCCCCTTGGATGAGAGCTGCCTACCCGAAGAAGTCCTAATGACGTGGGAACGCAGCAGAAGTCATCACGAATTAGGCGACAACACTGACGAAAAGAACGCTCGCTCCTTAGAGAGTATCATGACTTTTCTCCGTCAAGAAGTGCAGGGTGAAGAGATGGTTGCGTTATCAACAACTGGATTTGCAGCGAATCAAGTTAACCGAAAAAAGGCCCTGCCTCTCAAAACAAAACTAATGGAGATCAGGCGACTGCGGCAGCCCTAGAAAGCTTACATTCTACAGGTAATAAAGTGCTTTATATTTTTTGTGATAAACTGCATTCCAGCCATAAAAGTTTTCTGCAAAAACAAATGTCTTTAGCAGAGAAGTCAAAAAATATTGCTTAAAAAAGGAACCTGTTATGCATGTTTAACTAAATCAAATCATATCAGTAGGCAATGTGATTTAAAATCTAAATTAAAATGTCAGTTCTGCCTTTTATCTCATCATGAAATTATGTGTTGTAAAAAATCTGATAAATCTTTAAGCGTGAAAAATTCTTCTACTATTTATCTTTCTCACTAACCAATGCGGCAGAAATTGAACAGTGTATTTACAAACGCTCTGTGCAATATTACGAGGTCAAACTCGAGAAAAGCGCGTAAAGATTCTTTTAGACTCAGTCAGTCAAGTATCCTATGTGAGCGAAAGATTAATTGCACAATTAGAATTGGTTCCTCACAGATATGAAAACATAATTCACTACTTGTTTTGGGGAATGCAAACGAAGCCTAAACAACATGGAGTTTATTCTATCGAGTTGAAAGCTTTGAAGGGTGAATACTTTTGTTGTTCTGAAGTGCTTTCAGAGGGAAAAATATGCAGCTACGTTCCTAAAATAACGGATCAGAGTATTATAAACAATCTAAGAGAAATGAAATTGGAGTTTTCGGATTCATTCAGCGAAGAAATAGAAATTGATTTGTTAGAGGGTGCGAATGTATTTAGTCATATTTTAATTAGAAAGTCTTTTGAATTAGATGCTGGTGTAACTGATTGAGACGAAACTGGAAAATAGTTATAGGAATGCAAGATTCAGTGTATTATATTGATAAAAATATTATGACAACACTTGCAATGTATGTGGGAAATAATCGGTTAACTTATCTCTGGGATCTTGAAAATTTGGGCATTTCACATCCAACACGAGAGGAAAGCAAAGAAAATTCTTATGAAGAAGCTTTAAATGATTTCCAGCAGAAGTTAACAATTCTTCCAAACGGAAGGTATGAGTTAGAACTTCCGTAGAAACATGACTCTGAAATTTACCTGATAATAATGCTTTAACTTGGATTAGACATGAGAAAGTAATTAAACGGGCTGAGAGCAATGGTTTTCTCAGAGAGCATCAAAAGGTTTTTGAGGATTGGGAAAATTTGGGTATTATAGAACGCGTGCCAGAAGAGGAATCAAATACGACTAAATGCCATTACTTGGTGCATAGGCACGTTGTAAAACTTCAAAGTGAAACTACCAAATACCTCCACTGTTTTGACGGGTCGGCTTGTGATGGCGGTAAACCTTCATTAAACCAATTTTTATATACAGGTATAAATCTTCTAGAAGTAATGCCTGATATTTTAGACAGGTTTAGACTCTATCCTACAGGATTAAGTGCAGATATAGAGAAAGCTTTTTTAATGTTATCAGTAAGACCCAAAAGATAGAGACCATCTTCGATTCTTTTTTCCTAGTAAGGAGGGAGAATTGGTGTATAGGCACTACCCAATTGCTTTTGGGTTAAATTCTTCTCCTTTCCTATTAAACGCATCCATAAAACATCTGTTGGATAACGCACCACCTGAATACAGTGAAGGTTATTTTACAGTGAGGTTGGCAAAGCAATGTATCATGTAACTGTTTCTCTACATACAAGAGATGCTTCTGTTTTAGGCATGATATAACATAAATTTTGAAGTTTTAACGTGTGAAAAAAAAATTACTAAAAGGTTCATTTTGTCAACAGTTTTTAACGTAGATGGGTTGTTATCACCAACCACATTGCCGCGCAAATTACTATTGCAAGAAACTTGGAAGTTAAAACTGCCTTGGGATTCAGAATAGCCTAAAACTACTGTAAATAAATTTATTAAATAGTTGAATGAAATACTGTGCCTCGATATATTGCTATAAAAGAAACCTCTGAACTTCATGTTTTTGTTGATGCTTCTAAAAGCTCATACGGTGCATGTGTGTTTATTCGAACTGGATTCGAAAATGATGCAAGAGTTACACTCATACGTTCTAAGACTCGAGTAGCCCCATTGAAATCTCTAACCACTTAGATTAGAACTAATGACCTGTTGCATTGGAGCTAGTCTGACAAACTCAATTATTCGTGCACTACATCTACCAGAAATAAAATTAGTCTGCTTCCAGGTAGGGATGGTAAAATCCGTACATTGAAATTAAAATGTATTGAATTGAATCCGACCAATTGAATGAATTTATCCACTTGAAGTACCATTTGTAAATGATGATGAAATTGTAAAATTCGATCGGATTGTGACATCTAGTATTAATAAGGATCATGAAACATTGAATAGTAATGAAATCATAAAAAAATAAAGTCACTAGATCAGGTAGACTAGTTAAGATACATGAAAGACTTTGTTCAATGAAGTTATACATGCTTTTGAGTGATAGCAATGCACTCAAAAGTGTGGGAGAATGTTGCGACGCCACTGAATTATTTCTCATGGATCGGAACTCTGACGTCACAGCCCTTATGAAGAAGAGAATTTGAAGGGATGTGATGAGGCGATCTGATTGATCTGTCATTACATCATTGTATAATATCTGATGTAAAAGATGCTTCTGCATAGTTCGGTTTTGTGGGGTGTTGCTTGTGTTAGTGTTTGTCTGTGTGCTTTGTGTTAATAAAGTTATTTTCATTTGTAAGAAATGAGCATATCTAATTCCTATAACATGGCATAAGATATTTGGAGAACCTTATGTTACAGTTGTAACAGAAAAAAGATATTTAAAATTGTTTTATGTATGTTTCACTTAAAATCTCATTAAAAAAACTTCCAGCACATATCTTACATTATTTAATTACACTAGTATAAGGGGGTTAGTAGTATAAGGGGGGGGGGGAGATTATACTGATGCTTTATGAGTATTTCAATTGCTCGAAAAAAAAGATTCAGAACTGAAGTAAACAAATCTTGAATATAAAAATCACATTAATTTTATTAAATATGCAAGTGAAAGGGTGTTTCCTTTTAGAGATTTTTCTAAACCCTTTCAATTCTTTAATTTTCTAACAAATAACTTCTCTAGTCATATTTTGCTAGTAATGAAAAGCTTCTGGTTTGCCGAGCAAGTGCATTAACTTTATATTCATTTTCAGCAATTTCCTTGCCTAAAGAAATTTCCTTATTCGTAAAGAGGACAAGAAATAGGATTCTAACTTTATGCCATTGACAATTATTTCTTTTATCTATTTCCACAAAAATATTTTAAATGGATTGAGGTTTCTAAAATTCTCAATTTCTTTAATAATGTTTACTGAAAGGATTCTGCTACTACTGTATGTCGTCATAGATTACATGTTGCTTATCAGCACAGTTAAACCCTTGAGGGAGGGCACCTCGAAATGAGGATGAGATGCTTCCGGTATGGTGGTTGGATCTCGCCACCCTGGTGGGTACATAAATAGGTGGGGGATCTGGCTCCTCCCATCGATGTCGGAACGTACTTCCTTTGGAAAGGGTTGTACCGTGGCCGGTGATGGCCCTTAGGACTTAACCATAGTTCCGCCTATGTCGCTGTTGCGGCGGTGAGGTCATTCAGTTTTCTTTATCCGTGTGCTTTCGGGCTGATCGGAGAGTCAAGTGATATGACTTACCAGCACAGTTTATACCATCGGTGGAAACACAGTTTTACAGACAGCTCTATTGGATTCTGATCGGACGCCGGGTTAATGACTCCCGATAAACTTGGCGATAAAATGAAGGATATTAGAATCTGGCGATATGATCAATAGGAGTCGAATTATACTTGATTGTTCGAGAACCTTCTATACCTTGCTTCTGATGATATAGAAAGCGGACAGATCAAACCGAAATTGGTCGTATAGATAGTCAACGACAAATTAGTTGATTTAGCCCAAAGAAGCGCAAGCGTTAAGGTCTTTATTAGTGGATTGAGAATTAGTACCATGCGCCGAGTTTTGTTGGCAAGAATTGAAGCAACAACAAGTCCTGTGTGAAGTAGCCAGTTTTATAGTAGTGAGTCGGCAGTTGGATACAACTAAAAAGAATAGACAGGAAAGAAAGATTAGCAAGCGTCTCGAGAAACCATTGTGAATAGCTAAGTAGATTCCATCTTCCTGCTGAGTTCTGTCTGGCCGCTTTATGTGATGTTATTACTTATTACCGATTACTACTTGTGGGCTGCTGTTTTTTATAAGTGTGCTGCTGTGCTCTGCTTGTGTACGTCGTGGCTGTGTATTTGAAGTCTATATTTTTATTCTAACAAATAGCGTTATTTTTTATTGAAGTCTATTGACTGTGTTCCCACACACACATTACAGTAAACCTATCGAATTTATTGGAATAAAGCCATAAAAATATCTTTCATTCAAATTTCTTATTTCAATATTTCTATTAAGATTGAACCATCTTTCAAAAAATGCTTGTTCACAAGAAATAATGAAAATAATTTTCAAAACTCTCCAGTTTTATATTTATGGTCTTCAAATATAGTTAATCCAATCTCATTTTCCTGATACTAAAATTATTGAAATCGAATAAAGATGATTTCACCAAAATTCCATGAAAACGATTTCTTTTTATTTTTTCTGGTGAACTACAATACAGAACACGTTTGTTTGTTAGTTTGTTTTATACACTTTCTTCTTCTCTGCATGTTCTTTTGATATTTATATATAGTTTAGATGCTAAAATTATGCGCAAATTTTAACGATATAGCGTTTTAAATGTAGCATTTAAAATGAAAAGGACCCCCCCCCTTCAAAGCAAACAAAAGAAGGTGAAAGAAAAGTCAAATATACATTTTCCCCATTCTATCAGTATTTCCTTAAATTGGTAAAGCCTTTTCCACTGACTTCTGGATTCAATTAAATCCGCTAAACATAGAACGATCCACCACAGCATAGAAAATAGTCTGTTACCTGGTAGATCTATTTAGTTAAATGGGATTTCTCTCCCCCCCATCAGAAAGAAAATATAGTACCTGCACAAAAAACACTTTTAAGGCCCTCATATGAAGACCACAAAGAATAAACAATTTTTAAGAACTTTTAATGATGTTACACACCCTGAAATCCTTTTTGGACTCATAATACCTCATTCAGAATAACCATGTTCTGTCTTGTCTTTTTGTGACAAGAATGAAGTGGATAGCTTCATTTTCATTTTAAAAGTGTCTTTTAAATGTTTACAATTCGGGGAACCTTTCTTCTAGAGATTAAATACTTTAAAATATTATTCTTCAACAGATATGCATTATTTATTAATTATATTAAACCACCTCTAAGGATACTAAAATGATAATAGTTTAGTTGTATGCAGTTAAAAAGTCTAATACATAAAGTAATACATAATGCAAATAAGATTTACCTAAAACGGATAAAGCTTGTAGTCTAGCTTGTACACAGAGTATTCTTTTCAAGTAATCCGGAAAACTGTGAGCTAATCTGATGTGAGTAAATAACTGCATCTAATCAGGAGGAAGGGAAAAGAACACTTTAAATAATCTTACTTTAAAAAAATATAAATTATAATTTTTTGTATCATTCTACTTTTTAACAATGTAAATGACAGTCTGGTTTAAAACTGGTTCAATTTCATAAAAGTTAACACATATGTACAATTAGTTGCATGGTGAATCATTAAATTTGACCTTTCTATTGTTGTTATAACAAAGATTTAAAAGAGAGAATTTAAGCAAAAATGTGACATTCATTTGAATACATTATTCAATTTCTCTTTGTATAAGAAAAATAACAGATAAAATTAAAAATCCTTCTCAGCCATTATCACATTATAAATATTCAACCTCCTTAGTTTCTGTATTATCGCATTCTTATTTCAATCTTATTACAAAAAAGTTCCCCCATTCTATTAAACATCGATTTCTGTCAGCAAAAAAAAAAAAAAAAAAAAAAAAAAAACTGACTACTAATAGAAAGGTGTCTTCCTTCAAAACTGATATGTCATTGATGATTTATCACTTTCTTTTAAATAAGATGCATTTTTACCTGCTTATCTTCTGGTACGGAGTACTTTTCAACAAGTTCTTCCATTATATGAGAGGGTGTTTTATCAGGTATCTAATAATACACATTGAGAAATTAAGTAGATTGCAAGGGACAATTAACTAATTAGGAATAATTATCATCAAAAATAAAATACATACTTGATCAACATTATCTATGTGAATAGCAATTATGGTATTCGTGGATTTTCTTACTACTTTTTCATCCCCACTTTCAGCATAATATTCAAAATGCAGAGTGGAAGCACTTGACGGATATGCCTAATTATAAAAAAAATTATAGTTTTGATATAATTCTTGTTTGATAATTAAAGATTTTCTTTAATATTCAAACACCAAAAATTGGTTTTATTTAATAATCACATTACAAAAAATCCAAGATCTGTCAACTTCAATTATGATAAATTAAGAGATATTAAACATGTTCTTTTACATAAAAGATTTTAAAGACATTATTCAAAACTTAAATTTTAAATATAAAATAAAATGCTTGTACAAAACAAATAATATTTTCATTATTACAGTATTAAGGAGCAAAGTTTATTTCAATTTTTAATTACTTACTCATACATAAATAAATCATGCAGAATTTTTTTACTCTTTTTCTTCAAATAAATCTAGTTACAAGCATTCATGTGCTCTACATATAATAGGAAATAATTTTAATTGTTAAAAATATATAAGAAATGCTTAAAAATATATTTGGAAAGGATTAATAATATAAACTTTTATTAGAATCTATGATAGAAAAAGGTCATTAATTAATATAATCTTACTAAATTGTAAATGCAATTTCATAAAAAGGCACAATAAAATAAAAAATGCATTACTGCAATTTCTAAATAAAATTTCATAGTATCTAATTTCTCAAAAATAAATAATACTTACACTAATAGGCAAATTCTGACAGCATTCAGCAAGACCAAATCCATTCTCTTTGCCACCCCAACTCTAAAAATTAATATACATATAAATACTATTATCACGAATTGCAAATTTGAATAAACCAGATTAGATATTACTATGCATTTCTTCAATTTTGCAGACATTTTTAAAAAGGGAACTATCATAAACTTATCTAACAATCAAATAAACGGGAAAACATAACACAGTATTAGGTACAGTCGTCAAAAAAAAGGGGGGGGGAACACCTCTGTAACTTTGTTATTTATTAATGCATCTTCACAAAATTGGTGTCGATAAAAATGGCCTAAAGTTACAGCTTTGTTGAGATAAAGTGGTTAAACGAGTTAATTAACATAGTTACTTAATAGCTCAAAGTTTTTCCATTATGGAAATCGAGATGTTTTGATAATTCGATTTAGCAAGTGTTTTTATGAATTGTATCAAATTTCGTTCCTAAATCCGCAGTAGTTTCTCAGATATACTTAACTTGGTGAGCTGAAAACTCCACCCAGAAACAGCCAACCCACTGAGGACTGTATATTAACACTAAACCTACCGGCATTTCACCGATACATTGGAACTGCCATTGGAAGGCGGTCATTTGACCGGCTCGTGGTAGCTTTAGTGTTAAGTAAATCTTAATTTATTAATAGTAAAATATGACTTTTCCTGTGTTTTCATTCACAAGAATTTCGGAAGAACAAACAATACTATTCAAATTTATCCTTAACATGTGTAGGATTTTTCAAATTTAATTTTTTTTTTGTTTTTATTTAAATATTTTCATTACTAATCCAATCAATTAATCGTTTAGTCCTTTTAGTTGATCCCACCCAAAGAAATTCAGAAATTCCTTTCCCCTTAAAAAGCCACTGATTGGTGAGATGCGAATACTGTAAAGACATTTTAAACCAATAAAATTGTCAGTGTTTATTAAAAGGAGGGAATTTTATTTTTATTGTTATTACTATTGCTAATCAGCTTATTATTACTATTGCTAATCAGACAATAGAATTATTAAATTTTAACGTTTGTTTGTTCAATCTTTTTAAAATAGAAAGCGAAAATTTAAACTACACAGATAACTGAAACTACACTAAAAATACAAAAATTTTGGTAAACGTCATAGTTTCACACAGTTAAGTGAGGTTAGAAGTATTTCAATAACATGTCATTATAAATACAAGCATAGCTATGAAATGCACTCTGTGTCATAGCAAGAAATTGGAAAGGAGATTTCGTCAGCAGAGGATACAACAGTCTTAAGTATAGCAACAAACATCCAACCGAATACGAGATATGCATCGTTGCATATTATGAGAAGTGTCGCCCTAACAAGGTAGTAACTATGCGGACTACAAATTTATTTAATGATAATGCTGTGCCTTTTATGCCAAATTTTGAAACGCAGGCAAAAATAAGTGTCTTTGGAATATTTCTTGTAAAAATAATTTGCATTACGAGTAAAAATCGGGAACGAATTTTGCTCGTTAAGCAAAATTTCACTGTAAAATGCAAATTTGGTAAAAACACATTTTATATTTGATTGGAAATAGTGATCTTCACATTCCTTACCTGCACCCATTTGAGTTGAATAACATGGTTAATTACTAGTAATGATACATAATCTTAAAATGTGCCAGACAGCAAAATGCATTTGGACTGAAATGGAAAGAAATGCAAAGATGACAGACATACATTCAGAGTATGAAGCAGATGAAGAACAAGAGTGAACATCGATACTTAGTATTTGTCGTAAGTGAATTGTAATGGGTTACAACTTGTAACAATAACTGTGGTTAGTAAATAGAATAGAATGAATGCCTGCAATAAATATGAGCATCTTCAAAATTTGACTTCTTGCAATCATTTTAATAAAAATTCTTACTGTACATTAAATATTTTCAAACATATTTGCGGCTTAATATGAAATGCTTGCATATTTACACTGATAGTATTACAGAACTGGACTATAATAGTTTACAATCGCAAAATATGTTAAGGGCAAAACATCAATTGCAAAACAAAATGCAAAGAACAGTTCATAGTGCAATATGGCCTCATACAAAAGAAGTATGGCATTGAACAACTCCAGTTACTTTGATTGTAATAAAATGGTTTGAATGGCATAGTTCAATCAAGGAGAAACAATTCATTCTAGCATCCAGGACTAGCATTTCCATATATATGTTTTTGTAAGAATACAAGAAAGACTATTTTTAAATTTTTCAAGATCAATAAAAATTTGTAGTAAGAAATGCAACTTAATTGTGAATGAAGATGGTGTCATTATTTGTTTGTGCCAGCAATTATCAGGGTTGTTACTCAAATCTGGAGGAACAAAAAACTCCCTGTTTTCCCTGTGTGTACATTCACGATACGAGAAAATGCGCGAATATCACTCATGCACAAATTATAATGGAATATGATTTAAAGGAATGGAAAACGCAAGGGCAGAAAGCAACAATTTTTGAAATAACAGCATATGAAAAGAACTCTGATATTTACATAAAATAAAAATAAAAACCAATTTGTCTTCATTTATTATCAAGAATTTAGCAAGACAAAATTAATATACTAAAGGGGGAGGGATATATTATCTCTCAAGCTCTTTAATTCTAAGTCACACAAAATTATTTAATGATCGCTTATCAAACAACATTACAAAGAAATATTTTTTATTTATTCATTTTTTCCAATTCAAGTAATTGGGCATCAATTTCTGCATATTTTTCAGCCATCAGTTTCATGTAGCTAATGGACCTGTAACAAATAAGTTACAAAATTTCTATAAGGTCTAATGCACATTTTTAGCCATTTCACTTTTAATGAACATATGTGAAAATATTTTCGATATATCATTGAATGAATTAAAGAACGAATGTAATGCAAAAAGTTTTAATGGCCATAAAAATTCAGCTTTAAATGATTGCTCTTGAACTAAAAAGTTAGAAATAGGTTTATTTTCGAATATTAAATCTGACGTTTTCGGATTTGACGTGTCATTCCTTTTACATACTAAGTCCAGCAACTCTTTGATGACTCTTTTGATTTGGCACGCAGTCTCGTACGCTTTTCTCCTTCGGCATGACTAAGTGTTCGTTTTTTCGCATCATTTAAGCTTATATTCTTATTAACAAAACGAGCAGTAAGCAAAAAAAAAAAAAAAAAAAAAAAATCTTGAACCCATTCAGCAAAATTAGGATGGTTTTTTTTATCCGTAAAATGTGTATTATACACGGATTTTGAGCAGCTCATTATTTAAAGTAGATTAGAGAATATTTTTAAATCAAATTCACAGTTTTTCATATAATAAACAAATCATTCAATAAACTCAAGTATGCTAGACTAAACATCATCGAACTGCTTCTGCAGATTGAATGTTGTTAATCCTTCCAGAGAAATGTATTCGATTCTTTTGTGCAGTTGCAGAAGTCTCGCGCATGCTCATTACCTCCAATTTGAAAATCTCATGAAAAAAGCAAATGGAATGATCTATACAGGAAACAAAAAAGGGTAGAAAGAAAAGAGGTGAGCTTCCGCATTACACAATCGCGAATGGTATTGCTTCCTTTTTGGAAGCTATGATTACGATCTTTTATTCCTGTAATTTTTAAAGATCAGAATTATTTGGATGAAAAAAAAAATAACTAAGAAACCATGTTTCCCTTGTTCAACGGTGGCGTGGCAACACTGAACTAGGAAAACATCGTTCATTTATTAAAATGAATTAGGGGGGGGGGGGAATCGCAACCTGCATATGCTTGTTTCATAGGTATTTTTAAAAAAATATCATAACTGTAAGTATTGTCGTTTATGTTCATTCTCTTGTTTTGTGATATGAAATGGGCTGTGCATAAATTAAGCCATTATTTCAGAAATACAAGAAACTGTAAATTCTTGATAGAACATTTTGAGTAATTCACCAAATTAAGGAAAAAATGGTTAGATCTGCTAAACCAAGATAATTCTGAAAAGAAATATTTTAGTGATAAAAGTAACATAACAAGTGGTACAAGATTGAATGAAATAAGAATACAACAGTAAATTTCACGCAGTCCAAGTTTCAATCTATTTCTCCAGACAAGGTGAATGAAGGATAAAAAATAGTGAAGTGTACAAGTAAAAAGTTTTTTTATGAGTTGAAAAAGGATATCTGCGATTGCGAAACAAGCACCGATTCAACATTGTATTTCTGAAAAATGATAAATCTAATTTCTATATTCATAATTGATAAAATTTTTTATCTAATCTCCAAATTCCTAATTTCAAGAATTTCACCAATGAAACTCAAGATTGAATAGATAAGATTCTGTGATATAACAAGTTCAGAAAAGATAGATTTTCAAGCTTTTTTAGGACAGAAATAATAAACAAACTGAAGTAATTAAAATTATTATTTCAAAGGAATCTGCATTCGTCATACAATCAACAGCAAATAGATGAAAACTGCTTAAACAACCGGTGAAAGTAATCTAAATGCTGTATCTGCTACGAATTTCCCCTGCCCTACCCCTCTAAAAAAGGTATTTTATAAAAAATATATCTAAAATGATAAACTGGAAGCCTGCAAATGAAATTGGGAATATAAGTTCAAAAAAAAAACACCTCCAAATATATCAAACAAAATGCAGTTGTAATTTCTATTTGTGTAAAATAATAGTTTAAATTGAAAAATACATAAATTTGACTGAATATTCAGGTGCAACTTTGGCGTTTCCAAGCTGTCGCAGAAGTCAGTATATCATAAAATTTGTGAAATAGAATCCATTTTTGGAAAATATACGATTTAATTCATAAATTTTAAACACAAATTTTATGATATGCCGACTAATACAACATGAGAATGGCGCCATTGCGGCGGCACAGGGTTAAAATTCCTGTGTTCCCCACAAAGGGTCAAAATTCCTGTGTTTATCCTATTATCCAGGTTTACCAAACATTGTGAATTGGTACTGGATTTTCATTAGAGGAATGTTTATATTAATTTATATGCATGCAATGATTAAGTTTTTGAACTCATTACGCAAATGAATTTCCTATTACACCAGTTAAACATATGGATTTAACTAATATCCTAAATGCCAATAAATTAGATATTAATTATGATTAACTAAATTCTGCATAATGCCATAATAGTTACCTCAGCTAAGTACAACAGTCGCAATAGTAGGGTCTGTCTCTTGTCTGCATTAAGCCTTGTGATAAAATTTGATCTTTTACTGTAAAAAGGAAAAAAAAGTCGATTTGTATGACATTTGTATTGAAAAAATATTAAGTTGAAGAAGTTGTTTATCTACAATTTTAAAAAAAAAGACTATTTTATTGCATACAGCTAAGAAAGGACTATTTTCTCATGCATACAATTTCATTCCCGTATAAAAGTTAACTTAAATATATGTTTGGTATCAAATCGGTTTTCTGAATAAAACGTTCTATCAATTTGAGTATGAATAGATCATATGTGTGTGCATATAAGTGCCTGTTTAACTATATAAAAATTCACAAAATCTACACTACCTAATAATTATATAAATATCATGACAAAAGAGGCAAAGAAATTAAATTATATTCGATATAACTAATAAGAAAAATTTAAAAATTCATCACCTGAACACATATAGAAGATTCAACACAGCTAGAACTACATTCATATCACTGGATGACAGCAAAACAGTGAGGTGCTAAAAATTACAGGATTTTATTACAGTAAAGTTCGTGAGCAGTGAATACTTATTCTGTAGGAGGTGTTAATGAAATATGAACTTACTTCCATTGAATTGTAGAAATGCCGTGAAAAACTATGTTCTATGAGAAGAGCTGTGAAATGTAGTACACAAAGCAGAAGTTGTTTGTGCTGAAAATAAAGTGAGCCATTCAGTTATTTTCTAACTTTGTACATTATTTTTCTTAAAAATATCAAAAAGACGGTAGCAGGAATAAATAATCAAAATAGATCCACAAACAAAATGAAACTTTCTCTCTTAATGCACTGTTATTTATTTTTATTAATAAATAATAATTCATATAACATTGAATGGTGAATGATTGACCACAGAATAAAAACATGACTTGGATTTCTTACAGAAAGGCAGAAAATAATTGACAAAAATTCTTCCAAAATAAACTTAGTACCCAAAATAAATGAAACTCTACAATGTTATTAAGGTATTTCAAAATTTTCTTTCCACTCAGAAATGCAGAGGCAAAATTAGATAAAACTTTTTTATTACAGTTTTTGAAATGTGAAACGCATCCCTTTTCTAAAATTCCATTCAAATATTAATACTTTAAATCTGCAGGAAGAAAATATTTTCATTTCTAGTTTGAGCATGGGTAATCAGTTAGGCCCCGTCACACTGAAAATATCAGTAGTGAAAACTTTTCCTATATTCTTTACAAGGAAGAATTTAAATAAATTTTATAACTATTTGTAAATAGCTACTAGCCATATCTTTAAGGCAAGCAAGTTTCTTCATAATGTTGGCTGCTGCTCACACTAAATGACTCATTCTGGCAATTCACACCTACTATTAAAACAGATTACCTCTTTTCTACTACAGTTAAAAAAAACTGTAAAGAAGCTGCTATCTAATTAAATAAAAGTCCAAATGTAAGATAATAAGCATCATAGTGAATGTATTATACAAATAAGTTTTCTAAACTACAAATTTTTGTCATATTAAAATCAAAGGAACAGTAATCTACTTTATAATTTTTGATACAATTAAATATTTCTTAGTCCATATATTACTTTCATTAACTCCTGTTACAATAAAATAGGTCTTCATGCAAAATTAATTTTAAAAAGATGCAAAACAGAGCATACCAAGGCAATAAAAACATACTTTTTCTTGATTTGGCTCATCGCAAGGGAGGCACCATTGATTTTCTCGCACTTTCTCACATGATATTTCCAATATATAATCAAATGCATCAAGGATATCAATCCAATGGTATAATTCACACTAAAAAAATAATGTAATGAAAAAGGAATAAAGCAAATTGATATTTATAAGATATATATAAATTAGTTTAAGAAAATGCATTATAAATTCTTATAAAACAGATTATGTCTTTTAACCATTCCATATCTCTAAAACTAAAGTCTGAAAGTATAACTTAATATTTTTCAACAGTAAAGAAGAGTATTTTAATAATTCGGATTTCAAATTTTTAATATTTTACAATTCATTTATGTATCATGTCAGCTCAGTTTACTTGCAACTGTACAAAACAGTAATTTTTTGCCTTTAATAAAGTTTTAATATTTCAAATCAGTAATTTAACAATGGGTTAAAAAAGCCTTAGACATTAAATTCAAAGTCAATTTATCACTAAAGAAAAAGAAAAAAAGAAGTTATCAGTCAGAAATGATTGAATTACATCAAAAAAAGTTACTTCTTTGCAATACAAGTTTTTAGGAAGAAGAGAAACTAAAACACTGAAAGAAATTACCTTCCCACAATTCCATGTTTTTATCTTGGATAATTCTTCCAAAAGCTCATCATGATTGCAGGATTTTAGTTTATCAATGAGTGCCTTGCAATCAGGAGGCTGCAAAATATATATATAGTTACACATCATGTATGCCACTTCAGATCTAACAAGATAAAAGCTAGCAGATCAAATAATTAAAAATACTACAAGAAATATCACACCTGTATTTCAGTGCCTTTAACAAGAATGAAATGAGAACAATAAAAATGCTATGTCACAATTTACTGCCGTAGAATTATCTGAACCCCAACCTCCACATAAACAATCAAGAAAATACAATTAATAAGGCACATATTCTCAAACTGAAATTTGATTTTGTGATACAATATTTCACATAAAAATTATACAACCTCACCCTTTTGGTATTTACATACACTTGTTACATTTTATATTTTTAAGTAAATAACTTGCTCTATTAATAACATACCAAAAAATGTGTTCTAAAATACATGCTTGTTAATTAATTCGTAGCTGTTGTTAGCATATATATCTAACTACTAGATGAGTTTTGTAAGAAACTTTGGCTTTAAGATTTTGTCATGTCGAAATATATTGTCCATAATCAAACGACATTATTTTAAAATCGTCTACATACGAAACTATTGTTTAGAAAATTATGCGCAGGTCATAAAGAAGGAATGGGAATTTGCTTGAGAATAAGAAAAAATATATATATAGTTCAATATTTCATCGTTAGCGGGTTTTTTTTTTATATATATATAAATTACACATACATGAATGGTTATTTAGATTTCACCGCCTTTTTTTTTATTTTTAATTCATTTCTTCAGTTCATTTCCACAGAATTCAAAACCCTTGGGCATCTAACAGACTTTCGTTCCAACATATCCCAAATCAAATGATCAAACCAAAAATACCACTGAGACTTTTAAAATTGGACTTGAATGGAAGATGAAGCTACTCTTATCATGTTAGTATAATAATGACCAAAGTAAACAGATTTTTACTTTTTTACAAATCTTCACTCCATTCTACAACTGGCTTATTTCCAGGAGAGCCGTCTCTCTAGCGTTCACCAGAACTGTCTTGCAATTACTGCACTCTAGTATAACAAGACAAGTTGGCGGTGGAGGGTCAGGGGGTGAACCCAAAATAATATTTTAATGAAACTGGCAGCAGTAACAAGAATTTATTCTGCGGTATAAAAGTTTACGTAAAATTTTACAGAGATCCTTAAAACAATTCTTTTCTAACATCCTGGAATGTCAAAAATGGTAAAAACTAATTTGTTGCCATCTTAACTATTTAAAGAAATGACTGTTTAATTCACTCAATTCTACATCAAAGAAAATGTTTCTTCCTCTAAGAAGTATTTGTTATCGGAAACCATTAAGGAATGATGCTTTTTAGATTTCTCAACAGCTTGGACCGTGGAATTCTTTTTTGTCCCTCAATGTGTGATCTACAAAATTGCGATAGATGTACTTCAGTTGCATTTTTGTTTTTTAAATTAATACTATGAGCTCAGAAATTGGGAAAAGTATCAAACCATAAACTTTTGGCGCATTAAATACCTATAAATTTGGTTATGAATCACTGTATATGTAAGAACGATACTGTACCTCTTATAAGGGAATAACGAATGGGGAAAATGCTGCTCTAATTTATTTATTTTTTAAATGCTGGTAAAACCACATTTAGAGGAAAGCCGAAATTTGTTTCTGAAAAAAAAATTGATTGAAAAAGGAATACATATAATTCTGAAAGCTAAAGCTATGAAAATTCTAATTTTTATGTGTAATATCTAATGAATTGCGGTATCATTCTCAATTTAATGTAAATCTGATCTTTATTTCTTGTTGCATTTATTTAATAAAACCAGACAGAATACACAGAAGGTATTTTAAAATCAAGTTTTGATTTGCTGACTTGAGGGATGGGCCAAAGAGTGCATGAAATTCTTAACCTGTGGACAAATCATGTGACAAAGGAATTCACATGGCAATGAGATCACTTAGCGGTTGCGCATGAGAATTAATAAAACTAATTAATTCAGTGGAGAACAATTAATTAGGAACACTGAGAAACAACAAGTGAAAATAGGAGATTGAAGTTGATTGGGATATAATATTAGGGTGTCCTAAAAGTTTCTTTCTCATCGCGCTATGAATGGCCTTATCTGGTTCTGCCTGTGCAAACATGAAGGCATATCTATTAGCTGTCTATCGGTTTCAGTCACACCAGAGCTCTACTACACCTCCAAAAAGTTTTTCTGTCCATTTAGTGGAATTGGAAAGGCGTAATTTTGCACAAGCTCCTTCTTCAAGGTGAAACAAATTCTACGAAGTACTGTCATCAACTGGATCAACTGAAAGCTACCATAGCAAAAAATGGCCAGAATTAATGAACCAACGACATCATGACAAGACGTAACCAAATATTGCATTAATCACAAAAGAGAAGCTCTTGCAGTTTGATTGGGATGTTTTACCGCATCCTAGATATTCTCCAGATCTCGCTCCCTCTGATTATTACTTCTTTCTGCCCTTAAAAAATTCTCTTCGTGATAAGCGCTTTAAATCCATCAGCAAAATAAATGCTGATCCAAAACACAAAATTCTTGTCCAAAACACAATTTTGAAAAGAAGGCATAATAAGGCTTCCTGAGTGACGGAACGGAAAAAGGTAAAACAGCAATATATAACAAAATAAATAATATCTTAAACAGTAAATATTGTGTATTCATTTCATATTAGAATAGGGAAGTAACTTATGGGACACCCTAATAAAATTTTGGCGAAATCGGTCCAGAATCATTTGGCATAGTACAGCTGTAGATACATTGAATCAAGGAGGAAACAACAGGATAGGGTCTCTTGTAGTTCACTGGGAACTTGGGTTTGTAGTACAATATTTTGGATTGCAATATTATCCCTTTTGTTTAAAAATCTAGTTGAAATTTTTTTTATGTAATTCATTAATTGTATATTGACGCATATCACTGTTTCAAACAAACCATGGGATGTTGCTGATTTGATGAACTGTCTCATTTCGTAGTCTCTCTAGAGCAATGATGCAAGTTTCAGCAGCTTTCACCCAAATTAAAATCAAGTTTCAATGGATATAAGTAATTTTTAGCTATTCCATTATCTTTCTTCAGGCAGTTTTTTTTTAAATTCGTTCTTAAAGTTCATTCGTGGTGTTAGCAACAACAATATTTTAAAGATATTTAAAAAAAAAAATTTAATTAATAAATAGAGTTACATATGCATATACATGGAAAAATTCATCTAACCATCCATTAAAATGGGAACAAATTTTAAATCAAAAATGTCCTTAGGTTTCGACTATTTCATCCATAAACCAATGCTTAGAACATTAAATGCTTTATTAATACTGAAGTTATTCAAAGAAGTTGCATAAAACTCAATTTTTCTGAAAATTGTAGGCATTATAGCTAAAATATTTAAGAGAAGACTTATATTAATATTAAAGATAAATGCTGCTATATTCTTTGAAAATGCATTTCTTCTAAAGATTAATTCCTTCAAATCTAAATTTTATTCTCATTTAATTCTAAACAGATAAAAATTTCATTCACCTCATTATATTTTTATTTGGATCCAATTCAACTGTTGTCATATTTAATAAATACTAGGTTTCCAAACATTTTTGTATACCTATCTTTAGTCACATTTATCAATTTCACAAATGTCTGTAATTAAACACTTTCTTAAAAAAATGATCGACTTAACTTAAACACAATTCTAATCAGAATCAATATAAGAATTAAACCAGAATTCCATAAATAAACATAACCTTATCCTGCTTATACATTTATTCCACATATGTTCTGCAGTACATCTACATTTTCTGCATTTTTTTTTTTTTTTAACATTTCATACAAATACTCTCCTCTTATTTCAAATTTTGTTAAAATATATTTTTTTACACGATTTGAATTGCTGCAAACTGCTCACGAATGAAAATGGAATCCTTGCTTCTATTTCCTTGCATTCGCCAACAAGTTCTTTGGTCAGTTAGAGCATGAAATCTTTTCAGGATGTTCTTGCACCTATGCATTTCATGTACATTATTCGACATTTGTGAATGAGAAATCCAAAATATTATTAAAAATCCCTGAAAAGATCACATGAAAGACTCTGCTTCTGCAGTACATTTGTGCGCCATTTGTTTATCTACATATACACCAAACTTCGTTTTTATTATAAAATCAGATTGTGTAATCATAAAAGTAACCCAGAAATAAAGTCACAAATGTGTGTTTTCCATTTAGTAATAATATTTTCAGTTTTGGTTCAATCTAGTAAATAGTAGAAATGCACTTGTCTTATTTATAATGTAGTGAAGAAAATATAGTCATTTTATCTTTGTACACTTTTACTGGCTTCTGTTTACCTAGTATGTTACAATTAAAGTTGTCTTTCATCCTAATAACTTTTTTTGTAAGTGGTATATGGGTGGAAAAGTTATCCGTAATATATTTCTTCCTAAGCATAAATACGATTCAGCCAACTTCAAAACTACAAAATTACCTTAATGGTATGGAATGTTCGGTTTCCTCTTTATCTAAATATGGAAAACCATTTATAATATGAGCCGTTTATTTTGAAAGTGGAGCAAGTCCATTTTTGAAAAAAATGGAGATAATGGCAATTATAGATAAAACTTGTTATGATCTTTTTATGAGTAAAAAATTTATAGTAAAAAAATATTTAGATTGTAGTATTTTGGAGATGGACGTTTTAGCTCTTAACAGTATTGAAAATATGTTTATTTTGAAAGTGGTGCAAGTCCATTGTGAAGGCGCTGCTGCTGATGAGAATCAGAAAATGAACTGAAGGGAAGTGAGTGGAGGAGTTGAACGGCGGGAGAGACGGTGCACGGGGAGAAAGTTGATGTTTGGAGCTCGATGATGTTCTTGTATTAAATTCGGTTATATTGTTCTTGTATGTTATGTGCTGTCCTAAGTGAATGTCAAATGTTAAAAAATTAAATCTGGCGTCATACTAATTATTCTAGGTTACATTTGCTAATGAAAAGGGCAGTCTCTGCCTTACTTATTTTTCCAGATGAGAAATCGAAATTGAGAAAGCTCGGAAGCGCCGACATCTTGGTGGCAGCGAACGGGATATGGATTAATGAAGGTGTCTATTATCTTTCCAGTTAATCCAGAAAAAAATCGAGGTAACCCACCGAATCCAGGTAAGCTAAATGTTTACTGATTTTGTGCGCACGTAAAGATATAATTTTGTTCCGTCAGGAATATAATTTGTTGTATCACGCCAGTGATTTTGTTCCGTCAGGAATATAGGTTTAAGTATCACGTCAGTGATATCCAGATTTCTAACTTCTTCATGTTGTTTCATCTTCTAACATGTTGGTAATATATCTTTACAGCACAAATAAGTATTAATTTATTATACTTTATGCTTTGTTTCGCCAGGAACTTGCCATTTTATATGTTCCATCAGTGATAACACCGCGTCAGTGGTTACGATGATTAAATAATAGTTTACGTCAGTAAAATAAAGAGAAAAAAAAAGAAAAGGTGATTTTCGTACCTTTTACAGAAATAGTAATAAAACATGCTGTGTTAAAAATTTATTTCTATCAAGAAATGAGCTGAGCAATTTTAGACATTATCGTTTCGTTTTGAAAGGGTGAATGCTGTCATAAATAATTGTATATCCTTTTGTAATAAATTCTATATTTTGATAAGAATGAAACGGACGTTCTTTTGATATATTTTTTAAATATATAATAAAGTAATTTTTTCATAAACATTGCAACGAATTAATTCTTGGGAAATACAATAATAAGCTTTACTGCTTTTGTTTCACATGTTTTGATATTTATGTTCCTTTTTCGGATATTCTGGATATTAAAGAATTTATTTTGATTGTTGTCTTTAATAAGTGATTATTTGTTAATTGAATTTTATGCTTGATAATTCTGTTTTAGTTAAAAAAAATAATTACCAATAAAACTTTCGTTTCGATTCCGAACAGAAGATTTTTTTTTAAATAATACTTTTCTGATTGATATGAGTATTTCCGGTGTTCTGGATACTTATTTCATTCTTGTTTTATGAATCCTGTTGACGGCAGTTAAAAAAAAGAAATAAGTAAAAGGAAAGTAGATTTATGGGGGGGGGGGTTATCATCTAATTTATGCCATTTGTGTTTATTTTTTATTTGATGGATATTTCTTTGAATTAATACTATTTGCTGTTATTCGGGAAAACATTCTAATACTCCCTTCATTTTATGATTGTTTATGTACTAAATTCTTTCAGTTACTGTTTCGTAACATTTGACAAACAAATAATAAACAAATAATTCTGGTTTAATATTTTAATAAGAATCGTCTTTATTAATGGAAGATTTATTACTTTTGCATTTTCTTTTTTATTGATATAAGTATAAAGGAAGTGTTGTATTAAATGTTATACTTTATCGTTGTGAAATAGAACGACAACAAAAGTTATTAAAAGTTAATTTGTATTACATTATAAAAAGTGTGTCGCAAATGCATAAAACTTTTTATGTTTAATATTTTAAGAAATGTTTTCAAATAAAACAGAAATTGTTTGGAACATGTACTTGAATTTTAGATCGTTAAAATAATTTTTATGAATTTAAAAATTATCAAGATAATTTTGTTAGCAATTATTATTATTATTTTACTTTATTTTCGTTTGAATATTTTTCAATATTGTAAAGAGAATCTCCGTAGTAACAGAATTCTTGTTGCGCGTTTTTAAAACAAAACAAAAAAAAATAATTGTATAATTTAAAAGAAACAGAGTAAATTTCTATTTTCGGGTTAGAATTATTATTTGATAATGGCGTTATATATGTTTGGCAAAGGGTATCAAGGGTGATCTTATAGCGTTGGCAACTGAAATGGGAGAGGAACATAAATCTGATATGACAGTATATGGGCTAAAATC
This sequence comes from Argiope aurantia, assembly GCA_026543865.1. Taxonomy (NCBI): domain Eukaryota; kingdom Metazoa; phylum Arthropoda; class Arachnida; order Araneae; family Araneidae; genus Argiope; species Argiope aurantia. The sequence goes on from JAPMOR010076963.1 coordinate 1,003,034, forward strand.
ATTAATAACTGGCAGTCAGGTCTATGAAGAATTTGTCAAAACTTTACTAGAAACAATAATCTCTACAAGAAAGGAACAAGAGTTGAAATTGCAGATGGAAGCAACAAAGAAAGAGAATGAGTTGAAATTGCAGATGGAGATGGAAGCAAGAAAGCGAGAGATGGAATTTGAATTGGAAAAGAAAAAAATAGAAGCAGGAATGGCTGCATCTAATGCTAGTTCAGCTAGTGGTGGACAATTTCATATCAATCCGCAGATTGAAATTTCCAAGTCCATGCCAAAATTTGACGAAAAAGAATGTGACATTGTCCTATATATGTCATTGTTTGAGAGACAAGTCAAGAGGCTGAAAATTGATAAGGAAAATTGGGTGTCCTGTTTAATACCTCTCATGCCTGCAGAGATAGTGGAACTGATCGCAAGAATTCCAGAAGAAGAATTTAATTTTGTACATGTAAAGGAAATCTTGATGAAGAAATTTAAATTGAATGCTGAAGGTTTTCGCCAGAAATTTGTTCTGCACCAAATAAATCCAGAAAAGAGTTGGAAAGATTTCATTTATGAAGTTACAAATTATTTTCACGGCTGGATAAGTGCTTTGAATGTCACGGATTTGGAGAGACTGAAAGATTTGATCAGTACGGATCAAGTAAAGAAGAGAGTTCCACAAGAGGTTCGTGACCATTTTGCTAATATGTGGGGGATATTAGTCAAACCCCAAAATTTAGCGGACAAGCTAGACGAATACGAGTGTGTTCGAAAAACTTATCGGAGACCATCGAATCGAAATCCCAAGACACATCAACAAGTAAATGTTAGAAATAACGCCTTTATCCGCGATAACAGAGACTATAATAGTAGTCCTAAACAGACGAAGTAAGATACGGGTTTAACACGGATCGATACGATCCGAAAAACCGTCCAAAGATTACCTGCTATTTCTGTGGAGCGGATGGTCATGTAAAAAAGTTCTGTCCCAAACTTTTAAAGACGAACTCAGATCAAGATAGTAGAAGAAAAGCAAATGTTCACAGAACAGTCGTGGACCCAGAACCGGTCACTAAGGAAACGGCAGTAGTTGCTAAAGTGATTTCTCACATACGACCTTCTCTTGATAAAGGTCTTTGTAATCTAGAAAAGATACGTATAAGAGTGAATGGAAAGCATGCAACAGCTTTAATTGATTCTGGCACTGACTGTAGTCAGAAGAGATCTATTGACTGATTTTCCTATTGAAGATAAGGCTTCAATTTATATAAAAGGCATTTTTGGTCCAGCAGAGAAATGTTCTCTTGTCAATATTCCAATGGGTGTCATCGTTGGCAAAGACGGGAATATGATTCACCAAGAAGTGTTGTGTGCAGTTGCTCCTACTTTACTGTTGCCTCCAGAAATAAGAGACAAGTTGCAGGGTGTTCAAGAAAATTATTTCGTTGATATTTCCGAAAAGAACACAAAACCGGAAAAAGTTAAAAAGAGAGAAATTGTCGATGACACAAGTGATGACAACCCAGTGGGTAGTGAAGAAATAAAAGCCTTATCTGTGGAAAATTCAGAAAAGAATGCTAAAGAACTATCGAGGTCGGACGAATTTCTTAAAGATCAAGTGGATTGTCCAGATTTAGAATATGTTAGAAAATGTGCAAATGAAAAGTCCGGAGGATTTTATTTCCATAATAAATTTTTGTTTCACAAAGAAAAAGTTTTAGGGGAGTCCGTTGCTCAGCTAGTTTTGCCTAAGAAGCGTAGCCTTGAAGTTCTAAAGTTAGCTCACTGTTCAGTATTTGGAGGTCACATGGGCACAAGAAAAACTGCTGAAAGAATAAGATATTCCTTTTACTGGCATGGAATATCCAAAGATGTCAGAGCTTTTTGTCAACAGTGCAAGGAGTGTCAGTTGAC